>CM032449.1:65409576-65469576 GCA_019049505.1 Pachyrhynchus sulphureomaculatus
ATATATATACTATATATATATATATATATATATATATATATATATATGTATATATACATATATATATATATATATACATATATATATATATATATATATATATATATATATATATATATATATATATATATATATATATATATATATATATATATATATATATATATATATATATATATATATATATATATATACATATATATATATATATATATATATATATATATATATATATATAAAAATATATATATATATATATATATATATATATATATATATATATATATATATATATATATATATAACTTTACTTTTTAATAAATATTTTATTTATTAAATAAAAGCCGTTATTTGCCCCTTATGTATATATTAATTTCTGAGAATGGATTGATTGGATGTTAATACTGAAAGAACTAAAGAAATTATGTATAAGCTAGCTCATTTTTTTTTCTGGTAGAGAATATGGATAAGAGATAATTTTTGTACGTCTTTTGAAAATAGTCCCTATAGTTGTTCAAAATTTGGTTGTACTGTTTCCTACTTTTATTACACTCTTAAAATTACTTCTACTAAATAAAAATCTCTTAAACTAGAAGAATGTGCCCTATGGCATAAAGTCTTTAATTTATGATTATTAAGTTTTTAATAAAAAGCTTGATAAAACACGATTTTAAAAGTTTGTGAAATTAACTTCGTGAGTTACACGTATGTATATATATATATATATATATATATATATATATATATATATATATATATATATATATATATATATATATACATATATATATATATATATATATATATATATATATATATATATATATATATATATATATATATATATATATATATATATATATATATATATATATATATACATATATATATATATATATATATATATATATATATATACATATATATATATATATATATATATATATATATATATATATATATATATATATATATATATATATATATATATATATATATATATATATATATATATATATATATATATATATATATATATATATATATATATATATATATATATATATATATATATATATATATATATATATATATATATATATATATATATATATATATATATATACATATATATATATATATATAACTTTACTTTTTAATAAATATTTTATTTATTAAATAAAAGCCGTTATTTGCCCCTTATGTATATATTAATTTCTGAGAATGGATTGATTGGATGTTAATACTGAAAGAACTAAAGAAATTATGTATAAGCTAGCTCATTTTTTTTCTGGTAGAGAATATGGATAAGAGATAATTTTTGTACGTCTTTTGAAAATAGTCCCTATAGTTGTTCAAAATTTGGTTGTACTGTTTCCTACTTTTATTACACTCTTAAAATTACTTCTACTAAATAAAAATCTCTTAAACTAGAAGAATGTGCCCTATGGCATAAAGTCTTTAATTTATGATTATTAAGTTTTTAATAAAAAGCTTGATAAAACACGATTTTAAAAGTTTGTGAAATTAACTTCGTGAGTTATACGTATTGAGTAGTTGGTGGAAACGCTCTTGTAGACAGGAAGTGAGATTTTAACTGGTGTACTGCTGACTTACGGATTGGTTTCTCCTCGTGGGTTTTCCATAAGCTACTTGGCCTTTCCTGGTGAGATTTTCATAAAAATATTGTCTCAGACATCACCATCCTATTTTCATTTGGGCTGCTAAACACTTTTTGACCCGAAATGCCTGAGGATGAGCAGGATATTTCAGGAAAGGAAAAAGGCCTTAAACTTGAGAGTAGAAACCGTTACTGCACTAAATCATCTAAAAAAAACACTCTCGCGTACTGGAGAAGAAAGCCTACTGCTTCATGGTCGAAAAAGCCACTACTGCTTCATGGTCGAAAAAGCCACTACTGCTTCATGGTGGAAAAAACACCTTTCAAAATTCGAAATGGCTTCTTAAATATCTTCGTCCCTTCCTTAAAGTGACATCTTTAAAAGGGCTCACTTCCGGGCGAAAAAATTAAAACTCTGTTTTAAGCTACACTACTCAAGAATTGAAATCACTGCAATAAATATAAAAATGTAATAAAATATAAATTAAAGGAAGAAAAATAATGTCGTAACATGATCTTAAAATCTAGGAAAAAAATGAACGTTACAATAGAACTAATATAAAGAAAAGTGTGCGCATGTAAGACATTATATATATTTTTGAACTCGTGATTTTACAAGCTTTCATTTGACAGCCCACTCGATGACCTAGTAAAAAAATTTTATTTTCGCTTCCGATTTCACCCCCCAAAACTAACCCCTTAAGTCAAAAATTAACTTTCAAAACTAAACTGCTCTGATGAGGCCATCAATTTCTATACTAGTACCAAATTTCAACTTTCTACAACAAATAGTTTCGGAGAAAATCGAGTGTGACAGACGAACAGACGGGCAGACAAACAGATAGACACCGAAGTGATCTTATAAGTGTTCCGTAGGGAACACTAAAAATGAGAGCCAAAAGGCAACACACTGTTTTAAGTGAAAACATCTTTTGAAGTATTTTATTATTTTCTGTGATTTCTAGTAAGTAATAACAACTTGGTTTCTGATAGTTATGGACAAGTTTTATTTTATTTCTACTGTTTATATTTTTCAATACCAATTTGATTGATAATTAAATTGAAAATAGCAAAAAAATACATAATAGTGTATACAATTCAATTATCAACTCAAGCTTTTTGTTTTTGTATACGTACTTAAAACGAATATTTACCTAGAAAAAATCTCATTTAATAACAATATAAGTAAGGGGAATTACTATCACCAAAGCTAATTTTTTGTGGGAAGAATGTACAGGGCTAGTATATTTATCAAAGCATTAATAGTTTCGAAAGCTTAATGTCACCGACAATATATAATAAAAAAAAGAAAAATATCAGAAAGGAGAACCTATTTTTATAAGAATGTTAGCTAATTTATTCTTTCCATCGTCGAAGTTATAAATTAATATAAATAGAGCAATGAAAGAAATATTTATTTAAAGGGGTCTATCGCATAATTTCATCTAACTATTAGATTTATTACCGATTTTAAATTTTTTATTCCTTGCAGTTATGGCTTCCATATGTCAATTTGATCGCTAAAATAGGATCATTCTTTTTTAGATGTCACGTTTATTCTGCTGAAAAAATGCAGCAACTGTGCAACTAAATAAGTTGGAGTAATATTTGTCACAAGGTTGTGACGCCCGCCTGTAAAAAAAACATTTTTATTTTAAATATAAATTATTTAGCAGTAAATTAATTAACTAGTTCTGTGCAAATCTAAAACAATGAAAATACCTACTTACATGTAATTTTATTATAAAAACTAAGTGACTTTTATAGTTTTATACACACATGTACAGTCCCTGGCCAAATTATTAGACGCACTGCAAGATTTCATGTAAAATATTAATTACCGAGTGATATTGTACCGTTTTATTATTTTAAATTGATTTGTTTTTTATTTTTATATTATCCAATCAATTACCTATTTATTTGACATAAATAAAACAGCATTCCCCCGTGGGGGGGCGGGATAGAATATCTCCCCCGGTATGTTCTGCCTGTCGTAGGAGGCGACTTAAAGAACACTCTAGATGGTAGATGCCCAGATCCCACCAGCATCGCCCGGTGTGATACCATCGCATCGGCTTAAGCTGCGTGAAGTTGCTTAACGTTTCGTGGCTGTGCCGATGTCCCGGTCTGTGGGACCAAATAGCATGATGGGGCACCTGGATACAAAAAATTCCGGAGGTAAAATAGCCCCCCGTTCGGATCTCCGGGTGGGGGCTGGTTCAGGGGCGTCGACATGCAGAGAACAGAATTTCAGAATGGATTTTTGCAACATACGAGGTTTAAATTCGAACATAAATTCAGTGCACCAACACCTGCAATCAAATAAACCTCATGTACTCGCTCTCTGTGAAACTAAGGTCAGTTCATCGACCAGCACAGTAAAACTATCTTTATCCTGGGTACGATTTCTATTCCCGATTTAGGCGTAACTTTGGAATCTGTCTTTATGTCAGAAGCGACCTCTCTTGCCAACGAGAAGAGGCTCTGGAGCCCACAAACTTTGATGTTATGTGGTTAAAAATAACGACTCAACCAACCACAAGGTTCGTCTGTATCCTCTATCGACCACCAAGTGATACAAACTTTAGAACACTTTTCGCTTCTCTTGCAGACACCATAGATCATTTACAAATTAACTATCCAAATGCCGAAATTGCCATCCTGGGCGACTTTAATGTCCACAACATCAACTGGCTTAAATATTCAAATACTATCGATGAACAAGGTCGTGAAGCCGAATCATTTTCAATCAGTTGTGGCTTGACTCAGCTTATTGATGAACCAACACGGATCCCTGATCGAGACGGAGAGTTCGCCAGTCTTCTTGATCTGTTTTTAACCACCAATCCGGAGATTTACACGGTCAGCGTAAATCCACCGTTAGGTTCTTCCAACCATAAACTACTTTCGACATCGAGTATTCTACCAATCAGTGACAGAGAGGCGCCCAAACCGCGCAAGATTTGGCACTACAAATCTGCTAAATGGGAGGATCTCATGGAATATTTTCGAACTTTCCCTTGGTTGGACGTTTGTTTTCGATCCGACGACCCATCTGACTGCGCCAGGGAGGTTTCCGATGTTATTTTGGCCGGTATGGATGCTTACATCCCTTTTTCGAAGAAATGCCCTTCCAACGGCAAGCCTTGGTTTGACCTAAAATGCAAAGAAACTGTTGCTTCTAAACATCTTGCATACCGACAGTGGCGTGAAGATCCTAACACCATAAATCGTAACATCTTTGTTCGTGCCAGGAACAGATGCAAAGAAATTATCGACGAAACCAAGGAGGTACACAATCAACGGATTAGAAACAAACTTCTCGCTTGTCCCGGCAATTCCAGGTCCTTTTGGTCAGTCGCTAAGGCAGTTAGTCAAAATTTCACCAAATCCACCATACCACCACTCACACGGCCAGATAATTCTATTGCAACGACACCTGTTGAGAAAGCGAACTTGTTGGCTGAACTCTTTGCTTCACATTCTACTGTCGATTTCCAAGGAAAAACACCACCTACTATTCCTATAGTGCAGTCAAGGATGCCCGATATTGTCTTCAGACAGCGTATCATAAAACGTATTTTGATGAAGCTAGACACCAAAAAGGCTTCAGGCGCTGACGGAATACCTGCCATAGTTCTCAAGAACTGTGCGAGGGAACTAACACCAGTTTTCTGTAGACTTTTCAACTTATCCTACAGAAAGGGAATATTTCCTTCCTGCTGGAAATGTGCCACAGTTCAGCCGATACCTAAAAAAGGCAAGAAGACCTTGCCAAATAACTACCGACCAATCGCACTACTCTCAATAATATCGAAAGTCATGGAAAAGGCTATCAATCAGCATCTTCTAAAATATCTTGAAGGATTCAACGTTATTAGTGATCACCAACATGGCTTTCGTAAAAATAGATCAACAGGAGATCTTCTGACTTATGTAACACATGTTTGGAACAACGCAATTGAACACTTTGGAGAATCTCGAGCGGTTGCTCTTGACATTGTAACATTCATTTTTTCCTAGATTTTAAGACCATGTAATGTTACTGATTTTTCACTTCAAATTGTACTTATTTTCATTTTTGTATCGAACGGTATATTAAACAGAGATTCCAAGACGTTCGGTATATACTGTGCAGTGCGGGTTGCCGACCGAATCCATCGAATTTGTGGTACGCCGGGATTGGTGAAAAATTTGTATCCGGTTTTGGTTCCGGCGTCGCCATATTACAGGCAGAGTTCGCACGGTTTATTTAAGAGTCCGGTGAACGAAAATCGAGGTCATTTCCACCGAACCGCCAAGTGGGCTGTGTACCATCAAGCCGAGTAGGCGAGGCTAATTGCATCGGAGCCGCGAAGTAGGCTTCCTTCGACTGAGCTAGAGAAAAAGCTCATAACAATCATCATGCGAGCTAAGTAAAGCGCCAGTTTCTTAACGAAAAGCCGTAGTGGGCTCTCTAAGTGTTTGCTAGAAAAGTGTAAAATCGGTCGTATTCCATCGAAGCCGGAATAAGAACAGTAAGTTACCAAAACATCCTTCAATAGACCTATCCCTGAGTAGTGCCTTAACAACAATTTAAACAGACTAAAAAGTGAAGTGAAAAGCACTATTTTTCGTCTTCGGGGGTGGTCATAGTACAGAATTTAAATGTAATAACTACTAGTTAGGCTAGAATTTTTTTGTAGAACTGCAAAGGCTAGAACTTTTTATTTTTAAAAACATGAATAAATTTTCTTTTTGTTGATTAAAGCTAGTGTCTCACTGAATACCTATCGTACTTTTCAGGATAAGAACGGCTGTACCAAACTGTTTTTTTATTTACCAACAATACATTCTTTCAGTATTTTTTTCATTTTTTTAGCTGAAGTTAGATCCTTTCTATTTTAAAATGGATGGTGCCCAAAATTTGTACAGCTAAGGCTTTTTAAAAAATAGAAAATAATTCCAAAAAGACGTAAGACAATTATCTCTTACCCATATCTCTCTACCAAGGAAAACTGAGCTAGTGTTTCTTTAATTTCTTTAGTTCTTTTAAAATCAGGATTCACTCAATTCATTATTAGAAATTAAAAGGAGGTTGCTAGAAAATTGCGCCCAAGCGTGGGAAAAACAATTTTCACACGGTACAAAATGACGCCTCAAAAAGCGGGTAAGTTCACACCTTACTAAATGACGCAGTCTACGTGGGGCGCAATTAAATTAAACACCATTTCATAGGCTACAACATATCCAAGGCATTTGACCGTGTTTGGCATGATGGGCTGTTGGCTAAGCTACGTTCTTATGGTATGTCGGAAAAGTTCTGTTTGTGGCTCTCATGTTTCCTCAGAGAGCGTTCTTTACGAGTGGCAGTTGACGGATTTCTTTCTAACACCTTCACTATCAACGCCGGTGTACCCCAAGGTTCCATACTGTCTCCTACTCTCTTCCTCATCTATATTAACGATCTGCTGGAAAAGACCGAGAATCCAATCTACAGCTTTACAGATGACAGTACACTTATCTCTTCATTCACTTTGAACGCTCGGACATCGACTGCTCAGGCGAATATCCGCAGACAGCAGGAAGTCATTCAACTTAACAAAGACCTGGAAGAAATTCTATCTTGCGGTCACAGTAACCAAGTGGAATTTAACGCAACAAAACCCAGGCGGCAGTTTTTTCTAAAAAAGTTAACGTTGCAGAACCCGACATAGTTATGTCGGGGCATTCCATCCCTCTAACATCGTCACTCAATCTGTTAGGCGTTAATTTGGGAGCAAATATGTCCTGGCATGAACATGTTGCAGGCATAGCAAGAAGAGCTTCTCAAAAGTTGGGAATATTGTTTCGAACCAGAAAGCTTTACACTCCACGACAACTGTTAATTCTTTACAAAGCTCAAATTCGACCAACTATGGAATACTGCTCCCATGTTTGGAGCTCCGCTCCCAAACATACACTGCATTTGTTGGATTCTATCCAGAGAAGAGCTGTTCGTCTGATTGGACACCCGGAACTGACCGACGGCCTTGATTCGCTGGAACATCGAAGAACGGTTGGCGACTTGAGCCTATTCTACAAGTACTTTCATGGAAAGTGTTCGAAAGATGTGGCCCGTTTAATTCCTCCCAGAGCGGTGCATATTAGAAGTACACGTCGCGCTAATGCTTCACATCCGTATGAGGTTCAGCTTGTTACTCCTCGTACAACGCTTTTCAAGCAGTCTTTTATATGGAGAACATCATACCTTTGGAATGGCTTACCCAGGACTGTGTTTCCCATCGAGTACAATCTACAGCGATTCAAGAACAACGTGAATCGCTTTCTCCGCACACGTGTCGCTCCTGTAGCGCTTTAGGGACTTCCCTGTAGCACGTGTGCTAGACCCATAAAAAAAAAAAAAAGCATTAATTTAGAAAAGCATAAGTTTATTAAGTTTTAAAGAAAAGTGAAATTAATGTTAGTAAAAGTCAATATTTAGTTGAGCCACCTTTAGCCGCTATCAAAGCTTTAATTCTGCGCGGCATGCTATCAATGCATCTCCTGCATTTGAGGATGATGATTCCACACATGAATAATCTTTTCTAGGAGCTGGGTTTTGTTGGTAATCACACCTTTAGCCACTTCTCTTTTCATCAGCTCCCACACATTTTCAATGGGGGCTATTACCCGGCCAATCCAACAGAGGGATATTTTTTTCGGCCAAAAAAGCTTTAACAGACCGAGCAGTGTGGCAGGGAGCTCCATCTTGCATGAAAGTGAATGGTTCCCCATTTGGAAACCATTCTCTGAGCTGCGGAATCAACCGATTTTATAATACTTCTTTGTACTGATCTTGCCTCATTATTCCTTTGACGACGTACAGACGTCCAGTGCCTTTGCCGCTGATGACTGACCAAATCATCACTTTGGTGGGATGTTTAAAAAACCGTCGGGACGACACAATCAGGATCAAACTTTTCTCCATGACGACGACGCACATACTGAGCTTTATTCTGCAATATTTCGAATGTGCTTTCGTCACTGAAGCAGACCTGTCAAAAATAGGAAAAATATATAAACTTCCATGTTTATTTGCTTTATTTAACTGAAAATGATAATAATGTATCAATTATTGATTAAATTGCTGTATCTTACCGATCTCCGGAAGTCCACATCTTTGTCTTGCCATTGTTTGGTCCACTTCAGGCGCTTTGCTTTCATTGCAGCTGTTAACTTGGGCTTCCTGGCGGGGCGACAGGCCTTAAAATCTAATTCTTTCAATTTTCTTCGAACAGTGCGCTCAGAAGCATTTACGCTAGCATCCTGGAGTTGTGATTTTATTACCTTTGTGGTAGCAAATCTGTTTTCTACACAAATTTTCTTCAAACATCTCTCTGACCGTGGAGTGAAAATTGGTTTTCTACCGCATCTTTTCTTTCTTTTCGGGCTTAATTCCTTCCCTGACTCAATTTTCTTTTTTATGCGTCGTACACTAGCTTCAGAAACCTCCAATCTTCGTGATATTTCTCGGTTTGTAAATGTTTTCGCAATCACAAGGGTCTTCACTTCAGCTTTTTTACGTGGTGAAAGATCGCCTTTCTACCCATAATGAAAATAGTCCAATTACTTTTTTAAAACACTGCATACAAAATAAACTAATAACTGAGTAGTATAAAACTGTTAAACAAACAATCACAGTCCATAAAGCCACAGAAACACGTCCGTACTTGACTCGATTCCGATCGCGACTGATACAGGTTTGTACTTGTTTATGTTCATGTATCACTTTGTCAACACAGTGTTGCCATTTGTTAAAAATAAATACAAATATGTAGTCTACAACAATTCTTTTAAATAAAAATCAATAATATTGTAGTTTAAATATACCATTATTGCATAAAAACTCTTAAGAAACATAAAATTACTAAAAAAAAATACAGTGCGTCTAATAATTTGGCCAGGGACTGTAGGTAAAAACTCACACAGTAATAGCGAGCACCAAAAAATACTCTACGAAGAATCCGTTACTAAATGCAACTAAACAACCTTAATGTATTCCATCAAAAAGTTGCGTTAAATGTTTGAAGATTTTGCGAAAAAATCTCTTAAGATCATTCCTTCATTAAGAAACTTCAGTACCTTGCTTTTCATCTTTCGGGCTATATTTATACTAATTCATTTCTTATTTTAGAAGAATACTCTCTAGTCAAATACATGATTATATTACTCTACAGATTGACATATGCATTATTAGTCATTGCAACCCGCTTGGCCAAAAACAGTTTAATTTTAATTGCTATTCTAATTTTTTTTTTATGTTATGCCTTCATAGGATCTTGAACATTGGAGTTATCGATAACTTTTACATACTAAATTTCCGCAAGACAAAAAGTAATAGAAAATGGCAAGAAAATACGACGAGGTAGTAAATACAATGACAGTGATTCCAAAGGAATACACTCGCAGGACCATACTAAATATAATTTTAGGGTGGCTTTGTGTAAAACTATTTTATATAGGCTATACTTAGCGAAGTAAAATTGTTCACTAAGTACTGTTATCAGGTAAAAATAATGCCATATTTAAAAAACTTCCGATAGATAGGTAGAGGCGGCCATAACATAGTAGGAAAGCTGCCTTCTACGCCACAGATCTGAGTTCCAATCTGGGCTGGGAAAATAATAAATTTAAAAAAAAAATTTACAACGTGACGGTCGTTGCTCTCAGGAAAGTATTGACAAACCACCCGTAGTATCATGCCTAGTAAAGCCCCCTTACTTTGGCCGTTCGGAACAGACATTTAACTGTAGGGCTCTTTTGCCTATGGAACACTTAAAAAAAGGCATTAACCCCAGGCGAAGACGAGAGGGTCGCCTACGTTCGTATCGGATATGACAATTCAAGGAGAAAATAGATAGATATACGGCTTGAATACCTACAATACTTAGGACTTTTGAAAGAAGCCTTTCAAGTTGATTTCCTATAGAACACTTCTGGTCCAAATTATTGAGCATATCAAGTTAGTTTGTCTTGCTTTAGTGTTTATCGCACAACATCTAGTTAAATGTCTCTCTCCTCCTCCTCCTGACCCTATCTGGGATATAGATCGTTTTTAACATATGAGCGGGGTAGGTTCTTATTCAGGTAAAAGAGTTCTGTAAGGATTCTTGTCATCGATTTTAGGTCGTTCCTGTTTAATTTTAGTAGAGACTTGGAATACTCAGTGGTAGGTCCCCTTATAAGACTATTAGAAAGTCATATCCTTGGAACATTATTGTAGTCTATCACGATCGCGTTCAGTAGATCTACGATCGTAGCACAGCTGGTAACAAAAATCATTCTGGTTGGGTTCCCATGGAACTCGCTAGAGCAGCCTATTTAGCCAGTATATCGATCTTCTCGTTTCCTTGGATACCTGTGAGGCCAGGTACCCAGATGAAAAACAAGTTGTTTCTGTTCTCCAGATTAGCCATCACGCCTTTATACTCGCTTGCTAGCTGCTCTGTCCTCCGCATATATTTATATACTTTAACGTCTTTTGTTCTAGGTAAACATACTCCTATACACACGAGGATATTAAACGGGACTATCTCAACCAAGAAATATATATTCTTTCGGCAATAAAGGCTTCAGATGCCTATCATGCTAACTCCAAAGTCACAATGGAGTGTAAACATGACCTGTACGAAATATCCTCCAATAATAAAAGAGTTGAAGAAACGTGGCTCTCAGGACATTCGGGACAAAAATGTAATGAAAAGGCGGACGAATTGGCAAGACTCGGAACTACAAAACCATACAGGGCTTCAGAACCAGCGCTTAGTATGCCAGAACTAGTGTTAAAATAACAAACAGATTTTTTTACTAGGAACATCTACATCGTTGGCTCTCAACATCCGGTCAAAAACATGCCAAGGACGTAATTGGCGGCCCCTCAAAGAAACTAACAACTGTCATCCGTTGTTTAACAAGGACCCCAACCAAACTAATGGTAATCACCAGCCTCTGTCACTTGAGGAAACATTTACAGCAGATTTTTTTTCCACAATGGTCTCACTACATGCAGACTATGTGGTAAAAAGGAAGAATCCTCTTTGCACATCCTAATGAATGTGCGGCTTTAATTCAGAATAGGCATAAACTGTTTGAGGATCTACACAGTACCGATGACTTACCAGATGAAGGGCTTGGAAGGAAGTTAATAAACCTTCTTAAAGTATCAACGCTTTTTTAACCAAGAAAGGGAGCACAATAAGCAGAGAGGTCGCAGTGCACAAACAGGCACAATTACACCCATACTCACTACGCATGGTAAATTTTATTAAATTTGCTATATTGCCAACTCTTCAATTTTTTTCATATTCATATTCATATTCACAATTTTCCACGAAAAAATTTTCACCACATTGTCACGTAAAACAGTTTTTTTTTATACGAGATAAATTATCAAACATTTTCATTACACTCGGGGTAATTTTTGGTCAATCTACACTTTATGGAGAATATTCTAGAATTTTTTAAAAATTTTTCGATCAGTTCTTTTCGACATAGGATGGGGAACAAGGGTTTTTAGCCATTTTTTAAAAAGTAATATAAAGAAAAGTTTGCGCGAATATTACATAATATATATTTTCACAAGCTTTCATTTGACCCCACTCGATGAACATAGAATTTTTTTTTTACTTCCAACCACAATTTAACTCCTTAAGTTAAAATTTAATTTTCAAGACTACACGGCTCTAATTAGGCCATCAATTCCTACATTTGTGCCAAATTTCAACTTTCTATGTCTAATAGTTTCGGAGACAATCAAATATGATTGACACCGAAGTGATCCTATAAATGCGTACGGAATACTAATAACCGAAAAAAGAAAGAGAAAAGAGGTTTTAGAGAGGAACCTCTGATATTCTGTGTGCTGGTATGTGAGGCATATTAACATTTCTCGTATTGAGATGCTGTTGCCTTGCAAATTTTTTTTTTCAAACATATAACGAACACAGCTTTAATGGTCGGTGATTCGCTCCGACAAATTTTCAGTACCTTAAGATTTTGTTGAAAACAGAGACTCTTTTGCACCCTTTTCTATACTAGTACGGCCCTTTTAATTAAAAACCATAATTTGATATGATATAGGTCATCGAATCATAACGTCACAACATTCAGTTTCCGGGCCGAGGGATATGAAACGAGAAAGAAAGAGAGAGAGAGATTCTAATGAAGTTTTCAGCCGATAAAAACAACACTAAGGAGTGGTAATAAAAATACACTTTTTTCCCCTTCTAGGTTGCTGCAAATTTTTAGTTATACCCTTCATTTTCTTGTACAGCCATTCAAGTTGAGCCCTTCCAGGCCACGATACGAGATCTTTGACCTACCTATATTCTGAGTTCCGCTACCACAGCTTTTTTAAATACCGATCCACCCATGGTTTGAGTGCTGCTCCCACTTGCTAATTGAATATGTTCAGAGATAGTTGGGCTCTCTGGAAAGAAAGTTCAACCCCGAGTCAAGCCAATTTGTTCATTCTGCACCACCTGATGTCCAAGTTAGTTCAGGTATATTCAGGTTGATTCGCTACATCCTAAATAACCTATCAATGGCATCTTTTCACTCTCGAATAAATGCTACCTTAGTCCTGAGCTTAGCAATTACCTTGCGTGCCGATTGACTGTCTAACCAAATATGTACGGCCCACCTTCGATACGTTGCTACCTTCTCTATTCTTTATAACATCAAGATGATATACACTTCCAGTGAGAAGATATTAGATACATCTGCAGTTTACAAATTAAGCTCTGTCCCCGCCGACTCAACTCCAACTATTCACTATTTATCAGTGAATGATAAAGAAGCCTCCTGAGGTAGGTTGATCTACTGTTGATCTCCCTGCTCTCGACTGAAAATTGTGAGGGGCAAAAGACCTATTAACCCTTACCGAATCCGGTGTTGCAGATTAATCTCCTCCTTCACTTTTGGGAAAATTTGGAAAATGTTCTAAATCAACAATTTCTTACCAATATCCAGTATCCCAAATCCGTACATAAGGGGCCGCTACCTACTTTTTATCCAAATTTGGAAACCAATTAGCCCAAGCAGGGCGTGTAGCGCGGCTACCAGCGTAGCCCTCATTGTTCCTGATATGCTTAAACCAGCGAAGTTAAGGCTTCTTCTCACTTTAGTTGGCACCATAAGCTTATCAAATTCATGATTACCGAACCGAGAGCTCAACCCAATTCCGCTGCCTTGAGCCAAGGCATAACGGGAATCGTGTCAAGAAGTCGACTGCAACCTTCTGTCTACAGACTAAACTGTATTAAGTATCATTATATCCAAAAATTGTTTGACTTATTATTAGATTTTTTTACTTATATATTTAAAGAATTATGACTATTACATAGAGAAAAAACAAATTACCAGAAATGTCACTAGAGTGCGAGTGAGACGTTTAAACGATCAGATGAATTAACTAGGTTTTAATGGTAATTACTATTCAAAAAGATTTTTAATCTCCACGAACTTAAAACGAATTTTGATTTGCTATTACTGTTTTAATGGCAACATTTAAATTAGGAAAAATTATATAAATTTCATCAACTCAACAGCTAATCAAAACCGAAGGAAAATTAAAAAAAAAAGGAAAATGTATTTAAGAGCTTACTAAACGTTGCAGTGGAAAATACTTCATGATTGCCTATCACTATTTGAAGTATACTCCATTGTGAAATTAGTTATCTTTACTAATTCGCATTAATTCATACCCACTTCATTATTCCTTGGTAACATGTTGTTAATAGAATTATTTTTATTGCAATTGTCTAAAAATAAACTAGTGTTGTAATAGAAAATAAAACACAGGTGCATTGTAGTTACTCAAGTTATTTATTTCAGTGGATATATTCTCCCTCAACTTTGATATTAAGTATCACAAAGTCAATTAAGTAGCTAAATGGTTTTTTTTTTTTACCAGTTCTTGATATACTATTGAAGACCCTGGTAACTACGGCTACTACTAACAATTCATCGGCAAATGAAGTCGAGGAGGAGAATGATGTCACAAGGTGTCCAATTACGCAAATCTGACGAGTATTGTAACAGAAGAGCTCGGTTTTTGTTAAAAAAATTTAGAGTGTCTCAAGGCTTCACGTCTCATGTTCACAATAATCGATGCGAGAAAGCTTAAGTCCTTAAGAGCAGTCAAAACATATATTAATTGATAATTGCTTTGAGAAGTCTCGATTTATTTTTAATTAATCTCACGAGTTACTTCGAATTTCTCACTTTTTAAATGTTAGCTTCAATCGGTCTAGTTCTGATGCTTTTCCTCACAACTTAAGCGTAACATAGTATAAACATTCTCCCGCTGAATAATTTTTTAAGCATTTGCTACATTTGCACCCTTTTCTATACTAGTACGGCCCTTTTAATTAAAAACCATAATTTGATATGATATAGGTCATCGAATGATAAAGTGACAACATTCCGTTTCCGGGCCGAGGGATATGAAAAGAGAAAGAAAGAGAGAGAGAGAGAGAGATTCTAATGAAGTTTTCAGCCGATGAAAACAACACTAAGGAGTGGAAATAATAATACACTTTTTTTCCCCTTCTAGATTGCTGCAAATTTTTAGTTATACCCTTCATTTTCTTGTACAGCCATTCAAGTTGAGCCCTTCCAGGCCACGATACGAGATCTTTGACCTACCTATATTCTGAGTTCCGCTACCACAGCTTTTTTAGGTACCGATCCACCCGTGGTTTAAGTGCTGCTCCCACTTGCTAATTGAATATGTTCAGAGATGGTTGGGCTCTCTGGAAAGAAAGTTCGACCCCGAGTCAAGCCAATTTGTCCATTCTGCACCACCTGATGTCCAAGTTAGTTCAGGTATATTCAGATTGATTCGTTAAATCCTAAATAACCTATCAATGGCATCTTTTCACTCTCGAATAAATGCTACCTTATTCCTGAGCTTAGCGATTACCTTGAGTACCGATTGACTGTGTAACCAAATTTGTATGACCCACCTTCGATACATTGCTACCTTCTCTATTGTTCATATCATCAAGATAATATTCATTTCCAGTGAGAAGATATTAGATACATCTGCAGTTTACAAATTAAGCTCTGTCCCCGCCGACTCAACTCCAACTATTCACTATTTATCAGTGAATGATACTATTGAAGACCCTGGTAACTACGGCTACTACTAACAATTCATCGGCAAATGAAGTCGAGGAGGAGAATGATGTCACAGGGTGTCCAATTACGCAAATCTGACGAGTATTGTAACAGAAGAGCTCGGTTTTTGTTAAAAAAATTTACAGTGTCTCAAGGCTTCACGTCTCATGTTCACAATAATCGATTCGAGAAAGCTTAAGTCCTTAAGAGCAGTCAAAACATATATTAATTGATAATTGCTTTGAGAAGTCTCGATTTATTTTTAATTAATCTCACGAGTTACTTCGAATTTCTCACTTTTTAAATGTTAGCTTCAATCGGTCTAGTTCTGATGCTTCTCCTCACAACTTAAGCGTAACATAGTATAAACATTCTCCGTTGAATAATTTTTTAAGCATTTGCTACATTTGCACCCTTTTCTATACTAGTACGGCCTTTTTAATTAAAAACCATAATTTGATATGATATAGGTCATCGAATCATAAAGTGACAACATTCAGTTTCCGGGCCGAGGGATATGAAAAGAGAAAGAAAGAGAGAGAGAGAGAGAGAGATTCTAATGAAGTTTTCAGCCGATGAAAACAATACTAAGGAGTGGAAATAATAATACACTTTTTTCCCCTTCTAGATTGCTGCAAATTTTTAGTTATACCCTTCATTTTCTTGTACAGCCATTCAAGTTTTTCCCTTCCAGGCCACGATACGAGATCTTTGACCTACCTATATTCTGAGTTCCGCTACCACAGCTTTTTTAAGTACCGATCCACTCATGGTTTGAGTGCTGCTCCCACTTGCTAATTGAATATGTTCAGAGATAGTTGGGCTCTCTGGAAAGAAAGTTCGACCCCGAGTCAAGCCAATTTGTCCATTCTGCACCACCTGATGTCCAAGTTAGTTCAGGTATATTCAGGTTGATTCGTTACATCCTAAATAACCTATCAATGGCATCTTTTCACTCTCGAATAAATGCTACCTTAGTCCTGAGCTTAGCGATTACCTTGAGTACCAATTGACTGTGTAACCAAATTTGTACGACCCACCTTCGATACATTGCTACCTTCTCTATTGTTCATATCATCAAGATGATATACATTTCCAGTGAGAAGATATTAGATACATCTGCAGTTTACAAATTAAGCTCTGTCCCGCTGACTCAACTCCAACTATTCACTATTTATCAGTGAATGATACTATTGAAGACCCTGGTAACTACGGCTACTACTAACAATTCATCGGCAAATGAAGTAGAGGAGGAGAATAATGTCACAGGGCGTCCAATTACGCAAATCTGACGAGTATTGTAACAGAAGAGCTCGGTTTTTGTTAAAAAAATTTACAGTGTCTCAAGGCTTCACGTCTCATGTTCACAATAATCGATTCGAGAAAGCTTAAGTCCTTAAGGGCAGTCAAAACATATATTAATTGATAATTGCTTTGAGAAGTCTCGATTTATTTTTAATTAATCTCATGAGTTACTTCGAATTTCTCACTTTTTAAATGTTAGCTTCAATCGGTCTAGTTCTGATGCTTCTCCTCACAACTTAAGCGTAACATAGGATAAACATTCTCCGCTGAATAATTTTTTAAGCATTTGCTACATTTAGGTCAGCGAATTTTGAATAACAGTCAATAGCAGCTGCTTGTCCGAAACTTATTTTCGGATCCCTCGTGGACTCTTTTTACTATAGCTAGGTATCTCATGGAACATGAACAGGCATATTTTTGATTATAGGATTAATAGATAATAATAACAAGCAGCACTTTCCCAAAATATGAGAATACGAGGCGTTGTTCACTTTAAGTCATAAATATGTATCAGTATCTGACATTCTTGCCTACAAAACATTTAGAAATTGTTAGTTTCCAAAATTATTTTAAAGTTACTTATACTCAGACTGTTTCCATGATCACCTTATTCAATTATTTTAGATCAATGCATGTACTTTTATTCAAAAACTAAATAAAGTCAAGTATGATATCAATGTGATACAATATTGATGTTCTTAATCGTGGTTGAGCATTAATGCAACTACTATGAATGCAAATTAATGAAAACATACGTATCTTTTTAGGTACGACTTCTAACCTCATGACACCAATCACTGACTGATAAACTGAATGCTGATATGGTGTACAATAATTATACGTTTGCTTGTCTTAAAGTCAATTTCCTTGTCACAGTTCTAGCGCAAAGTATTAGTTAGATACAATAAATCACATCTCTGCTGAAATAAAAGACAATATATCTTGTCATTTTTATTAAAAAATAAAAATATACCATTATTTTGTCATAATTGTCATTTATAATAAACTAATAACTAGGGGTGACCAAAATTATAGATTTCCGAGAAATCTGCATTGTGTAGATAATTTGGGGAAAAAAATACCATATTGCGAGTTGTAGTTCTTTAAAAACAAGCAATACATGATACACTCAGGTTATACGCCAATACTTTATTTTTTTTTTTTAAATAAACCGGAAATCCTATAACTGATGCCTCGTCATTATTGTTTAGTTAAAGTGCTTCATTAATATTTCTTTCGGAACTTAATACTAATCCGACGCAAGGGTTAACACCAAGGTCAGATATAGTTAGTGAGATATGATACGAAAATAAACCAGGGAGAGAAAGAGAGGGAGAGAGAGAGAAAAAGAATTGTATTTGTATAAAAAATAAATAATAGAGACAGAGAATGTTAGATAAGGGATTATTTTTTGGCTGTGTGGATAGTAACTCTGGTTTCACATCGTACCAGTGAACTGGACCTGGCTAATATTGGTTACCAATGTATATAAAAATACACATTTATGGGGTTTTATAACAGAAATTATTTCTCAGGAATATTCTTCTTAAATAAGAAAAAACCGGTCAAGTGCAAGTTGAACTTGCACAATTAGTGTTCCGTACGTTGATTGTTTTTAAAATAAAAAATTATGTTAGGGTGGTATAAAATGATCAGTGACTTCACAAAACACACCCCAAATGAGTTTTCAACAAAGTTTGTTTCCAATCTTTACTGAAAACTGGTGACCTTCAAATTTTGGTTTTTTTATATACCAGATAAATTATTAAAGGTAATGATAATTTTCGTTCAATCTATACCTCGTGGAGAATATTCCAGGATCTTTTCAAAATTTTTTGATCAGTACTTTTCGAGATAAGGTAGGGGACAGCGATTTTTCACGATTTTTTAAAAGTAATACGAAGAAAAGTGTGCGCAAGTATTACATTATATATATATATATATATATATATATATATATATATATATATATATATATATATATATATATATATATATATATATATATATTTTACTCGTGTTTTCACAAGCTTTCATTTGACACCACCCTCGATGACCTAGTAAAAAAGTTTTTTTTTCACTTCCGATTTCACCCCTCAAAACGAATCCCTTAAGTCAAAATTTATGTTACGGTGATATAAAATGATCAGTGACTTCACAAAACACACCCCAAATAAGTTTTAACAAAGTTTATTTCCAAACTTTACTGAAAATTGATGACCTTGAAATTTCTGTTTTTTTATATACCAGATAAATTATTACAGGTAATGCACGCGTAATAATTTTCGTTCAATCTACACCCCGTGGAGAATATTCCAGAATTTTTCAAAATTTTTTGATAAGTACTTTCCGAGATAAGGCGGGTGGAGAGCGATTTTTCGCGATTTTTTAAAAATAATACAAAGAAAAGTGCGCGCTAGTATTACATTATATATATATTTTTTTACTCATGTTTTCACAAGCTTTCATTTGACACCACACTCGATTACCTAGTAAAAAAATTTTTTTTTCACATCCGATTTCACCCCCCAAAACTAACCCCTTAAGTCAAAATTTAACTTTCAAGACTACATGGCTCTGATGAGGCCATCAATTTCTATATTACTACCAAATTTCAACTTTCTATGACAAATAGTTTCGGAGAAAATCGGGTGTGACAGACGGACAGACGGACAGACACCGAAGTGATCTTATAAGTGTTCCGTACGGAACACTAAAAAGTTCATATAAATGTATTTTATAGTTCCTAATGGGCTGTAGCTTCTCAAGAGGGGAAAAATTGTAGAGGAATTTTTTCCGCAATATCTCCGAAATCGTTTAAAATATAAAGTATATGCAAAACTAATGTCCTTCAGACATTGTGTCTAATAGCGCGGTGTTTTTGGGGTATGTATACGAGACTTTAATGATAATGATCAAATCTTTTGTGCACGTGAAGAAGTAAAAAAAGTTGGGGCGTAGTTGCTGCTTCGAATATCATCCTTGAACACACCTTTCATATGGAAAAAGTGATGGCATTGAATCACACCTAGTAACATATTGTTTTTAAATTATTTTGCTGATTTGCACTATTGCTATTCGTGATACCAATTTTAAAATTTTAAATGTGACGTGTTGCTATTACAATATGGTTTATAGGATAATATTTTTGTTGTTTTATTGATGATTTGAAAAGTTGCCGAGAAATAAAAAAGTTGCAGCAATAAGTTGTTATAACTAATCGTCGAGTTAAAACAATGTCTGAAGACTTTTATGGAAGGACTTTTGCTGCAAAATATTTTGAAATAAAAATATAGCCCGCTTAGGGTAAATATTACACCAACTTGTTTATTTGCAGTTTTGTATTTTTTTTTCTTGTTAGTGTTCCGTACGGAACACATAAGATTACTTCGGTATCTGTCCATCTGTCTATCTGTCACAGCCGATTTTCTCCGAAACTATTTGACATAGAAAGTTGAAATTCGGTACTAATATAGGAATTGATGGCCTCGTCAGACTTCAAACTTATGGAGTTAGTTTTGGGGGGTGAAATTGGAAATGAAAAAAATTTTTTTTACTAGGTCATCGAGTGGGGTGTGAAATTAAAGCTCATAAAAACACGAGTTCAAACATATATATAATGTAATACTTGCGCGCACTTTTCTTAGTATTGTTTTTAAAAAATCGCGAATCGGTCCCCCCCCCTTTATCTCGAAAGGATTAAAAAATTTTGAAAAAATTCTGGAATATTCTCCACGGAGTGTAGATTGAAAGAAAATTATCACCAGTGTATTACCTCTAATAATTTATCTGTTATAAAAAAAAAAAAAAAACTTCAAGGTTATCAGTTTTCATTAAAGATCGCAAACAAACTTTATTGAAAACTCATTTGGGGTGTATTTTCTGAAGTCACTGATCATTTTATAGCTCCGTTACAATTTTTTTTTTATTTTAGAAGCAATCAACGTACGTTCAACTTGCACTTGATCGGTTATTTCTTTTTTCAATAGGACAAATATGTGGAATATTGACTGATTATTTGACAAAGAAGTATCAGAAGTATATGTGATACACCCCTTTAAATAAATATTTCTTCGATCGTAATATTTAAATCAAAAATAATAAGTTTAAAATACGATAGCTAACTTTTATGCAAATATAGGTTCTTCTTCTTGATGTTTCCTGACATGATGTGCATCTCAACTGATAATATTTTTCAAATAAAATTATGCTTCCTTTGTACAACAATTTTTCTTCAATTATAGTTATTCCCCTTTATTTTGAAAT
Source organism: Pachyrhynchus sulphureomaculatus (assembly GCA_019049505.1). NCBI lineage: Eukaryota > Metazoa > Arthropoda > Insecta > Coleoptera > Curculionidae > Pachyrhynchus > Pachyrhynchus sulphureomaculatus. The sequence continues at coordinate 65,430,911 of CM032449.1, forward strand.
TAAAGTGGAATACTTATATGCAAGCGTTAGTTTTGAGTGTGTAAACAAAAAGCTTGAATTGATAAGATTTTTTTAGGAAATTTAAAAGTTTCCCTAAACAAGAGTGGAATTGTATTATTAATTATTTTTTTAAGTAGTGACGGGCAAATATCTAAATGGTTTAAATAGAATGCAACTTGTCCATGATCATCAGATTCTAAGTTGAGATTGCTTACTAGTATTCAGTTACCTCAAATTTTAAAATATTATTAAAAATGTTTTCAGCTAAAACAGTATTCTGCTTTTTGGCCCTCATTTTTGTTTCTGCTAATTTGGTAAATTCAGCTGGTAAGTAAACTTTAATTTCTAAATATAGTATGTACATCAGCGCACTAGGGGTAAAAATAAAAAGTGAACAAATCTATTTGTGACCTTTTTTGAAATTACAGTTCAAATAAATAATAAAAATTAGACAAAATACATTAATATTTAGATCTGTTCGTTACTTATAAATAGTATTTGTTTTGCAAATATGAAAAAAATTATGTCAAATTGTATTTTTATTTTCATAACATTTTTAGCTGATTGATATTAATTTTTGCAAAAATTAACCTAACCCAAATTTTCAAAAAAAAAAACTGATATAACCGAACGAAATTTTAAATTGTAAACTAATTTATATTAACTTTATTCTTTGAAATATAAACAAAATTAAAGAGTTTACAATACAAAAAATGAAACATTTTACTATATATACAAATATTCTTTTCACAAATATGTATTAATGTATTTTACTTTCCGCTCCAGCGTTGGTTGCTGAGTCCCATGAGGTACTGTTTAATTCTTTTAAAAGGTTGATTTTATTTTAAGAGGAAACTATTTTGCCGCTACACTAATGAGTCTCATATTAAAGTTAGCTTAGTTTTCAAGAAAAATAGGGATTTTTAAAATTTGAAAAAATATTTTAATATGCAATTAATTTTCGAAAAAAGATCATCAACAATATTCAGTATAAAAGAAAAATCAACGAATTTCCAAACTTAAGTTTGAAAAGACTTAAGCAAAAGATATCACTGTTAGATGATATTGTATATTCAAAAATTAAGTTTTTTAAAAAAATACTGATGTACCAAGGGCAATCTTCCTTACAAAACTTCCTCCCCCAGAATATGAGATATATGTTTTAAAAAGCCTTTATTTGCCCAACTAAGAAAAAAGCTTTTGTCGAAGGGCATTGGAGGTGTCAAGCCACACATTCGGTTGTGCACGTGCGCCGATATTTTTACGTGAATAAATTACACCATACATGTACAATCTTTTTTTTTTGTTTTAAAGGAAATCTGTGATTGCGAGTTTAAGTAGCTAAAAATTGTTGAATTTTAAAATTTAATTTACAAAACCTTCTTGTCTTTTTCTATTTTCCGAAAACGTTATAATTTAAAGAATATTTAATTTACATGATCTACTAATTAACAAAAAAATAGTTTGGAAAAAACGTTTTAAAAACATATGTTTTTTTAAATTCTTTCAAATACTAATAAAAATTAAGATTTTTTTTAATTTATCAGTAAAAAAATTATCGAGCGAGTATGTGATGATATAATTTTTTAAAAGATTTTTATTTTAATACTTACAAGTTAGAAGGAACCTTGGACTGGGATTCTATAATTAACAAAACCAAAAGGATAATTATTTTTTGTAATGACGATCAAATTAGTTATTTTGTAACCGAGTTCGATTATTATCGGCTTAACCGAACGACTTCCAAACTTAAAAGAGAAATTAAAAAAGCAAATAACGCTGCACTTTGCTATTTATCCATAGAATAGCAAGCATATATGTTTGTCCTTCACATGTTGAAATAGCTTTTACTTTTTCTACTAAAAATGTAACTTCAATCTAATTCTTGTTTGAAACTTCAAAAGGAATTTTAGCAATAAACACAAAGTTCTACTAGACGAAAAATTACCAACGAAAACTCCAGATAATATGACAAGGAATGACAGTGGCCGTTTAAACACTGTAAAAATAAGATGAGTTAATATTTTTGAAATCCATAATACGAAATACAACAAAAAAGAACTATCAGCTTGTTTGCTGTTGAATATGGTTCTCTTTTTTCTTTGACACCAAATCAATGGGACTCAATTAAAACGGCACTGGAGCTTTTACAACCATCTGAACAAACTATCAAATATTTCAGTAGTTCAATACGTATGTCAGAAGTGACTCTAACAATTTTTGATACTGGAGCTTTTACAAAAATTTGAACGAAATCCCAAACATTTATTAGAAGTGATTCCAAGAATTGCGTAATTAAATAAATATTTAATAACAATCAAGGTTCCTGGGTTGGGATCTATGCGGGATAATTCACTTGAAGGTTTAAGCTAGAGATTCGCAATTATTGAAACTAATAACAATTATATAATTGCCACGTTCCTGACTCCAAGATTTAAAGATAAATATTTTCCTAAGAAAGAGCAGGTTAAAAAAGACATTTTAAAAGACATCGAATAAGCAATATCGTTGAAAGTACATATTGAACCAGATGAAGATGTGGTGTGAGCATCAGAATCAGACTCCTCGGACGATGTCCCACTTAGTATTTTAAAAAAACTGAACAGCACAAAAAAAAAAACGTTAGAAACACAAGTAAATATTTTGGGACGTACTCTTTAATATTGGTCAAACTAGAGATAAAAATAAGCATGTCTTCATGGAATAAAAGAGGTAGAAACAAAGTTCAGTTCTTATTTAAGTTTTCCATTGATAGATTGTAAAGCAAGTCCGTTTTACTGGTGTACATAAAGTTTCAGTCTAGCCAAAATGTAGCGATATGAAAAGGAATATCTAATAGAATACCAATTTTCTTGTCCTCTTTTTTCTTTATTTTCGTTGCCGAATCTAAGACGTGGTGTATCATATTAATACATTCTAATACATTATTGGTGATTATACAAAGAAGACAACAATTACCAAATTCTCACATTTTTAAATCTAATTTTTAATTTTTATACTGCAACAGTTATCTTGAAAGGGTGGTATAAAAACTACATAGACAAATTATATCATGCATTCGTTTGGATATTTGAATCGCTGAGGTGATTTTACATAATCAATTTTTTCATAACTTCTATTTGTTATTTAAATCTACTAATTCAAGCTTTTCTTTTTAGAGTTTGTTATTTGTGCAACTATACCTGCTTGTCAAGCTACATGTCTTCAAGATACCGGAAGTGGTGACGTATATTGTGCTATTTTCCCAAGTGGGTACTACGCTTGTCAATGTGCGAACTCCGCACATGAAATAGAACTGAAGGTTAAAATGGCTCAGAATTCAACTGCAAATATTTTGGAAACGTTTTACTTAAATTAATTGTATTAAAGTTTTCTTATATTCACAAAACAATTTACAAAATGGTTTTTGTTTTATTGTATTATTTATCAATAAATTTCTGGGCGTAACCCAAGTTGTTTATTTTCAGTATTTTTTCTTAGATAATGGTTGTTTTGATATGTGTAAAATCGGCCGTACCTGTTTCTGTATATCTAAGGACAAATTACTTATGCAAAAGCATATACGCATATTCAGATCAAAATTAATTTATGACAGTATTTTCAAAGTTTTAAATTAAGTAAGCTGATATATGTCATTTATTAACTTGACTTAAGAAATTCTTGCTTCGTTTTCTTACAAATTTTGTTTTATCTCATAATAATACATGCGCATAGGTATAAATAGGAACTCCGTAAATAGAAAACCTCTTTTTGTCGAAGTTTTTAAGTATTTTTAATCAGTATTTTAATTTTTAAACTTATGATAGCTCTTTCAGAAAATTATATAGAGGTCGTTACATGTCGATGCTTAGTATTGTTTATTTTAGCATAAAAAAATCGCTTTAACTATTCCCTACGGGTTTTGCTTGCGTGTAAAAAAAAAAAAAATTTGACATTTTGTATGTTTAAAACTTTAAACAATTGACGAAAATACTACCTGAGTCGGATTGTTCTTTCCTGCCCGTTAAGCCTTATCTGTTTTTCTAACTAACAGCTATCCGTTCAAGTAAATAACAACTCGAGAATTTAACTACCTATTTTGGATATCTTACTACACAGCCCAGTCGTCAGAGGCAAATTTTGACGAAAAACTCTCATTAAATGTTAACAGGCTGCATTTTGACATACAGGCAGTTCCTTGGACGTAGAATACGATAAAAACAGTTTGCTGGTCTAAAGTGTACGCTAAGCCTATAAAAATGAAAATAAAATGAAAAATTCGGTTTTTCGCAAATATCTCTAAAAATAAAAGAGATACCGAAACTAATAGCACCACGTGAAAGAACGGGAAATTTTACAAAAAATAGTATAGAGGTAGATCTTTTTTTTTAGTTTTACCGTAATTTAAAAAAAATATGTTTAAAATAAAATGGCTGGTTTAACCCCTTCTGTTGTGTGAATTATACTTCCAATTTCATTTATAATTAAACTAGCCGTGCCCGAGGCTCCGCTCGTGTGGACTTGATTCACTATTATCGTCACAGCTTATTCCTTATGTTACCTAATCAAACGTAATCAAATATATCTTATAACCTGGCCAGAGAACATATGTATTTTAGAAAAAGGTACGGATAAGTGTTTCTTGAGTGCTAAATCGCACTAACGCACATACAGACAGAGAGACGTTGTGTTTTATATATATATATTATAGATTTTTTTTTTTTAATAAATATTAAGTTAAGAATAAAAAAACCACGTCAATCGGATAAGTGGTTCTCGAATGATAAGCACACTAACGAACAGACAGAGACGTTGCTTTTTATATATATTATATAGACTATTATTACATAACCTGTCCAGAGAACCTAAGTATGAATTAAAAAAAAAACACAAAAATCGGATAAGTGGTTCTCGAGTGATAAGCGCATTAACGGACAGAGAGACAGAGAGAAGCTGCATTTTTTATATATTATAGATTATTATTATTGTTTTATAACCTGGCCAGAGAACATAAGTATGAATAAAAAAAACACGTAAATCGGATAAGTGGTTCTCGAGTGCTAAGCGCACTAACGGACAGACAGACAAAGAGACGTTGCATTTTATACATATTATATAACCTGGTCAGAGAACATATGTATGAATTAAAAAAAAAACACGTAAATCGGATAAGTGGTTCTTGAGTGATAAGCGCACTAACGGACAGACAGAGAGAGAGACGTTGCATTTTATATATATTATAGATTATAGATTATTATTATTTTTATATAACCTGGCGAGAGAACATATGAATAAAAAAAAACACATAAATCGGATAAGTGGTTTTCGAGTGATAAGCGCACTAACGAACAGACAGACAGACAGAGAGATGTTGCATCACTGCTTATTCCTTATGTTACCTAACGTAATAAAATATATCCTATAACCTGGCCAGGAAACATATGTATGTTTTGAAAAAAAAGCACGTAAATCGGATAGGTGATTCTCGAGAGATAAACGCTCTAACAGACAGACAGACAGGCAGAGAGACATTGCATTTTATATATGTTATAGAAGATTATAAATAACCTGGCCAGAGAACACATATATGAATCTTAAAAAAAAAAACACGTAAATCGGATAAGTGATTCTCGAGTGATAAACACACTAACGGACAGACAGACAGAGGGGCGTTGCATTTTATGTATATTATAACAGATTATAGATAACCTGACCAGAGAACAAACGTATGAATTAAAAAAAAACACGTATATCGGATTAGTGGTTCTCGAGTGATAAGCGCACTAACGGACAAACAGACAGACAGACAGAGAGACGTTGCATTTTATATATATTATAGACGGCCAGAAAACAAATGTATGAATTAAAAAAAAAACATGTAAATCGGATAAGTGGTTCTTAAGTCATAAGCACACTAACGGACACTCAGACAGATAGAGAGACGTTGCCTTTTATATATTATATTCTCTGCTACATGATATTGTTCCATATTTAATGGTTTCAGCAGTGAATTGCAAGAGAACGCGCTAGCGGCAAACTTTTTTTCGACTTGATTCACTATTATCGTCACTGCTTATTCCTTATGTTACCTAACGTAGTAAAATATATCCTATAACCTGGCCAGAGAACATATATATGTTAAAAAAAAAAAAAAACGTAAATCGGATAAGTGGTTTTCGAGTGATAAGCGCACTAAGGGACAGACAGACAGACGTTGCATTATATATATATATATATATATATATATATATATATATATATATATATATATATATATATATATATATATATATATATATATATATATATATATATATATATATATATATATATATATATATATTATAGATTAGCGTTTCTGTATACTGCTAAATATTTTGAAATTGGTTATTAAGGGGTTTCTCGGGGTGCTGATTAAGAATCCGATGACAAATTTGAAAAATTCAAAATGACAGATCCAGTATGGCGGCCAGAGAGTACGTAATTCATTTAGTTTTCCAATTTTCTTTTTAAAGTGTCAGACAGATTTAAAAAAGTCAAATTGGAAGATCCAAAATGGCAGTCAGTGTATATAAAAAAAATAAATGAAAATATATTTATTTATATAAAAATGAATATATTTAATAATAATTGAGGCACCGGATTGCAGAACTGCCTATACGCGTGACCCCTGTTTTCCTAGTAGGCAGGAGAGAAAATAACGTTGTGAACGCGTCGATCGACGGACAAAATCAATTTACAATGTAATGATCCACTCGTCTTTTTTCTGTTAATAATTAACGAATCAAGTTGATTTTTACGTAGAAATATTCTCTAGGCTTGTGCGCTTCTTATAGATATAGTCGTTTGTTAAAATTGTTTGTTCAGTTTGTTATTAACAAATTTTACGCTGAAAACATTCAATGTCAAATAAATAATTGGCCAAAATGACCATGTCGGCTTATTTTTCATACATTTGCTAGTATCATATTCAAAATTTAGGTCAGTATGTTAATTTTTGTAGCAATGATGTGGATAAATAAACAAGCCCGCGCAAGCTTTAGCCCTCGCGCGCTTTTTCGTGCAGCTAATCGCAGTGAAAATTTGTTTTTTGAATGCTTTCAGCTGCCATAAAAACATATTGTTTTCTTATTTGGTTAATCTATTAAAAAAATCTTTATTGTTTTTTTTTCATAATATAACACTAAAGTTGAGTGTTTTTCGTAAGAAAAAAAACTCAAGTTGAGTGTACGAAAATACGCTCAATTAGTTAAGTGTTTTTTTTTGGAGTGTTTTTATGTAAGAGTATGGAGATATAAAATTTTTCAAGTAAAAATTATAAAAAATATATGTACGCTTTAAAATCGTTATAACAATTTTTCGCCCCTAAATTCAAAAACTATTTGGTTTGACAATTTGGTTTTTAGAAGAGTTGAGTACAGATGAAATCGAATATTAAAGAAAGTTTTATAAAAACTACTTTGAAAAATGGTAACCATTATTGTAAACGTTGTGGAAACTCAGGGAAATATTAATATATAATATAAATATTGATTATTTGGTTTTTCAATTTGATTTTCTTAATAGTTTAACACAACAGAAAAGCCAAATTGTAAAACCAAATAGTTTTTGAATTTTAGGGTTAAAAATTGTAAAAACGATTTAGAAGCGTGGATATAGCTTTTCATAATTTTTACTTTGAAAATTTATATCTACACAGTTGCACCATTTAGTTTTCTTATTTGATTTTGCTGCGACAAATTAACAAATCAACATTAATATTTGGTTATTTGATTTTCAAATGAAATAACCAAACAAGAAAATGAAATGTCTTTTTGGGAGCTGAAAGAATTCAAAAAACAAATTTTCATTCCGATTAGCTGCATGAAAACGCACGCGTGCGCTAAGAGCTCGTGTGCCTTTGTTTATTTATCCACATTATTGCTGCAAAAAATTAACATACTGACCTGAATTTTTTATATATTACTCATAAATGTATGAAAAATAAGCCGACATTGTTCATTTCGGCCAATTTTTTAATTAATATTAAAATTTTTCAGCATAAAGTTTATTCATTGTTAATAACAAATTGAATAAACAATTTTATCAAACGACTATATCTAAAAGAAGCTTACAAGCCTAAAGAGTGTTTCTACGCAAACATCAACTCGATTCGTTAATTATTAACAGAAAAACAACAAGTTAATTATTGCATTGTAAATTGATTTTGTCCGTCGATCGACGCGTTCACAGCGTTATCCTCTCTCCTGCCTACTAGGGAGACATGGGTCACGCGTATAGGCAGTTCTGCAATCCGGTGCCTCATCTATATAAACACAAAACAGCAAGCAACACTTAATTTACACTTAAAGTTAATTATCTTTCATTTAAAACTTTATTTAACAATATACAGTATACAAACTACGTAAGCGTCTCACATATGACAGAAAACAGATCGGACTGGTGGGGCGGCGCGCGCGTTTCTTCTCCGGTCGCCATTAACAAAATTCGTTTGAGTAATTTAGAATTTTTGTGTTTTCATAACTGTTTCCTTTTTACCTCGATAATTAAATGAAATATAAATACTTTACGATTAAAGCTTAGACTTTTTTTTGATTTCTCACCTTTAAATATTTTTTTTATTTTGAGATTAAGTCGCATGATTAATAATAAGTAAAAAATACATTTATCATAAACACTATTTTAAGAGCAATATTACAAAAAAAAAATGTAATCATTTCCTAATACCAACTAAACTTCTAACTGTAACTGAAAAAAATTGTCCGGCTTTTTTTCACCATTTCGTTCTGCTTTAAACGTAAAATTGCCAGCGGCGCACTACAGCATGCAATTTTCATATTTTAAAACTCAATTTTTAAATAACACAGATGATATGGTTATTTTAAATTATTTTTATATTAAAACTTAAGCTATAATAGTGTAATACACACAAGAATGTTTTTTCATTACTATATTTTATTAAATATTTGTAATTTACTGTATGCAATCAACAAAAGTTTTGTTTTAAGTTTTACAAATTATAAAGCAACAAAAATAAAAACTACTAGTATTATCGGAAAGCTGAAAGTGTCCTCTTCAAAAAACTATCTTTTAATTTTTTTATACGCTTAACAATAAAGAGTTGAAAATAATGAAAAAATAATTTTTAGGTTCTCCGATTCGAGGAACCCCAAAAATGACATAACACGGTATATATCTCTCTCTAACTTACACTTCCACCGTTTTACCCTCCTGTGTATAATAAATTATGCTTTGAATTTGTCCTTTATCGCAACCAAAAAGTAAAAAAATTCCCATAATGATATTGAAAATATAAAATATTTATGTACTTTCAAACCTGTCACTCCATTTCCCTTTCCCAAAAAATGTAGTTTCCACTCGTACTTCAAGTATTATAAGTATAATAAATTTGAAATAGATATTTAATTTCTTTTGAGAGCTATCGTGTTAAAAGGCCCCTGGCACCTAAAGATATACAAAAGTCTCAGAAGATGATTTTTTCACGAGCACTATGTGTATGTAGGCACCAGTTTAAGTTGTTTGATCTTAAGCATCGACAAGTAACAACCTCTGTATAATTCTCTAAAAGAACTGCCATAAGAAGCTGATTAAAAATACTTAAAGACAAAAAGAGTTTTCCTAATTATGGAGTTTATATATACTATATACGTAGTATATGTGCATGTAATGCATATCTTATTATGAAATAAAACAAAATTTGTCAAAAAACGAAAGGGAAATTTCTTATTGGGCATAAATGATTACTTCATTTAATAATTTAAAAACCTCTCATAATTTAATTTCGGACTGAATATACGGATGCGAGAAGCCCTACACTTTTGTATACGTAGTTTGTTTTTGAACATAACGAAACAGGCATGGTCGACTTTCTTTAGAACAAAACAACCAGAATCTAAGAAAAAATAGTAAAAAAAAAATTGTAGGTTATGCTCAGAAATTTATTGATAAATAATACAATAAAAATATAATATTTTAAATTGTTGAATGCAAGTAAATTTCAATAAAATTAATTTAAGTGAAATGTTTCCAACATATGTGCAGTTGAATTCTGAGCCAATTTAATCTTCAATTCTGGTTCGTTGGAGTTCGAACATTGACAAACGTAGTACCCACTTGGATAAATAGCACAATAGACGTCACCACTTCCAGTATCTTGAAGACATGTAGCTTGACAAGCGGGTATAGTTGCACAAATAACAAACTCTAAAAAGAAAAGCTGAAATTAGGACATTTAAATAACAAACAGAAAAGTAATGAAAAAAATGATGAGGTAAAGTCACCTTATCGATTGAAATATCTAAACGAACGCGTAATATAATTTGCTATGTAGTTTGTATACCACCATTTCAAGGTAAGTAATGTAGTGTGAAAATTAAAAATTCTAAATCGTAAATTTAGAAAATTTGATAATTATTGTTTTCTTTGTTTAATCACCAATAATGTATTAGAATATATTATTATTTCACAACTTAGACTCTGTAACGAGAATAAGGAAAAAATCAGGAAAGAGAAAGAGTTTCTTGCCTCTTTGAAATCTAGTATTCAGTTAGATATTCCTTTTCATGTCGTTATATTATATTTTGGCTAGACCTGAAATCTTATGCATATTACTAATATTTCATATTATTGATTTAACTTGTCGTCATATTTTCACACTGTTTGTCATAGTATCCGGCTTTTTCGTTTACGGTTTATTGTCTTTAGTGAAATTTTGGGTTATTTATATAGAAAAGTTTGCTAAAATTCCTACGGATAATTACCAAATAATTAAAATAATGAAATAAATACACTAGTAAATATAAAGAGAAATAAATACAAAATTATTTAAAACCTGGAACTATGAGCAAAATTTAAAAAAAATTAATAAAACTAACTTTTTCGAATGCATTAAAAGGGGATAAAAGTGCATACAGGTAACAGATAGATAACTGTTGATTATCCTCCCACTTTACCTTTGCCAAGTTCGCTCGATACTTTTTTATACTGATAAATTAATTTCAAAAATTTCCTCTATTTTAGTTAGTTATAGAATTTAAAAAATATATACCCTTAAAATGTTTTTCCAAAACTAATCTTTTTACAATATTAACAGATAATTTTAATTAGATATTCTTTAAATTATAAGATTTTTGTGAAATAGAAATAGTTTAGAATTTAGGCAGAAAAAGATTTGTAAATTGAAATTGGAGGATGAAGCTTTAAGAGTTAACATTTTTTTAGCTGCTCAATTCGCCATCATCAAATCCGGTTTGTAAAATACCTCATGGAATTCAGCTACCAATGCTGGAGCGGAAAGTGAGTTACATTAACACATATTTATGAAAAGAATATTTGTTTATACCTATAAAATAAAATATTACAATTTTATGTTATTAAATCTTTAATTTTGTATATATTGTACAAAATGAAGTTAATATAAATTAGTTCATAATTTTAGGTTGAGTTTGGTTTCATTTTTATTATTTTTGTTTTTAATTTGGGTTAGTTGGGTTTGTAAAAATAATTATCAATCAGCTAAAAATTGTTTTAGTATAAAAATACAATTATACATAATTTCTTTCATATTGGCAAAATAACTATTATTTATAAATAAAGAAAAAATCTAAATAATAATGTATATTGTCTAATTTTATTATTTATTTGGACTGAATGTGATTTCAAAAAAGACGCAAATAATTTTGTTCTCTTTTAATTTGTGCCCTTAGTGCGTTGGTTTACATACTTTATTTAGAAATTAAAATTTACTTACCAGCTGAATTTACAAAATTCGCAGAAACAAAAATGACAGCCAAAATGCCGAATACTGTTTTAGGTGAGAACATTTTTAATAATATTTTATAATTTGCTGTAACTGAGCACTAGCAAGCAATCACAACTTGGTCTCTGATGATCATGGACAAGTTTTATTCTATTTAAACCGTTTGCATTTTTACACGCAATTACTTAAGATTGATAACTAAAGTGAAAAAATAAAAACATAATAGTGTATACAATTCCTTTATTGTGTAGGGAAATTTTTAAATTTTGTTAAACAATCTTATCAGCTCAAGCTTTTTGTTTTTGTTTACATACTCAAAACTAATGTTTAATTTCCAAGTAAATAATTGATTATAATTGAAGCAAGATTTATAATTTTATTTAAAAAAGGATTATCAGTTTCAGTTGCTCATTACCACCAATATACTAGTGTATAGGGTCACCTAAAATAATAGGAATATTTAATAATAATTAGCTGGCGCATTTTAACCTTACTACAATTTAAATAAAATTTTAATTTACATATAACAATTGAAAAAAATATTCATTTAGAGGTGTCTATCACATATATTTCCATTTGTTATATTTATTTTGTTTATTACATTTCGTTCATTGCGGTTATTGTTTCCTCATAACAAATTTGAGTACTAAAAACAAATACTTATTTTTCTAACAATCAGTCAATATTTTATATATTTATCCTATTGAAATAAAACAACAGAATGAAGAAACTGCAAATGAACAAGTTGAAGTAGTATTTACTTCAAGCGCCTGACGCTCATGTATTTTTTTTAGTACAAAATATTGTGGAGTAAAGTGGTTCTATAAAGGTCTATAGACATGCATGTAACTCGACCCGATAAGGTACAGCAAGTTATTACTGCCACTTTTTATATCTCTGCATATTTACAAATCCCCAAGAAAACAACAAAAATATCATCATATACATATACGATTTTAGTAATAGTAACTCATGACATCTTTAAGTATGAAATCACAAATAGTAACAGTGCACACCAGCAAAATATTCCGAAACAATATGTTACTAGATGGAATTAAATGCCACAATGTTCCATAAAAAAGTTGCGTCAGCGTCTTCTTATACTATTGAAATTCGACGCAGCAACTATGGCCCAATTTTTTTATTATTTCTGCACGTGCTCACAAGATTTGATCGTTACCTTTAGAGACGTGTACTCTGGTAGAAAATTGTGCATAGCAATATTATGCAACGTAGTCCAAAAACAACGCGCTACTAGACGCGATATCTGAAGGCTATTAGTTTTGCATATACTTTATATTTTAAACGATTCGTTTGAGGAGCCCCAGTCCATTTGGAGCCATTTTTCAGAATACGTTTATATAAACTTTTTTCTTATTTAAGAAGAATATTTCTGAGAAATATTCCATGTTATAATACCCCATAAATGTGTATTTTTAGTGTTGCGTACTGAACACTTATGGTACCACTTCGATGTTCGTCTTTCTATCTGTGACACCCGATTTCTCCGAAACTATTTGATATAGAAAGTTAAAATTTCGCACAAATATAGAAATTGATGGCCCAAACAAAGCCATGTAGTTCTAAAGATAATTTTTTTACTTAATAGGTTAGTTTTGGGGAGTGAAGTCGAAAGTGAAAAAAAATTGATCTGGCCATCGAGTGGGGTGCCAAATGAAAGTTTGTAAAATCAAAAATATATATGATGTAATTCTTGCGTACACTTTTCTTTGTATTTAAAAAATGGCAAAAAATCGCTCCCCCTATCCCGAAAAGTACTGAACAAAATTTTGAAATCTTCTCCATAAAGTGTAAATTGATCGAAAATTATCACAAGTGCATTACGTGTGATAATTTATCTGGTATAAAAAAACTATTTGGCTTGACAATATTGTGGATGTTTTTTTAATATACTTTTCAGTACACACTGGTGGCCAACGGACACCTACGAAGACAAAAGAATTATATTTTATTTTTTTTAATTAAACCAATATTTAGGTAGTAAATATTTGATTTATATTTTCATCACCTGATTCTAGATTGAGATAGATTGATTTATTGGCTATTAGATAGTTAAGATGCTATAACTATTATATATTCTTGAATAAGAAAAAAACGTGAAAATGCGTATTGAATCTTAAGATGTATACATGTCAGGGACCTAATTAACTTAGCCTAGGTAGAGATTTTAGTTTATTTTAGAAGCAATTATCGGACGGAATACTAATTGCGAAATTTCGACTTCTCATATATTTAAGAACGTATAGCCCTTCTAAATTATTTAAAATTTTAGTTGCTATCCGGAAAAAAAACCCTTTTATGCTATCTCTTAGTAGGACCTTTTACATGCACTTATATTCCAATTTTGCGAATTTCTTTCGATTTGTGGTAGAAGTATAGCAGTAGCAACCACACACGGTAAGATTTATTAAATGTGTGTACATGGACAGTTTGGTTTCAGTTAATTTTTTTTGTAATTTTATAGTGTCCATATCTATATCCATCCAAGTGATTTTAAAGCAGTTTAACACTTTTCAAAAAGCTGCACAACACCAATGCCTATACAATTAGTAAATATTTCCCTCTTTCAGTTCATCTGTACAATGTAAAGCCAGAGTTAGTAGCGACCCGCCTAGCAAAGTAATCCCTTATCTATCATTCTCTATCTTTATTTTTTACACAAACACAACTCTCTCTCTCCCTGGTTTATTTTCGGTTCCGATCATACTTCACTAACTAGATCCGACCTTGGCATTAACCCTTGTGCCTGGTTGGTGTTAACAATGGAAACAAATATTAATGGAGAACTCTAAATAAATATTAATGCCAGGTATCAATTATTGGATTTCCACTTTAAATAAAATTGTGTGAATATTTGAATATAAACAAAGCAAATAAGTTCCTTCTATCTGAACATTTTAACTTCGGTTTGCCTGTTGTCATCACTTCTTTTAGTGCATATGTACATATTTATCAGTTGGCCACGAGTGTTTCGAGAGATGAAAGAAATAAAAAGCAATAAACACATTTGTTGTGGGTTTATTTATGGTTTGGTTTTACGAAATCTAATGAAATTTATTTGAAATTATTGGAATAACCCACAATTGCGTGTCTATAAAACGGTGTGATATGCATTATGGCCTTTTTTACTGAAATCATGTGAATTTCTTGGAAAATGACATTTTAATCATTCCTATTTATTTGTGTATTATAACAAAATAATGGTATTTGGTATTTTTAATCTTTAATGAATAAAACATGATACATAGTCTTTTATTTATTTATAATCAGCAGTAGATGTAACGTATTGTATCTAACTAGTACTATGTGCTAGCACTGTGACAAGTACTGCGAATTTTGTTGTATTCTATGCCGATCCTAGCTCTGTTGTAGAGTCGTGAGACGACTATTTTTATTACTGATCACAGGACGAGAAAAATTCTATCAGATCCTTACTTATTTTCTTAAGTATACAACGTTTTAGCTGACATATATTCAGTATCTTCGTGTTTGACATAAAAGATAAATTGGCTGCTTCGATAAACAAACGAAGATGTATTGCCAAGATCTCCTAGTACTTAGAAAATATTCCTGAGTTTAGGACATTAATACAACTTGACCCATTCAGTCGCCAGCCCAACTTTCTGGGTTCTCCAAAACATGAAATAGTTAAGAAATAATACGTTATTTTAATAAAAGCAGGTGAATTTTACACCACCTTAACATTCAGCTTTTAATTCAAGGATTGGTATTTCGGGGTTACAAGTCGTATCTAAAAAGTTACATATGTTTTTATTTACTTGCTTTCAGAGTAGTTGCATTAAATCTTTAAGGACATCCTTATTTTATCGCACTAATGTCATACTTGACTTTATTCAGTTCTTACTTAAAAGTTCATAAATTGATTTGGAACAATCGAATAAGGTAGTCATGGAGTCAACCTAGATATTAGAACACTTTAAAATAATTTTAAAAACTAAAAATCCTTGGGTGTCTCGTAGGCAAGAATGTTCGATACTAATAAGTATTTATGAATTACAATGACAAATGGAAAAACCACCTCTTATTTTTCTATTTGAGAAAAGTGCTGCTTGCTATTATTCTATATTCTTACTAAAATCTTTGTTCAAAAAGAAACTTCTTCGAAAATAAAAATAAATCTATAAACCCGACGAAATTGGCAGCAGCAAATCAGCAGTAGGAGAAGATAATATACCTGCAAAAATCATTAAAATATTTCTTGAAAACATATAGACATTATCAGTTTTTATACCTAGAAAGTGCGAGGAATATAAGTTTAATTAACCATATCTTGAAACTCTTCCTTAAAATAATCCACCAAAGAGAATACAAAAAACTAGATGAACGTACTGGACAAACACAGTTCGGCTTTAGGAATGGGCTAGGAACGAGAGACGCACTATTCTCCATCGGGGTTCTGACTGAAAGATGTAGGGATGTCAACTCTGTTGTCTATTTGTGCTTCATCGATTTCCAAAAAGCCTTTGATATAGTAAATTATGAGAAAATGATGGAAATACTACAATCGTGTAACATTGATGACAAGGATTTACAAATAATATAAGGTTATACTGGAATCAGACTGCCAAAAGTTGAGAATCGCATGTCCAAAGAAATAAAAATAAAGAAAGCCGTACGTCAGTGTTGTATTTTGTCGCCTCTGTTATTCAATGTCCATTCAGAGGAAATCTTCAATAAAGCACTTTCTGATAAAAAAGACGGAATTACAATTAAACGTGTGTGCGTAAATAACCCCCGCTGCACTGATGACACTGTTATTCTAGCGGACAGTGAAGAACTCGTACAAAGATTTATGAATGGAATTGTTGATACATGTGAGGACTATGGAATGAAACTGAATACGAACAAAACAAAAACAAGAGTAGTCAGTAAGAATCCTAATACAAATATAAATATTAAAGTACATCAACAAACACTTGAAAGGTTAACAAAAATAACGTACTTAGAAAGCGTAATTAGTGAAGATTGGGACCACTCTATTGAAATATGCTCAAAAATTGAAACTTAAAAACAAAAACAAGGGTGCTAAGACACTACGTGTTCTCGGTCATGTTATATGGTATAGAAGCTGCAACAATCATCACAACAAAGAATGGATTCATTTGAGATGTGGTGCTATCGCCGACTGCTGCGTGTTCCTTGAATGCTGCGTGTTCCTTGAATGCTGCTTGTTCCTTAGACAGCGCTTATCACAAACGTGGGAATACTTGATCGGATGGGAAAAGAACGGGAGTTGATTCCAGCTGTTAAAGAAAGAAAAAGCTCTTACTTTGACTATATTATGAGATTATGAGATGCTAAAAATATGAACTCTTGCAACTTATAATTGAAGGAATAATAATCGGTAGGCGAGGACCGGGAAAGCGCGGCAACTCCGAGTTGAAAAACTTACGACAGTGGGCAAACATGAGATCTACTGAACTGTTTAGAGCAGCAATAGATAAAATCAGATTGCCGAATGTGATCGCCAACGTCTTTAAAAGATAAAGCACACTAAGAAGATACCTTTAGTGAATAGCATCCCCGTTAAGTTAATAGATGACATAAATGAGCTTACTTAAATCAAAGCTTTTAAAAAATTATCATAATTTAATTTTAAACTAAATATGCGGATGCAAGTAGCCCTACATTTTTGCATCAATAGTTTGTTTTTAAACATAACGAAACAGACATGGTCGACTTTACTTAGGATAAAACAACCATTATCTAAGAAAAAATACTGAAAATAAACAACTTGGATCATATCCAGAAATTTATTGATAAATAACACAATAAAACAAAAACATATTTTTAATTATTTCATGAATATAAGTAGATTTCAATAAGACTAATTTAAGTGAAATGTTTCCAAAATATTTGCAGTTGAATTTTGAGCCAATTTAATCTTCAGTTCTGGTTCGTTGGAGTTCGAACATTGACAAACGTAGTACCCACTTGGATAAATAGCACAATAAACGTCACCACTTCCAGTATCTTGAAGACATGTAGCTTGACATGCAGGTATAGTTGCACAAATAACAAACTCTAAAAAGAAAAGCTGAAATTAGAACATTTAAATAACAAACTGAAAATTAATGAAATAATTAATTAGGTGAAATGATCTTATCTATTCAAATATCCAAACGAATGCGTAATATAATTTGGTATGTAGTTTATATACCACCATTTCAATGTAGCTAGTGTAGTGTGAAAATTAAAAATTCTAAGTGGTAAATTTAGAAAATTTGGAAATTTGATAATTATTGACTTTTCTGTATAATCACCAATAATGTATTAGAATATATTAATACTTCACAGCTCTGACTCTGTAACTAAAGTAAGGAAAGAGAAAGAGTTCCTTGTCTCGTTGAAATTTAGTATTCAGTTAGATATTCCTTTTCATGTCGTTATATTTTGGCTAGACCTAAAATCTTGTGCAAATTACGGATATTTCATATTATTGATTTTAGAAATATTAACTCGTCGTTATATTTTCACATTGCTTGTAATACCATATTATCGGACTTTTTCGTTTACAGTTTATTGTCTTTAGTAGAATTTTGAATTGTTTGCATAGAAAAGTTTGCTAAAATTCCTGTGGATGAATACCAAAGTATGTGTTATTTGCTTGCCCTTTCTCTTTTAAGTTTGAAAGTGGTTCGGTTACGATCTATTACAAAATGACAAAATTTGAATCTAATTGAGAAAAAAATATATTTCCTTGACTTTTTAATATAATCCCAGTCCAAGGCTCCTTCTGATTTTGAGGTACATTAAAACAAAAAAAAAATCAAAAAATACTACCACTATTTCCATGTTTAACAAACTTTTAACAGGACCCAACTTGAAAATTTTCCATGAGGTCTAACTAATCGCGAACAAAAGTTAAGACTAATTGGGAAATAGTTAAAATAAGAGTGAAATAAGTATGTTAATAGATATAGAGACAAAAAAACACAAATTTATTTAAAACCCGGTACTATGAGCAAAATTTAAAAAAAATAACCGGTCAAGTTGACTTTGCGCAATTAGTTTTCCGTACGTTGATTGCTTTTAAAACAAAATTTTTTGTTACGGAGGTGTAAAATAATCAGTGACTTCACAAAACACACCCCAAATGAGTTTTCAACAAAGTTTGTTTCCGATCTGTACTAAAAACTGATAACCTTCATTTTTTTTTTATACACAAAATAAATTATTAAAGATAATGCTCTCGTGATAATTTTTTCAGTCTACACTCTGTGGAGAATATTTCAGAATTTTTCAAAATTTTATGTTCAGTACTTTTCGAGATAAGGAGGGAATGACAGCGATTTTTCGAGATCTTTTAAAAATAATACAAAGAAAAGTGTACGCAAGTATTACATTATATATATTTTTGAATTCGTATTTTTACAAGCTTTCATTTGACAACTCACTCGATGACCTAGTAAAAAAATTTGGTAAATTGGTAAATTTTTTTTTTCACTTCCGATTTCACCCCCCAAAACAAACCCCTTAAGTGAAAATTTAACTTTCAAAACTACACTGCTCTGATGAGGCCATCAATTCAGTACCAAATTTCAAGTTTCTATGTCAAATAGTTTCGGAGAAAACCGGGCCTGACAGACGGACGGACGGACAGACGGAGGGACAGACATCGAAATGATCTTATAAGTGTTCCGTACGGAACATTAAAAATGAATAGAACAAACTTCTTTAAATGCATTAAAAGGGTGTGAAAGCACATGAAGGCGACAGACAGATCGTTGTTGATTATTCTCCCACTAATTATTTTGATTTGATCTAACCCTGAAGTTTACCTTCATCAAGTTCGCTCGATAATTTTTTATACTGGTAAATTAATTTCAAAAATTGTCTTTATTTTTTTTTCAGTATTTGATTGAATTTAAAAAATATATACTATTAAAATGTTTTTCCATAACTATTATTTTTACAATATTAACAGATAATTTTAATTCAATATTCTTCAAATTATAAGATTTTTGTGAAATAAAAGTAGTGTAGAACTTAGGCAGAGAAAGTTTTGTAAATGAAAGTTCGAAGATCTTTGTAAAGCATCTCCTGGGGTTCAGCAACCAACGCTGTAGCAAAAAGTGAATTAAATTAACATATATTTGTGAAAGGAACATTTGTATATACCTATATAGTAAAATATTTAATTTTTTATGTTGTAAAATCTTTAATTTTGACCAATATGTACAGAATGAAGTCAATATAAATTAGTTCATAATTTTAAGTTGAGTTTGGTTGTATTAGTTTTTTTTTTTAAATTTGGGTTAGGTTAATTTTGTAAAAATAACTATTAATCGGCTAAAAATTTTGTGAATAAAAAAATACAATTAGACATAACTTTTTTCATATTCGCATAAAAAATATTATTTATTAAGTATAGAAAAAATCTAAATAATAATGTATTTTGTCTTATTTTATTATTTATCTGGACTGAATGTGATTTCAAAAAAGGCCGCAAATAGTTTTGTTCTCTTTTTATTTTTGTCTTTAGTATGCTGGTTTACATACTGTATTTAGAAATTAAAGTTTACTTACCAGCTGAATTTACAAAATTTGCAGAAACAAAAATGACAGCCAAAAGGCCGAATACTGTTTTAGGTGAGAACATTTTTAATAATGTTTTATAATTTGCTGTAACTGAGTACTAGTAAGCAATCACAACTTAGTCTCTGATGATCATGGACAAGTTTTATTCTATTTATATAGTTTGGATTTTTACACGCCATTACTTAAGATTGATAACTAAAGTAAAAATAGTAAAAACATAATAGTGTATACAATCCCTTTATTGTGTAGGGAAATTTTTAAATTTTGTTAAAAATCTTATCAGTTCAAGCTTTTTGCTTTTGTTTACATACTCAAAACTAATGTTTAATTTCCAAGTAAAGGAGGGGAATCACTATAACTGAACAAAATTTGTTTTTTGGAAGTATAATTTTATTTAAAAAAGTATTATCAGTTTCAGATGCTCATTGCCGCCAATATACTAGTATATACTGTCACCTAAAAAATACAGGATAATAACAGGAATATATAATAATAGTTATCTAGCGCATTTTAACCTTACTACAATATAATTTAAATTTTAATTTAAATATAACGATTGAAAAAAATATTTATTTAGAGGCGTCTATCGTATATTTCCACCTGTTATATTTATTTTGTTTATTACATTTCGTTCATTGCAGTTATGGTTTCCTCATGCCAATTTGATTACTAAAACAAATACTTATTTTTCTAATAATCAGTCAATATATTTTTTTATTTATCCTACTGACATAAAACAAGAGAAAGATGAAGAAACGGCAAATAAACAAATTGATATAATATTTACTTTAAGCGCGTGATGCTCAAGTATTTTTTTAAATTCAAAATATTGTGCAGTAAAGTGGTTCTATAAAGATCTCCAGACATTCATGTAACTCGATGCGAGAAGTTACAGCAACTTATTGCTGCCACTTTTTTATATCTCTGCACATTTATAAATCTCCAAGAAAACAACAAGAATATCATCATATATACGATTTTATAATAGTAACTCATGACACCTTTAAAATCTTGAAATAATTATAAAATCATAGCAACATTATGCACCACAGTCCAAAAACAACGTGATACTTAACGCGATATCTAAAGGCTATTCGTTTTGCATATACTTTATATCGATTTCGGAGAAATTGCGAAAAATATTCCTCGTTCCTCTTTTTAGGAGCTCTAGTCCATTAGGAGCCATTTTTCAGAATATGTTTATATACATTTTTTTCTTATTTAACAAGAATATTTCCGAGAAATAATCCATGCTATAATAACATAAATGTCTATTTTTAATGTTTCGTACTTATGGGATCACTTCGGTGTCGGTCTGTCGGTCCCCATTTCTTAGAAACTATTTGACATGGAAAGTCAAAATTTCGCACAAATATAGGAATTAAGGGTCGAATCTGAGCCCTGAAGTTTTAAAAGTTAAACTGTGACTTAAGGGGTTAATCTTGGGGGTGAAATCGGAAGTGAAAAAAAAATTACCAAGTGTAGTAGGGTGTCAAATGAAAGCTTGTAAAACCAAAAATATATATGAAGTAATACCTGCTCACACTTTTCTTTGTATTATTTTTAAAAAATGGCGAAAAATCGCTTTCCCCCTATCTCAAAAAGTACTGAATAAAAGTGCATTATGTTCGATAATTTATCTGGTAGAGAGAAACTATTTGGCTTAACCATATGGTGGAGGTTTTTTCAATATACTTTTCAGTACACACTGGTGGCCAACGGCTAGGTACGAAGACAAAATTTATTTGTTTATAATTAAACAAATATTTAGGTAAGAAATATTTGATTTACACTTTTGTTACCAGATTCTAGATTGAGCTAAATTGATTTATTGACTATTAGGTAGCTAAGATGCTATAACTATTATACTTTATTGACTAAGAAAAAACGTGTAAATGCATATTGGATTTTAAGGTATATACATGGCAGGGATCTTATTAACTTAGCCTAGGTAAGGATTTTACTTTATTTTAGAACAATCACCGTACGGAATACTAATTGGACAAGTCTAACTTCCAGTTGGACAGTTTTTACATACAGTAGTAACCAATATCAGCCAAAAATAGCTATATAAACGTCGTATCGATTACTGATGATGGAATCTCAGCCGAGGTCATGTTGGGACTGCCACAGTGTGCCCTGGATGCCCTGCTGACTGCGGTTAATGATTCCTGATCTAAGGGATTTTTTCCGTCCTGTTTGAAGATTGCTTTAGTTGTCCCCTTACATAAGTGCGGTGATGTGGAAGATCCCTCGAACTTTTGACCGATTTTCCTATTGTCGACTCTGTCCATGGTTATTGAGAAAATTGTCAAAGATAGGGTGTGGAGCTACTTACAATCCCATGGGATGTTGACTAGGACGCAATTTGGATTTCAGAGTGCCAGGGGAATACATGATGCCATCTTTGGCTTTCTGGCGGGTGTATATCATCATATGAATCGAGGAGAGTCAGTGAAGGTAGTGTTTTTTGATTTGTCTAAGGCATTTGACAGCGTGAATCACGGGATACTGTTGGTTAAGCTCGAGAGATATGGCTTAAGGTGAACATCGCTCGTTTGGTTTGCGTCCTATCTCGGGATCGAGGCCAATCGGTGGTGGTTTCTGGTCTGAGATCGTCGATATTGAAGGTAGAATGTGAAATTCCGCAGAGATTTGTTCTGGGATCGACCGCTACTTTTTTTAATATACACCAATGACCTTGTTAGCTTCAAAATATCAGGCGAATTTACGCTTTTAACCTACGACACCTCCGTTGTATGACATAATAAGGTTGTAAAAACTCTTAGATCGAACATGTCCATCGACCTATTGGAAGTTAGGAAGTGGTGTAGCGCTAACCGATTATCTTTTAATGTCACATGTTATTAGTTTTGGATGCGGGATGCACCTGGGTGACGATTCTTTGTGTGAGGAGCCTGCTGCCAGGTTTTTGAGTGTTCTCATTGATACTGATCTCCGATTAAAGAATCACATAATGAAGATGAGTAAGAGATTTTCTTTGGGTTGTTTTGCTTTCAGGATGACTAGAAATGAACTTGGTCCTGATATTGCGCAAACGGTTTATTTTGCATTGTTTCAGTCCGATCTCAGATATGGTATCCTTTTTGGGGTTTTGCCAGCCAATATCTTCTGAACATTTTGTTTTTGCTGCAGAAGAAGGCTGTCCGCTTCATCGCTGGTGCCCATCAGAGGGAATCCTGTAGACCCATATTTCGCTCACTGGGAATTCTGACCCTCATTTCCCTGATCATCTTGGAGGCCGCTTCGTAGATATATAAGAATCGTTTAAGTATTCAACTCATAACATGTTAGAGGAGCACTCGATGGGCTGCGGATCTGCCTTTGCCTGTTCCAGTTAGGGGACTCACGAAGCACTGATTAATATATGAGGGCAGAAAATTCTTTAACCATTTGCCAACTTATATCAAGACTGCTAACTCACTTAAGGTGTTTTGAAAGTGTCTTAAAAACTTATTCATTAACAAATCATACGAGGCTGGTTTGAAAAGTCCGTGCAAAAATAAAAACTACTTATGTGTTTGGGGTAAACCTTTTTTATTTTTCGACATAGTCTCCTTTTAGGCTTATACACTTCGTCCAACGATGTTCTAGTTTGTTGATCCCCTCCGAATTATAGGATTTGTCCAAGTCTGCAAAATATCCATTAGTGTCTGCAATCACCTCCTCGTTTGAATAAAATCTTTGTCCCGCCAGCCATTTCTTCAAATTGGGGAACAAATAGTAGTCCGAGGGAGCCAAGTCTGGAGAATAGGGGGGATATGAAACGAGTTGGAATCCTATTTCCATTAATTTTGCGACCACAACTGCTGAGGTGTGTGCTGGTGCGTTGTCGTGATGGAAAAGGACTTTCTTGTGGGCCAATCGCGGGCGTTTTTCTTGCAGCTCGGTTTTCAAACGGTCCAATAACGATGAATAATATTCACCTATAATAGTTTTACCCTTTTCCAGATAGTCGATGAGGATTATCCCTTGCGAATCCCAAAAGACAGTCGCCATAACCTTTCCGGCCGAAGGAACGGTCTTCGCCTTTTTTGGTGCAGATTTCCCCTTGGTAACCCATTGTTTAGATTGTTGTTTAGTCTCAGGAGTATAGTAATGTATCCATGACGAAACGACGCTTAAAGTCCTCCGGATTCTTCTGGAACAGCTGCAAACCATCCTTGCAACACTTCACACGATTCCGTTTTTGGTCAAGCGTGAGCAATCGCGGCACCTATCTTGCGGATAGCTTTCTCATGTCCAAATGTTTATGCAAAATATTATGTACCCGTTCAGTCGAGATGCCCACAGCACTAGCAATCTGACGCACCCTAACTCTTCTGTCATCCATCACCATATCATGGATTTGATCAATGATTTCTGGAGTCGTAACCTCCACAGGGCGACAAGAACGTTCAGCGTCACTTGTGCCCATATGGCCAGTCCGAAAATTTTGAAACCACTTATAAACTATTCTAATCGAAGGTGCAGAGTCACCATAATGTTTATCAAGTTTCTCTTTAGTCTCCTGAGGCGTTTTGCCTTTCATAAAGTAATGTTTAATCACCACACGAAATTCTTTTTCGTCCATTTCTTGAAAATCACTCGACTTCCTTGATTCACACGAATGCCAAATACAAAGAAATAGACCAATATGGCTGAAACTTGGTGTGCGTTCATTCAAGAGATGCTACTAACTAAACATGACCTCGATACACGCCGGTGGTGCCATCTCTCGGACTTTGCACGGACTTTTCAAACCAGCCTCGTATTATGAATTTTATGCTGATTTTTTTTTCGTTTCCGTTGGATCGTGAAACACCTATGTTGTGTTGGTTTGTATGCTCCTTTTTCCTTGCTAATGAAAATTACATATTATATTTTGATTTTATATGCTAGTGTTAATTTTACTTTGACTGGAAGTAGCTGTATGTTAACTAGTATATTTGATGTTGCGTGTTGTACATCTTGGCTTAGTTATATTTCGTTTTCATATTTCCTTATTATTTATTTTGCGTTAATTTGTTTATATTTTATTTTTTACATTATAATATATGTTTTATATTCCGTAGATTTAATATGCTTTGTCAAAGAAAAACCATCGATGTTTTATGACAATAAAGTACTTTTGATTTGATATATTTGAGAACATATGACTCTTCTAAATTATTTAAAATTGTAATTGCTATCCGGAACAAATCCTTTTATGCTAGTAAGTTCTATTACGTGCATTTATATTCCAATTTTTTTTTTCGATTTTGAAAAAATAAACCTCCAAAAATAGGCTGGGAATAGAAAAAGGCAACATAATACTGCAAGTTTGTAAATTCAATGACAGTGATATCGTAGTGACGGGATACTTATTGTACACACTCTCAGGGCCAGATCAATTACTATTTTAAGGTAGTTTTTTCTAAACTTTATGTAGCCTATATTTGACGAATTAGTTTTATTTAGTAAGTAGGTAGTACCTAATAAATTTACTTCGTCACTTATAGTCTAAATACTAGATTGAAGTAATGCCCAAACCAAAAAATTAATTATATTCCTATCTATTTTGTTTCTATACTTATGAGGCTTATTTTTGTTCTAGGTAAACACACTTGTTATATATGTACCAACCTCACATGGTAAGTTTTATTAAATGTATGTATATAGGCAGTTTGGTTTCAGTTCATTTTTTCTGTAATTTTATACTGTCTATATCTATATCCATCCAAGTGATTTTAAAGTAGTTTAACACTTTTTCAAAAGCTGCAGAGTGTTAACAGTTGTTGATAAAAATTAAATATAATGTTTTCATATACTATTAGTAAATATTTCCCAGTTTTAATTCATCGATACGAAGCTAAAGTTAATAGCGACCCGACCAGCAAAGTTATCCCTTATCTATCATTTGCTATCTTTATTTTTTAAACAAACACAACTCTCTCTCTCTCCCTGGTTTATTTTCGGTTCCGATCATACCTCACTAACTAGACCTGACCTTGGTGTTAACCCTTGCACCGGGCTGGTGTTAACGACCGAAACAAATATTAATGAAGAACTCTAAATAAATATTAATGACAGGTATCAGTTACTGGATTTCTGGTTTATTTTAAGTAGAACTGAGTAGATTTGCAATTGTTAAAAACATTATAAATTATACCAATATTTGAATATAAACAAAGCAACCAAAAATCCTTTTATCTGAACATTTTAACTTCGGTTTTACCTATTGTCATCACTACTTTTAGTGCATATCTACATATTTATCCGTTGGCCACGAGTCGTCTCAGCAAATTTAATATATGTACATCTATTTTTCATTGATCGGATGAAAAACGTGGTAATGTTTCGAGAGACGAAAGAAATAAAAAGAAATAAACACATTTGTTGTGGGCTTATTTATGGTTTGCTTTTACGAAATCTTATGAAATTTATATGAAATTATTGGAATAACCCACAATTGTGTGTCTATAGAGCTGTGCGATATACAATATGTTTTTTTTTTTGCTCAAATCATGTAAATTTCTTGGAGGTCGACATTTTGGCCATCCCTACTTATTAGTGTATTATAACAAAATAATGGGATTTGGTATTTTTAATTTTTAATTAATAAATCATGATGTGAAATATTGTATGTAATATAGATGTGAAGTATTGTATCTAACTAATATTTTGCGCTAGTACTGTGATAAGTACTATGAGTTTTGTTGTATTCTGTGCCGATCCGAGCTCGACTGAAGAGTCGTGATACGATGAAATATGACCCTAAATGGTTTTCACCAATGAAAGAACAGCAAATACCGCTAAAATATGGACTTTGTTCAATTTTACTAGTTGATATTGATTTCTAATATGTGAGGTAAACCCTAACGATCGCCTCATCTGAGAACAAGATGTTTTTAATGGTGGTCATAAGATGAGAAAAATTCTATTAGATCTTTAATTATCTTCTAAAATATACAACTTCTTAGCTGACATACATTGAATATTTTTATGTATGACATGAAAAATAAATTGGCTGCTTGGATACATAAGCAACGAATTATTGCCAAGATCTGTTAGTGCTTAGAAAATATTTTTCTAGTCTTCGGACATTAATTCAACTTGGCCCTTGGCAATTTTCTAGGATCTCCAATACATGAAATACTTCTAAAATAATACGTTACTTCAGTAAAAGCAAGTTAATCATTATTGTATACCACCTTAACATTCAGTTTATAATTCAAGGATTGGTGTTCTGAGGTTAGAAGTCGTATCTAAAAAGTTACATATGTTTTTATTTATTTGCTTTCAGAGTAGTTGCATTAATGCCTGAAGACTTTTAAGGATATCCTTATTGTACCGCACTGATGTCATACTTGACTCAGTTCTTAAACAAAGGTACATGAATTGATCTGGAACAGTTGAATAAGGTGGTCATGGAGACAACCTAGGTTTTAGAGAACTTTAAAATAATTTGGAAAACTAAAAATCCTTGAGTGCCTCTTAGGCAAGAATGTTCGATACTAATAAGTATTTATGAATTACAATGGCAAATTGATAAACACCTCCTATTTTTCTATTTAAGGAAAGTGCTGGTAACTATTATTATACATTCTTAATAAAATTTTTGTTCAAAAAGAAACCAAGTTCTTTGTAAATAAAAATAAATCTATTGTTTGCGTGTTCATGCCTGTTGTGTCAAATGCTTCATGAATTTTGTTCCATTGGACAGTTAGCTATGGTAGTAAGAGTCCACGAGGGATCCGAAAATAAGTTTGGAAGAAGGAGTTGCTATTGACTGTTGTGTTAAACTCTCTAATTATCAAATTAGTAGCGGCTTTAGAGGGAGGGGGCAACCCTGGTGCCAGCCCGGGGCGCCGAGCTCAAGGAGGCGCCTAAAAGCTAGCATTACATACGAGTCATGGCCAAAATGCTAGTTAATAATGTGAAATAAAGGGCGCTGAAGAACATCTCGCCTGGGGCGCCAAATGGCTAAGGCCGGGGCTGTATCAAATGCTTCAAGAATCATTCAGCGGAGAATGTTTATCCTATACTCAGATGCTCGACCAGTTTAAGTTATGTCAAAATGGTTAGGAGAAGCTTCAGAACAAGCCGCCTAAAATTGGACCGAGTTGGTAATTTTAATAAAAAGCCCTTCTTAACATTAGTAAACTAGGAATTCCGAAAATCAACAGTGTAAGATATTTTGACCGCTTTTAAGGATTTCAGCTTCCTCGAATCGATCATTATTGAAGATGAAACGTGAAAACATTGTAAAACAATTTTTGAACAAAAACCAAGCTCGTCTTTTAGGAGACTCGTCAGATTCAGGTTCACCCTGTGAAATTGTCCTCCTCCTCAACTTCATTTGCCGATGAACTGAAAGCAGTACCACTGCAAATCTTCAAGCCGCGGTGATTAGGGTCCTCAACAGTATATCAAGGACAGATAAAAAAACCCATTTAGCTATTCAATTGACCTTGCCAAACGCTGTCTCTAAGCTGAGGGAACGTATATCCACTGAAATAAATAACATGAATAGTTATAATCGATCTGTATTTTGTTTTTTGTTACTGCGTTGGGTTTATTTTTAGACAATTGCAATTAACAACATGTTACCAGGGAATAATCGAGCGGATATGAATCATTGCGAATCAATAAAGATAAGTAATTTCACAATACAAGTATACTTCAAATAGTAATATGCAATCATGAAGTATTTTCCACTTTTAGAAAACTTTTAAAAACATTTTTCTCTCTTCCTTGTTAAAATTTTAAGAATTTCAGTATGACATAGTTCATTAGAGTTTTACCACAAAAATGCATAATACTTATTGTGCTATATAAGAATCTCAACATAATTATTACTATTGCTGTAAATAACATTGTTTGGTTAACTTGTCTCAATTTTTCTCAGTAAAAGAAATCCTATAGAATTAGAAAAGGAATTATTACTATTTTATGCTTTAGTTCAAAAATATTTTTTTTTTGCAATTTTGATTAGTTGTGCATTCATGAAATTTAAGTAAATTTTCGTTTTTTGTTTTATTTTGCACCTAGTATAAAAATTCCAATTTAGTTTTAAGATCGTCGGGATATTTAAACAACCCTGCTGAGTGGTAATTACCAGTAAAACCTAGTTAATTCATTTGATGCTTTACACGTCTCATTCGAGTAATATCTCTTGTTTTAATTTTTTCTATATTATAATTATGTTTCTTTAAACATACAGGTAAAAAATATAGGCAAAAAATTCACCATTCAATCAGCCAGAAGGTTGCAGTCAACTTCTTGACACGATTCAGGTTATGCATTGGCTTTAAGCAGCGATAATTAGACCGAGCTTCTTTTAGGGTTCGGTAATCATGAACTTGCAAAATCATGGTGTGAACTAAACTGGAAAGAAGCTCTAAGTTTTCTGGCTTAAGTATATCAGGAACAATGAGAACTACGATGATAGTCGGATTATACGCTTTGCTTGGGTTAGCTGGTCTTCTAACTTGGATAAAAAAAAGTAGACAGCAGCACCTTGTGTACGGATCCGGGATACTGGATGTTGGATAGGAATCACTGATTTAGAACATTGGTAAAATTTTTTCAAAGGAAAGTACGAGAGTTAGATACAATTAAACTTATGGCAAAACCTCAGAGAGATACAAGGATTTTTTTTCAGAAGAACAAAAAATACAAACTAACTAATTTGAATCCTACATCCCCCAAATTATATAACCTAATAAAACTACCTAAAGGAAACGCTCCTATCAAGTCAGTAATTTCATATGACAATAGTCCAATAAGAGGATTTAAACCAAAATACAGCATTAAAAATTCCTAGTGTTAACTAATATACTTGAAACAAAAGTTATCCTTAAAGAGGATTGTTTAGTTTCATTTTACAATTGCAATATGTTTTCAAATATTTCTTGTAAATACCTAAATCCAATAGAATAACATTTTTAGGAAACAACATAAACCGTGGTTCGAAGCAGCACTCAACATTTCTTAAAAAAACTGTTCGAGTATTCAGGTCTAAATTTTATAGCATGCAATTGATAACTGCTTGAAATATTCTAGAAATTCATAAATAAGTGTCTAAGTTGCGAATACAATATTCTGTTGTGAACATTATGTATTTTGACTGCTTTTATAATGGATTATCTCATAAAAACACTATATATTGCGTATTTCGACTGATTTCTTCCTAAAATGCTCTAAAAATTTGTAGAAATCTATTAATGTTTCTCAACTTATAAGTAGAATATTCTAGGATTTCGTGGTAACGTCTCGATTCGAATGTTCTAAATCGTTGTAGCACATACGAGGCTGGTTTGAAAAGTCCGTGCAAAAATAAAAACTACTTATGTGTTTGGGGTAAACCTTTTTTATTTTTCGACATAGTCTCCTTTTAGGCTTATACACTTCGTCCAACGATGTTCTAGTTTGTTGATCCCTTCCGAATAATAGGATTTGTCCAAGTCTGCAAAATATCCATTAGTGTCTGCAATCACCTCCTTGTTTGAATAAAATCTTTGTGCCGCCAGACATTTCTTCAAATTGGGGAACAAATAGTAGTCCGAGAGAGCCAAGTCTGGAGAATAGGGGGGATGTGAAACGAGTTGGACTCCTATTTCCATTAATTTTGCGACCACAACTGCTGAGGTGTGTGCTGGTGCGTTGTCGTGATGGAAAAGGACTTTCTTGTGGGCCAATCGCGGGCGTTTTTCTTGTAGCTCGGTTTTCAAACGGTCCAATAACGATGAATAATATTCACCTGTAATAGTTTTACCCTTTTCCAGATAGTCGATGAGGATTATCCCTTGCGAATCCCAAAAGACAGTCACTATAACCTTTCCGGCCGAAGGAACGGTCTTCGCCTTTTTTGGTGCAGATTCCCCCTTGGTAACCCATTGTTTAGATTGTTGTTTGGTCTCAGGGGTATAGTAATGTATCCATGTTTCATCCACAGTGACGAAACGACGCTTAAAGTCCTCCGTATTCTTCTGGAACAGCTGCAAACCATCCTTGCAACACTTCACACGATTCCGTTTTTGGTCAATCGTGAGCAATCGCGGCACCCATCTTGCGGATAGCTTTCTCATGTCCAAATGTTTATGCAAAATATTATGTACCCGTTCAGTCGAGATGCCCACAGCACTAGCAATCTCACGCACCTTAACTCTTCTGTCATCCATCACCATATCATGGATTTGATCAATGATTTCTGGAGTCGTAACCTCCACAGGCCGTCCAGAACGTTCAGCGTCACTTGTGCCCATATGGCCAGTCCGAAAATTTTGAAACCACTTATAAACTGTTCTAATCGAAGGTGCAGAGTCACCATAATGTTTATCAAGCTTCTCTTTAGTCTCCTGAGGCGTTTTGCCTTTCATAAAGTAATGTTTAATCACCACACGAAATTCTTTTTCGTCCATTTCTTGAAAATCACTCGACTTCCTTGATTCACACGAATGCGAAACACAAAGAAATAGACCAATATGGCTGAAACTTGGTGTGCGTTCATTCAAGAGATGCTACTAACTAAACATGACCTCGATACGCGCCGGTGGTGCCATCTCTCGCACTTTGCACGGACTTTTCAAACCAGCCTCATATATATTGTAACCCATTTTCTTCTAGAATATTTTCATTTGTTTGAATGTACTGATTTCATATGTTAGTTAGTTAAATTTTCTAAAGGAAATTTCAATAAGTGGTATGAATTTGGACTCGCTGTCTTCATTATAAACTAAATAAAATAAAAAAACTTTCTATACTTTTGCTAATAGGCAGAAACGTATTACCCAAAAAATTGTTTATATGGGCGTATAGAAATAACCTTTATAACAAGAAAGACCACGTCAGAATATATTAGAAAATAATAGAAAAATACAGTAGTTTCTTCTTTTTATGGCTTTCTAAGAGCAATAAAAATTTTTCACTTGCAACCTTAGGTTTTTTATTTAAAAAAAAAACATAAAATTCAGTGTCTATTTGCAGCAACCATTTTATAAAAATACAATAAATCGATTTTTTGTTTTCCGTACTCCAAAAAGTGAATTCAATGAAAATGATATTTAAATAATGACTTTTTTCAAGTTCTTCAATCCCAAAGATAAAAATTTAATGCAACCCTTTTGTGTTTTTTATCAGAAATGCTATTGAAAGCATGAGACGACTAAAAATAAGAACTAGCCAAGCTTTTCAACATGTATCAAGAAACTGGCAAAATATCAACATTATGGCATATATCAGAAGTAATACTTTTACACAAAAAAGGAGATATCAAAAAGTTAAATAATTACCGCCAGATAGGCTTATTATTACACATTTATAAACTTTCGACTAAAATTATCTCCAGCAGATTAAAAAATAAGTTAGACTCCTACAAGCCAAGCAAACAGGTTGGTTTTCGATCCAGTTAGAGTACATGCGAGCACTTAAGAGCAATGAGAAATATCCTATAGAAGAGCAATGAATACAATTTCGAAAACTACATAGCCATCATAGAACGTGGGCAATAATCAACGCCTTGAGCAACTATAGAATGGATTCTAGATGCACTGCCGTAATCAAAGATATATATGAAAATGCAAAAATCTACATAAAACCTAGTACAAAACAAATACCTGTAGGAAGAGATGTAAGACAGGGAGATACAATCTCTCCTAAGCTATTTATTACAGTGCTAGGAGACATATTTCGCCAACTAAATTGGACAAAGAACGGCTTATAGATAGATAGTGTATTTCTGAGTCATTTAAGGTTCACAGACGATAGTATAGTCATCAGCAGCGATCCACATAAATTACAAGAAATGATAATTGAGTTAAATTACCACTCAAAGACAGTTGGTTAAGATGAATAAACGTAAGCCAAAAATATTAACCAACACTACTAACAATATAGTTATAAATTTAGAAGAAACAGCTATCGAGATTGTTGAGAATTATGGGTATCTGGGACAAAAAATTACTACGAAGAAAGTGTCTCGGCTGAAATTTTGGATAAGAATAAGACTAGGATGGTGCTCATTCGGAAAAATTAAGTTATATATTGAAAGATAAAGCCATCTCAAATAAGTTAAAGGCCAAAGTTTACGATTAGTGCATTGTACCCGTGATTACATTTAGCGCTGAAACTTGGACACTGAATCAAGCCGATATACAAAAACTAGCTCGGACCCAAAGAGCACACGAAAGACAGATGATCGGGATAACACAGATAGAAAAAGAAATACGTGTAAAGGATATTATAGAGCACGTGGCAGAAAGGAAGTGACAATAGGCTGTACATGTAGCACGCACGACCGAAGATCGATGGACAGCTGCAAATAGATTGAGATGGAAATGCAGGGGGAAAGCCTGCATCCAGCATTGGATAGAACTAGGCCTATAGTAATATAGCCTTTTGTGTTTTTTAAAAGGGGTTACAAATATTGCTTCTGTCATTTGGGATATTTGTGTTATAAAGCTAAATACATGCGATGAATACAATATTTATTTTGGGTACATTAAAACGTACAGGAAACAAGTAGCAAACATTTTCCTGTTCCAAAAATTTGAGCAAAATTATTTCAGAAATGGCATAAAACTTGACATATAAGTGGTAAGACTAGTTTCAGAATTTTGAAGGTTATGAAGCAAGCATTTCCAATTTTTTCTACTAATGTGTCATTTGTCAAATAATCCAATGTTCACTATTTCCTAACCAGTTGCAAGTGGCAAGTTGTTGAAAAAAATATTGATAAATAATTAATTCTGGTGTATTTACATTATATAGATAGCTGAGTATAAACGATTGATTCTGTGAAAGTAGTGACACTACACTACTAACTAGTGAAATATTGCAACAGCGCGGTCGTCGTTTGTTTAATTTATTATTATATTATTATTATTATAAGTTTTCGTGTCGGGAAACAATATGTACGAACGAAGACTAAATTCAAAGGCATAAAAAGAAATTGTTTGATTACTTTTATCTATATATCTATATACTACTTTATTTACTCTGTTGAAAATAAAAATAATCTACTATCTATAAACATTATTTTAAATAAAACAGTTTTTTTCTTAGAACTTAAGACCATTACAAATTAAACGTACATTGGTTTGAAATGATAAATAACTCGTATTTGGATAAATAGCAAGATAACTCTTAATCTTTATTACACGCTGCATTTTTAAAAAGGTTAGACCATCTAGAAACAAGCGCTGTAATCTCTGTAACTTGCAGTAAACAGCGGTTTAGAGCTAAATTTCTCTAGTATATACATATGGTAAATTGCAAAAAATATTTCTAATAAGAAATAGAAATCAATAAGTTTGTAAAATTCTTCAGCTGCTCCAAATGATAAATTATTGCAAGGAAAATTAATGTTAATATTTTTACTAATGAATTTGGAAAGGGCTAATAATTAAATACAATTCCATTTTTATAAATTTAGTATAATCCCAACTTCGCCATAATCTCGTAAATGGTTCTGGATTATGTTTTCGGCTAAGAGTTATAGTACTAAAGATTTTAAACAGATTAGAAGATTCCTGGAACCCATTTTCCAAATAAATAAAATTATTTTGTTTAGTTTGTAACTGTATGACTTAGTAGTATCGAGGTATCCAAAATATCATGAGCATATTTTTTGCAGATTCTGGTTGCAGACAGTTTTTCCCTGTTATCTATAGATGGCAAAATATTTGAACTAGGTTTAAACAGGCACTGTAAAACAATTAAATTTAATAATATTAATAAAAGATATATTTCCCTGCTCTGGAAGTTGTGTAGATCTCATAAAATTGACTTTGGTTGTAATAGATGACAAAGTACAGTATTGACAGTTATAGAACCGAAAACAAATTTGTCATATTAGAATCATTTCATTTTTAAAGTTCCATTGTTTTTATAGAAACAAGTCAGGGTCATGTCATGTATTGCACATATATGTAACGCAAGTAATTTCAAACCTACTGTCACGTGTCTTAGTTTTTAGTGTTCCGTACGGAACACTTATAAGATCACTTCGGTGTCTGTCTGTCTGTCTGTCTGTCACACCCGATTTTCTCCGAAACTATTTGACATAGAAAGTTGAAATTTGGTACTAATATAGAAATTGATGGCCTCCTCAGAGCCATGTAGTTTTGAAAGCTAAATTTTGACTTAAGGGGTTAGTTTTGGGGGGTGAAATCGGAAGTGAAAAAAAAATTTTATTACTAGGTCATCGAGTGTGATGTGAAATGAAAGTAAAAATATATATAATGTAATATATTTTATTTGTATTATTTTTAAGAAATCGCGAAAAATCGCTGTCCCCCCACCTTATCTCGAAAAATACTGATCAAAAAATTTTGGAAAAATTCTGGAATATTTTCCATGGGGTGTAGATTGAATGAAAATTATCACGAGTGCATTACCTTTAATAATTTATCTGGTATATAAAAAAAACAAAAATTTCAAGGTCATCAGTTTTCAGTAAAGATTGGAAACAAACTTTGTTGAAAACTCATTTGGGGTGTGTTTTGTGAAGTCACTGATCATTTTATACCACCGTAACAAAATTTTTTATTTTAAAAGCAACCAACGTACGGAACACTAATTGCGAAAGTTCAACTTGCACTTGACCGGTTATTTAATTTGGATATGCTATAACGATACATGGAAAGGATTTTATGTAGTGAGCAATATTAATAAATTGGTTTCAAAGTTAGACGTTGATTTAGAAATTTTCATAACTAAATCGATTTGAGCATTTTATGAATTTAAAATTAGTGTACAATTTTTTTTATGAAAAATTAAACGTTGAACTATTCCGCACAAACTTTTAAGTATTTTAGTCGACCGTAAGGCAAAAAAATATTGTTGAAGTTATTGAAATATCACCAAAATATTAAGTAGCTGCTTCCCATATCATTTGTTACATTTTAAGATCATGCTTTATACTATTCTCTTCAAAAGAAGAGATATACTTAGTAAGATAGTAGACATTAGATTACCCCTAATACATAAAAATGTATTAGGGGCAACCTGTAAAATAAGCATTGATTTTAAAATTTCTTACTTTCTGATTGACTACGAAAACTTAAGTTGGAAAAACATTCAATTTAGGCGTTCCACTTCTTTTTCAGTTAATAAGGCGTCCTGACCCCATATTATTATGTCAGATTCTATAAGTGTTCTTATAACCATTCGGATCTTTACCGTAAATTATTTTGACCAGAAATAACGATTTTATTAATCCTTAATTTTAAATTTGTAATTATTTTCAATTTAAAAAGTAGCTTTTCTTACTTGTGATTTTTCATTAGTTCATTTTGTGTTTTAAAACTCAGTTACAATAGAATAAATCACCATTTTAATAACACAAATTAAAACTAAAATTAGGGAACAGTTTTTAGGACAATTAACATTCAAGAATCGAAGAAGGTGGCTCCCACCATCTTAATGTTATTACAGTTCATATTTTCTCTTTTTTCCTCTTATCGTTCCGCATTTAAAAAAAAGGGAAATAGATAAAACATAAACAGATAAGTTGTTTCCTTTGCTGTCATTTTTAAAATTAAAATTTGCGAGGATTGCGCTGAAAACAAAGTTGAAAAAATAACATAGGCATACAAAATTTGGCCACATCCTTTACCCAGAAACCAAAATATACTTTTCCGAAGGTTTTTGACTCGCTGAATTTGAATCCGAGGTCAGAATTTCTCTGATGGCTCCAGTTTTTAAGATATTCTAAAGTAAAAGTGCGAAAATCATGGTTTTTTTCGGCATATTTGAAGTTATTTTACATCGAAAGGTAATTTTTTTTATCAAACCATTAATGGGATCCGAAAGGACTACTCTTTCTCTTCAAAACGCATTAGATTTGTCCGGATATCTTTTTTCATCTTTGAGAAATCGTATGTTGAAATTAAGTATTTCGACTTATTTCTCGATTTATGGAAAAAGAAAGGCATCGAATAAATACAATTCTTCGACGCATTAACTTCTATAACGATTGTTAATTTATGGTGTAGGACGTTTCAAATTAGACTTATTTTGAGTTTAATAAACAAATAGAAAAGTTAATGTGTCGAAGAATAGTATTTATTCGATGCCTTTCATTTTTCAAAAATCGAGAAATAAGTCTAACTACTTAAATTCAACATATAATTTCTCAAAGACAAAAAAGATACCCAGACAAATCCTAATGCGTATTGAAGAGGAAGAGTAGTTCTTTCGGACCCCATTAATGGTTTTAAAAAATCTTTCGATGTAACATAATCTCAAATATCTTGAAAAACCGTGATTTTCGAACTTTTAAGTTAGAATACCTCGAAAACCCGAGCTATCAGGGAAAGTCAGACCTCGGATTCGAATTTAGAGCGTTAAAAATCTTCGGAAAAGTATGTCCTGGTTTCTGGGTAAAAAATTTGTCGGTCTGTGCAACCTATTAGCGATACTAAAGTTCAATCTGTACAAAATTAGAAAATATTTGGTTTATATTTTAGAATAACAATAAATAACATTTCCTTAGTTTACTTTATGGAAAATTTTTCAATGTTTGTCCATTATCTTCCGTATCTTATGACGGAATCAAAACAAATCTGACACAAATTATGCTTACTTAAATTTATAATTAAAAAAACCCATTAACAAAAATATTTCACTTTTATAAAACCCCAAGTTGCTGCAAATTAAATTTTGATCTTTGTAAATTAAGAGCTTGACAAAAAAGTCATTATTTAAGTGTCATCTTAACTAAACAGATTTTTTCGAAGTTAACTTTCATTAATTAATTAAAAAGCCTCACTGTAAACAAAAAAACGAGTTGATATCTTGTCTGTAAATTAAATTATAGACCTTCTTCCAAAAGTTTTTTGGAGTTATTTGTTTGTATTTTATTGAGGTAATTTATATAATTTGGCGTTGAACTTTAACACGACTTTATCAATAGAAAGACTCAATATTACAACTGAAAATTTATTTTTTACAAAGTTTTTAGGAAGTCATTAGAGGAAGAAAGTTCTGTTTTTTCTTGGGTTTCATAAGAAAAATATTTTTAATATTCGTAAAATTTAATAAACTCTGTTACTGTTTGTTTAAATAAAGGAAATTATAAGAATCTTCAGTTACAAATAATTCTACAGTTACTGACGCAAAACTTTTTTGACATATACGAACTGTAAGTTTTCCTGCCTTAAAAAATTTTGTTGCTTTCAAAGATAAATTGAAAATGAAGCGAATCCCTGTTTTCCTTAAAATCCCCTTAATTAACTGTGAATATCAGAGTTAAACAATAGAGTAAAAAAATAAATGGTGGATTATAGACTTAATGCGTATGTGTGTGTACAATAATTTAAAAAAGAAACAAAACCAGGTG
>CM032449.1:65474576-65489576 GCA_019049505.1 Pachyrhynchus sulphureomaculatus
TATATATATATATATATATATATATATATATATATATATATATATATATATATATATGTGTATATATATATATATATATATATATATATATATACATATATATATATATATATATATATATATATATATATATATATATACACTCCTGGACAAAATTAACGCAACAATATATTAAATCACACAAATCTCTATAATGAATTAATTTTAATAATTTTTTATGAATATTAGTTACACTAAAAGTTAGAAAAAACTTATTCGGATACTTTAAAAGTGAATTAGCTACCAAATTTCTCTAGAAGATTCGAATTAAAATTATTCTTAAGACCTAATAACAAAATCGTTGAGATTATGTAATAATATATATATATATATATATATATATATATATATATATATATATATATATATATATATATATATATATATATATATATACATTTAACTATATATTATTAAATACGTTCTGGAAAGGTCGAGTAGATTTGTGCTACATTAAGAAAAAGAAAATATATGTTAGGTAATGTTAACAAGAAAATAAACTCACTGAAAAACAAGGGACTTGAGTTAGTCGTTCTACCATCAATGCTGTAACATTGTATAGCTGAATGCCAGGGTAATATGAAGCCCAACCAAAATCGGTTCGGACAAAAATACTCCTTGGTTTAATAGATCCCAGAAAAGGAATCAAGCTCTTAAAATTGAAAAAAGTATTTTCGTTTACAGTCGCATTTCTGCAAATTTACTTTTCTTATTGGACAGAAAACCAGTTACCGAGTGTAATGCCAAGACGTAAGACGCCAGAGTCTCGCGTAGGGAAAAAAAGTGCTCGGATCTCTGGACTGGAGAGGTTACCAGATGGGACAAATGACATGTTCGATTGGCTGTGTTGGGAGGAAAGTGAATTGTATAGCTAAAAATACTGTGGCGTCATGAGGTTAATAACAACGATCAATTGAACTTGCGTGGGTTATTGGATATTCTAGTCATTGTTGTCGCAACCAGGCAACCATCCTAGCCAAGGAGAAACGCCACCAACTATTCCCATAGAGTTGTCAAGGATGACCGATATCGCCTTCAGACAGCGTATCATAAAACGTATTTTAATGAACCTAGACACAAAAAGAGCTTTTGGCGCTGACGGAATACCTGCCAGAGTACTAAAAAAATACGCTAGAGAACTAGC
The DNA here is from genome assembly GCA_019049505.1 of Pachyrhynchus sulphureomaculatus. Lineage (NCBI taxonomy): Eukaryota > Metazoa > Arthropoda > Insecta > Coleoptera > Curculionidae > Pachyrhynchus > Pachyrhynchus sulphureomaculatus. The sequence continues at coordinate 65,475,760 of CM032449.1, forward strand.
ACCAGTTTTCTGTAGACTTTTCAACCTACTCTAGAGAAAGGGAATAGTTATCTTCCTGCTGGAAATACTACAGTTCAGCCGATATCAAAAAAAAGCAAGAACACCTTGCTAAACAACAACCGACCAGTCGCACTACTTTCGAATCGAAAGTCACCGAAAGGTTTATCAAACAGTATCTAAAATATCTTGAATGATTGAATATTATTAGCGACAGTCAATAATCGTAAGCAAAGATCTTGTAACTTACCTATCATATGTTTGGAACAACGCAATTGAACACTTTGGAGAATCTCGAGCGGTTACATTTCAAATATGCAAGGCATTCGACCGTGTTTGTCATGATAAACTGTTGGCTAAGCTACGTTCTTATGGTATATCTGAAAAGTTCTATTTATGGCTCTCATGTTTCTTCAAAGAGCGTTCTTTACGAGTGGCGGTCGACGGATTTTTTCCAACACCTTCACTATCAACGCTGGTGTGCTCCAAGGCCCCATCCTGTCTCCTACTTACTTTCTCATTTACATTAGCAATCTGCTGGCATGGACTAGGAATCCTATCTAGAACTTTCTGGATAACAGTACGGTTATTTTTTTCACTTACTTTGAATGCACAAACATCGGCTGCTCATACAAGTATTTGCAGACAGCAGATAGTCGTTCAACTTAATAAAGACCTGGACGAAATTCTATTTCGGGGTGACAGAAACTAAGGACATTATAACGCTACAGGCGCAGTTATTTTTAAAGGAGTTAATGTTGTTGACCTCGGCATAGTTATATCAGGGCACTCCATTCTTCTAGCATCGTCACTCAATTTGCTGGGCGTTAATTTGGGACCAAATATGTCTTCGAATGAAGATCTTGTAAGTATAGCAAAGAGAGCTTGTCAAGAGCTTTACACTACTCAACAAACTGTTAATTCTGTACAAAGCTGAAATTCGACGATCGATGGAATACTGCTAATACGTTCGGGGCTCTACTCCCAAACATACACTGCCTTTATTAGATTTTATTGAGAAGAGAGCTATTCAACTAGCTGGAAACCCAGAACTGACCAGCAACCTTGATTCCTTGGAATATCGAAGAATTATTGGCGACTTGAGTCTATTTTACAAATATTTTCATGGAAACTGTTCGATGGATGTAGCCCGCTTAATTCCTACCAAAGCGGTGTGTACTAGGAATATACAAAGCGCTAATTCTTTACAGCCGTATGAAGTTCAGTTCGTTAGCTCTTAAATAATTTTTTTCAAACAGTCTTTTACATGAAGAAACTCATTACTTCGGACTCTGTTTCCCACCGAGTAAATTAAACATATCTCACCTACCACTAAATTCAAAATCTTCGCTGATGATATCATTTTATACTCCTCCTCTCCATTCTCTAGCACGTGTACAGAACTTCTACAAAGCGCAATACAATCATTAAACACATGGGCATCAGATAACGGACTCTCCTTTTCTCCCTCCAAATCCTCTGCTATACATTTCTGCAAACTAAAAACTGCCCAAAACTAAATTTACTTCACCTTTCAAACAACAATATACCCATCACTGATTCCCTCAAGATCCTTGGCCCAACCTTTGATAGCAGACTAACCTGGAACACTCATATTAAACAAGTTAAAGCAAGAACCTCTACCGATCTCAACCTCCTTAGAATTCTCTCCAATATGACATAGAGGGCCGATCTCCCATCCCTTCATATTCTCTATAAATCCCTTATCTTCTCAAAGCTTGCATACGGAGATTTTATATACGATGCTGCGAGTCATACCATTAAGAAACAGCTAGATCCTAACCAAAATCAATGCCTCCGATGGATCGCAGGAGCCTTTCGCACATCACCTATTCCCAGTCTACAATGCGTAACTTCCACCCCTCCTCTGAACCTAGCCAGGCAATACTTTCTTTTAAAGTTCTAGTCTTCTTCTTTAATCCGACCCAACACCAGGCATTCCTTAAACTTATTCATAGCACATTGTCCAAACCAAGTCTACCCGACAAACTCAATACTGAGCAGAATATCCACCTTGCTTTCACTACACAACATCCAACCACCAAAATGTGATTATTTTTTGCAAACCACCTTTCCTCCATGGCTCTCTCCTTGCCCACCCATTGATATTTTCATGCATTCATATAAGAAAACAGAATACTCCAACATCCAATTAAACAAAATGTTTCTAGAAAGAATCGCAGCTAACTATCCGAATTACACCCTCATTTACACGGATGGTTCCAAAACAATAAACGGTGTGGGAGCATCATACATAACTCCAACTCTTACCAAATGTTTAAACTTCCCTCTTACACTTCAATCTTCTCCGCTGAACTATTAGCAATTAAAGAAGCCATGCGCCACGCACTAATAACTACATCAACAACACGTACTCTAATTATCTCCGACTCCTACAGTGCCCTCATTTCCATCAAATCCATTCCCCAAATAATGGATCTTTGCTACACAGCAAAATTAAAGCATTGTCACATATCGTTTCTCTGAATACCTAGACAAACTGGCATTAGAGGTAACGATAAAGCAGATCATTATGCAAAACTAGCAATCGCGAGAGGTATCACCGGGTTGGGAGAGAACCATATAAAAGACTTTAATAACCATCTCAAATCTACATTCATTTCATTGTTTCAACTCAGCTGGGATCTGACTAATCCTGAGAATAAGTTGTGGTCGATCAAACCGTTGGTGAATCTCGCCCTAAACTCTCAAAAAATGACAAGAAGGGAAAATGTACTTATGCGGAGGTTAGCTATCGGGCATACTTTCAGCACGCACTGTCATCTATTAAAAAATGAACAAGCCCCTACATGCTCCACCTGTGGATCTCTCGTAACAGTAGCTCACTTATTTGAGGCCATACATTTCAAAACTATCAGCGACAAACATAATATCCCATCAAATTTGAAAACAACCATAGACACATTTGAAACAATAAAGGTGAACTTCCTAAACTATCTAAGAGAAATTGACTTTACATCATAATTTTCCCCATCACCAACTATGAGGGGCGCTAAATGACCTACTTGTCGCTGCGCCCAGTCCACATAATATCTATCTATCTATCTAAAATTTACCGCGATTCAGGACGTGATTCACTTTTTCCGCACACGATCGTCTAGGGCTTTAGGGATTTCCCTGCAGCACGTGTGCTAAGCCCATAAAAAATATTCTAGCATAAACAACAGAAGATACTACTATAAATAGGTCACTAGAAAAAGAATCGTTTCAGAAGCTCAACAAGTTAAAACTGCAGAAATGTATTATTTAGGCGCTATAGAATTAAATTCATCTCACTTACATGATACAACGTAAAATTTTAGGTCTGAGAACTTATTTTTTGAAAAACTACAGGAGATAACTCATAACTATGTTAGAAATCCTCCTAACTTAAATTTTCTTTAAACAGACAATAGTTTGAGAAAATAACTCATTAGTTTTTATTCAACGAAATATCTCATTTGCTGACATTAAATATAGTCTCCTTTATGAGCGATACAATCTGTCCAACGCTTTTCTAACATTTCTATACCTTTCTTGTAAAAGGATTTGTCTTTGCCTTCAAAATAGGCCTCAGAGCATGTTTTTGAGGTCTCCGAATAGATAGTAGTCGCTGGGGGCGAAATCTGGAGAATACGGTGGATGAGGAAGCAGTTCGAACTCAATTCATGCAATTTTGCCATCGTAATCATTGACTTGTGACACGGTGCATTGTCTTGATGAAAGAGCATTTCTTTTTTGTTCCGTTTCTTTGCAATTTCTGCCTTCAAATACACTAATAACTTTATATAATATTCGCTATTGATGGTCCCTTCTCAGCATAGTTGATGAAAATTATTCCAAGCGTATCCCAAAATACAGAGGCCAAAACCCTCCCAGCCAACTGTTGTGTCTTTGGTCGCTTTGGGCGGCTTTCACAGGCTGCGGTCCACTCAACTGACTACCGATTTAATTCCGGTGTGTAGTGACACATATTACATGAAAAAATCCTTTTTATTGCGCTTAAACAGGTCCAAACAGCTCTCAGAATCTTCAACACGTTGTTGTTTGAGCAATCGCGGTACCCAAGATCCCGTAACACTTATCAAGCCATTGTTTTGCTTGAACGGTATTTTGTCCCATCAAAAAGCAATGTTTAATCAACATACGAAATTCAATTTTTTCCATTGCTTTGAAAATATCAAAAGTAGCGTCATTAAAACTACTGTAACTTGTAAACTAATCGTCGAAATATCATGAAATTTTGACACGTAACGTTTGAAGGTTGGTACTTCCTAAAAATCTTATGAATTTTTTTGAAAAGGGCGACATCTATGTGTCAGACCACGTGTTATTTATTAGTGGCTAAGAACTGATAGGGAAACAAAGGGTTTACGTGTAAGGAATCATTGGGAAGATTGAGCTAGCTCTGTACGCATAAGAAAGCAAATAACGGTCGGTAGCAATATAATTTTTTCCTCATCGCCTATTATTTCTCTCTGCAACGATATATAAAGTACCTAACTTTTTTTTTAGTTTAAATGTTTAATTGGTTTTTTTTTGTTGCTATTTATTTGTGATTTTCATTTTCCACTTCTAGTCTGCTATGAATCTCAACTGGGTCCAGCCCACTACCGGTGAATGGTCTTGTGACATTGTGGCCAAGTGTTTTTTCAATTTGTGATTATCTTTAGTCCAACTTGAAATATTTATCCTACTCTAGAATCAGAATGACAATGTTTTCTGATCCAAGTGGTCCTCCACTGACAACATCATGTCAGCCTCTGATTCACCCAGTCCAGTCCAGCTTGTGGTATGCATCGCAGCCAAGAGCAAATGAGGAGAAACTGTATCTTAATCTTCAGTGTTTGTGTATTACTATTTTCCTACGTTCATTGCTGTAGTGAATTATATTTAATACAACCTTATATCACAAAAGTTTCAGCCCGTTAGTAGTTCCAAGAAATGTGTAAAATTGCTTTCTTAAACTTTGTTCAGAGGAACTAAGGTATTGGTCTTGACCTGTGCTTTATTAGAATATATCACAAATATATTATGAAAGTTGTAATTGGTGTTTTCTCTATTCAACATCTCGTTCAAAAAATTTGAACGCTGTAATTAAACAGCATGATTAAAATTAAGTATTATATTACTTAAAAAAAAACGTCCAAGAGCCAGTCGGACTTGCGCAATTAGTGTTCCGTACGTTGATTACTTTTAAAATACAAATTTTTGTCACGGAGCGGAGGTATAAAATGATCAGTGACTTCACAAGACACACCAAATGAGTTTTTCAACAAAGTTTTTTTTCGATTTTTACTAAAAACTGATAACTTTGAAATTTTTGTTTTTTTTTTATATATATCAGATAAATTATTAAAGGTAATTCACCCGTGATAATTTTTGTTCAATGTACACCCTATGGAGAATATTCTAAAATTTTTTAAAATTTTTTGCTCAGTACTTTTCAAGATAAGGAGAGGGACAGCGATTTTTCGCAATTTTTTAAAAACAAAGTAAAGAAAAGTGTGCGCCAGTAACACATTAAATATATTTTTGAACTTTCATTTGACACCACATTGGATGATCTGGTAAAATGATCAATGACTTCACAAAACACACCAAATGAATTTTCAACAAAGTTTTTTTTCGCTTTTTACTAAAAACTGATGACTTTGAAAATTTTTTTTTATATATCAGATAAATTATTAAAGGTAATTCACCCGTGATAATTTTTGATCAGTATTTTTCGAGATAAGGATAGGGAAAGCGATTTTTCGCAATTTTTTAAAAATAATATAAAGAAAAGTGTGCGCAAGTATCACATTATATATATTTTTGAACTTTCATTTGACACCACACTGGATGATCTGGTAAAATGATCAATGACTTCACAAAACACACCAAATGAATTTTCAACAAAGTTTTTTTTTCGCTTTTTACTAGAAACTGATGACTTTGAAATTTTTTTTTTATATATCAGATAAATTATTAAAGGTAATTCACCCGTGATAATTTTTGATCAGTATTTTTCGAGATAAGGATAGGGAAAGTGATTTTTCGCAATTTTTTAAAAATAATATAAAGAAAAGTGTGCGCAAGTATCACATTATATATATTTTTGAACTTTCATTTGACACCACACTGGATGATCTGGTAAAATGATCAATGACTTCACAAAACACACCAAATGAATTTTCAACAAAGTTTTTTTTCGCTTTTTACTAAAAACTGATGACTTTGAAATTTTTTTTTATATATATCAGATAAATTATTAAAGGTAATTCACCCGTGATAATTTTTGCTCAGTACTTTTCAAGATAAGGAGAGGGACAGCGATTTTTCGCAATTTTTTAAAAATAATGTAAAGAAAGGTGTGCGCCAGTAACACATTAAATATATATTTTTTGAACTTTCATTTGACACCACACTGGATGATCTGGTAAAATGATCAATGACTTCACAAAACACACCAAATGAATTTTCAACAAAGTTTTTTTTTCGCTTTTTACTAAAAACTGATGACTTTGAAATTTTTTTTTTTATATATCAGATAAATTATTAAAGGTAATTCACCCGTGATAATTTTTGATCAGTATTTTTTCGAGATAAGGATAGGGAAAGTGATTTTTTCGCAATTTTTTAAAAATAATATAAAGAAAAGTGTGCGCAAGTATCATATTATAAATATTTTTAAACTTTCATTTGACACCACACTCGATGATCTGGTAATTTTTTTTTTCTCACTTCCGATTTCACCGCCCCAAAACTAACCCCTTAAGTCAAAATTTAACGTTCAAAACCAGACGACTCTGATGAAGCTATCAATTTCTATGCTATTGCCAAGTTTCAATTTTCTATGTCAAATAGTTTTGGAGAAAATCGGATGTGGCCGACGGACAGACTGACAGACAGACAGACAGACAGACAGAAAACGAAGTGTTCTGTACGGAACACTAGAAATTACTTGTAATTTCCAATAAATATCAGTAATAGACCATATTAAGAATTTTACATTTAATAGTTTTTTTTTTAGATAAAATTTTCATGGTAGGTATCTAGTTGTCATGGAAAGTTTGGTTTTCTGAAAACGTATAGTTGGAAAACCAAAAATGACGCAATTTCACAACTTCAGTTTATTACACCTTTAAAAAATAATGCATTCTCTATGGCTAACGTCCTGAAAGATGGTAACATTATTTGATATAACATACAGGCTAGGTGCAGTTAAACTACTGATAAGAATGATTCGCTAATTACAACCTTCTACACCTTGCTGAAAATGTAAATAACCTGATATTTTCAATTTTAAATGAACTGAAATTTTACATGAAAAAACTTTCTTTTGTTCTATTTTCTAACAGCTCTAAAATAATTAAAAATTATAATATCAATTTATGTATGCTAATTTAGTTACGTGTTCGAATATATGACCTGCAAATTTTGGCAATATTTTCAATTTTAAATCTGACATAAATCTATGTGGACTAGATTAACTATAGTAAAGTCTTTAGGTAACACGAAGGTTAATTTATTTTATTATATTGTCTTGGATTGGGACATCGTGAATCACAAATAATTCAACGTTGTTAATACTGTACGAAAACAGAAGAAAAGTACAGAAAGCAAAATCGCTATCTACTAGATGTATTGTAATAGTAAATACCAAAATTTCTGTAGTACCCGATATAGCGTACAAACCATCTTCATCCCAAGCGAAATAATTGGAAATATATTTTATATCTTAGAATCCTACTAGTTTGAAATCTATAAATTACACAGCCCCACAAAAAAAAATAAAAGTTTATTACCACGAACCAAAATACATGGATCTAGTGTATTTTTCGACGCTGAATTCGAATCCGTAGTTAAAAAAAATTATCCTGTCATTTTTTTTAACCAAAAACATCCCTTGAAATGGGCTAAAACTATCCTAGTGATGTAATGACTCTCAATAAAGTGTGAAAAATGATAGATATTTTATAGTCTAGAAAGGAGGATATACATTAAATCCACAGTAAGCTATTTCTATTAATTAAACTAAAATCCACCCTTATAGGGGTTGAAAAGTACCTCTAAAACTCAAATAACGCACGTGAGTTTAAATAACATGTACAAAGGAACAATTCTTGTAGTTCTTAGGACAAAATATCTGAATCTGCTGTGACAACCAGACATTACTCTTAAAGTGTTGAGGCTCACCCCTATAGGATTTAAAGCACTCCTACCTACGGAGGTATCTCATAAGTTTCAATAACGACGAAAAACGTTTTTGTAGTTTTAAGCAGGGTGAACAAACATGGAGTAGATTCGCTTGAAACACCCACAAACGACTATGAACTGCCCTTAGAGGGTGGTACGCTCTAATGATGCACATGGATGTTACTGAAATTCGGAAAAGATCAAGTACTTTTATCTCGTCGTGCCAAAAATTCAAGACAACTAGATCATCCTCCTAATAAGGTCGAAAAGGAGGAGGGAAAGGAACTATCCCCTGAGATTGATGGAGCTTAGAAGTTCTAGCATCTAAGAAAAAAAATACAGGCTGTGTTTGTCCATCCTGTCTGAGACTACGAAAGCCTGTATTTTTTTTTCAGATGCTAGAACTTCTAAGATCCATCAATCCCAGGGGGTAGTTCCCTCTTCTAGTGATGATTTTCGACCTTATTAGGAAGATGATCTAGTTGTCTTGAATGTTTGGCACAGTGAGATAAAAGTACTTGATCCCTTCCGATTTTCAATAACATCCATGTGCATCATTAGAGCGTAGGGGTAGTTTCTACCATTCTCTAAGGGTAGTTTGTAGTCGTGTATCGGTGGTTCAAGCGACTTTATTCCATATTTGTTTACCCTGCCTAAAATTACAAAAGCCTGAACTCTTTTCGTCGTTATTGAAACTTATGAGATACCTCCGTTATTTGAGTTTTAGAGGTACTTTTCACTCCCTATAAGGGTGAATTTTGGTTTAATTAATAAAAATAGCTTGCTGCGGTTTAAATGCATATTCTCTTCTCTAGACTATAAAATATCTACCATTTCTCAAGCCTCATTAAGAGTCATTACATTATTACTATAGTTTTAGTCTAGTTTTTCAAGGGATGTTTTTGGCCATAAAAAAAATGACACGATAAACCTTTTTTTAAACTACGGATTCGAATTCAACGTCGCAAAATACACTCACTACATCTATGTATTTTGGTACGTGGTATTGAGCTTTCATTTTTTTTTGTGGAGCTGTGCTATTATTATAATAATCAAAAGCTGCCAGGGAGCTTCTGTCATATGTTTTTAATTAATGAAAGGGGTGGGTTATTTATTGCGTCATGTTTTGCCCTTTTATTGTAATACATTTTTTTAATTTTTTTACTTTTTGTTAACTTCACTATTTACTGATGGCAATTCTACCAACAAGTAGACGTACTGTCTACAGTTGTGTCTTAATGCATTTACTTCCCTTGCTAGAGGAAAGTATTGTATTCTTAAATGAATCTTTTCTCGAAATTTTTGCATTTCTTTACTTTGCAGTATCCCTGGATTACGAAAAATATAGTTTCTTATTTTAGTTGAACTGTCGTCTGCTTGTCTATCTCTTTTTCGGCGTGTTAATATCCGAACAAAGTAAGATATTGATTTTAAATATATATATATATATATATATATATATATATATATATATATATATATATATATATATATATATATATATATATATATATATATATATATATATATATATTGCTCTTGCACCAAAAGTACGGGCGACCAAAAATATGAACTAACCCGGCGTGCCATCTACAAGATACCAAACTAGGACATGGATGTTTCTCTCCACATCTGAGCCCATTATCTAGGCTACGTAAGAAGAGACATCGCAAACCCACATTTTCTCATTGTCTTTATTGAATACCAAGATAGGCAAAGCGTCTTTCTTACAATTTTGAAAGTATGAAAAATAATTTCTAATACAGAATGTATACTTATTCTATCTTAACCTAAGCTCTTATACTAGTGTTCCTATATTAACTTAACCTAGGAAATGTGTTTATATATACATGAGTTTCTTAATGCTAGGAATTAAAACTAAGACCAAAACTACCTTAGTCTAAGACTTACGCTGACTTAAACTATAACGTAACATTGACTTAAACTAGGACTAATTTAACCTTAACCTAGACTGACGATCTTCTTGTCACGGCAGGCGAGGGGGGTCATCGTCTTCGTCCGAGAGCAGCGGGTCGGACGGTCTCGGGAACTGGCGGCTGGCATGAGGTGAGAGTCGGAAGGCGTCCCTGATGCGTGGGTTGGGATGCTGGGGCGCCTTCTCCACGAACTTCTGTTGCATTTTCCTCATGTGTGCCTTTACGGTAGGTACACCGAGGTCCCTATGGAGTTGTCGGTTCCTCATGAACCATGGTGCTTCCGTAATCATCCTCACAGGGCCTTGTTCTGCACTGCTTGAAGTTGAGCTCTCCTTGTTTTGGAGAGCTGGCACCAAGTAGGGCAGGCGGACATGAGGCCTGCCTTTACTATGGTGTTGTATACCAGAAGCTTGGTCCGTGGCAGCAACTTACTGGAGTGATTCAGGATGGGATAGAGTTTGCCCAGTAGTTGCTTCGCCTTCTTGGTTGCAATGCAGACCTGATCCTTCCAGACAAGTTGTGGGTCGAATTGGACGTCCAGGTACTTGATGGACTTGGGCCATTGGATGCGGGAGCCTTGAAGCTGGAGATGTCCATGAGAAGTGCCGCTGCCCTTGGAGAACACGATGGCTTGAGTCTTGGCGGGGTTGAGTTTGATCCTCCAGCGGTCAAACCAGGAGTCCAGGGTATCGAGGTGGCGCTGAAATCTGCTGGTGATGAGGAGGCTACTTCTGGAGTGGGTGATAATGGCGGTGTCATCAGCATAAAGAAGGAGGTTGGTCTGATATGATTTGGGAATGTCGGCTGTAAAAATGTTAAAGAGGTGGGGGGAGAGGACGGAGCCTTATGGGACTCTGACTTCCGAAATGGCCGTTTCGACCCTGACTTGAAAGGTTCTACCAGAGACAAAAGACTGAATGAGTTTTGTTATGACAGGGTGATAGCCGTGTCGAATCAGTTTCAGAATGAGACCTTCGTGCCAGACTCGGTCGAAGGCCTCTGATACGTCGAGAGACACAGCTCCAACTTTCTGGTGTCTGTTGAAGCTGTTAGAAATGGTTTGGGAGAGTATAGTGGTGTGGTGACTGGTGCCATGAAGAGATTGGAAACCGAATTGTTCGTCAGGCAAAACACGTAGAGCCGTGGACTTTGCTCTGATGATTTCGAGGATGACTTTTTCAGCTATCTTGTCTAGTCCGGGAAGTAGGCTGATCGGGCGGTAGCTGTTTGCCTCGTGGGAGGGAGACCCTGGTTTTTTAATCATAATGACCTCAGCTTTCTTCCAGTGGGGTAGAAAGTAGCTAAGTCTCAGTAGGCTGCTAATGATGTTGGTGGTTTCGGAGATCTGTTTTTTGGGGAGTTTCTTGAGGGCTTTGTTTGTGATTTTGTCATGACATGGGGCTTTACGGATGGAGGTAAGGCAGATGATCTCATTAACGGCGGAAGGGGTTGTGAAGTACGCGTTGCGAGGAGGTTAGGCGAGATTGAAGGTACGTATGGTAGTAGCGACCCTAAGCGCAGCAGGTCTGCCAGAAGGTCAGCCTTCTCCTGGGTTGAGGAGGCGGTGGTGCCAGCGTGGGTGAGTGCGAGGATGGATTTTGGCTCTTCATTGGAAAGGGCTTTCGCCATTTTCCAAAGGGAGCAATCCTGGCTGCAATCAGTATCAATAGGAGAGTTTTAAGACACATTCTCACAAAACTTCCAGTATTCTATAAACCTCAGCGCCATCTGGTGTGATAGCGCCAAAACGTTTAATTCGCGAGCAAAGCGCACAGGTAAAGCCAAACGTAGCGAATAAGGTACTAACATTAGTATTAGCTGAAATAGCAGTAACTATAAACATAGACTGCTAATATGACCATTGGATGTTTAACAGAAACTCTAAAACTCGCCAGGGGCGGGGTAACCACATAGCCAAAGGTTAGGACAAAGGAGATATTTAGCTTCCGTAAAAATATAAAGAAATATATATATATATATATATATATATATATATATATATATATATATATATATATATATATAACTAGAAGAATAGCTTTTGGGAGTATTACGTCAGGAGAAGGTGGTGTTTACTCTAAGAAGATTAAGTTTAGTATTTATTTTAAAATTATGTTCTTAGTGACGAACTAGTACATAAGTCTCTTTACCGCTTACATACATTATTTATTATTTAAATAAGTATTACTAAATTTGCCTTAACAAATTACAAAACTTTTGACGATCCATCCGTCTATCAAAATTAAATCTTTATCTGATTTTTTCCGACACAAACATTCATTTCCTGAGCTATTATTAATGATCTGTAAAACTTTAAAAAAGTTTTTTCATCTCCCTAATATTTTAACCAGATATTTAATTTTCTAAAGATAGATTCTATAGGAAACTTGTTTAATTTCAGAAAGACTTTTTAATGAAAACAAATAACTTTCTTTCGTTTTCGGAATTAAATTATTTGACTTGGAAGAAAGTTGGATTAGGGCGCTCTTAAATCCTTTCGAGCTTGTTTACTTCCTAAAGTAAATTAAAATATATTAATTAGATAGCCAAATACGATGAAATAACTCCCGTTTTGTTTTAAGTACGCTCTTAAAATGGCCCTGACTTTGTTAAATATTGCTTTTAATTAAACAATTTTAAAGCTTTTCTAAAAAAAAATGTAAGAGTAATGTGCCCAGTACTTCCCTCGGAAATAGAGGTTATCAAATACAAATTAAACTACTAATTTTTATTGGGTAATCCGTTTGTACACTAGGTGGTGATAGGATGAGAAAGTAGTAATCTTTGTATGTTGGTGGACGTATTTTTTTTAATATCAGTCGGGAGCTTTCAATCTTTAGAAAAGCAACCTAAAAACCTATAGCAAGAAATAACGTTAACAATTAATGAAAAAAAACGGAGGCAGTACTTAACATCTCAAACGAACCTAGGTAAATTAAAATCTAATTTAAAAATATATAAAAATTATAGAAAACAAAGGTTATTCCAAATCCAGACAAATTCGTATATATATATATATATATATATATATATATATATATATATATATATATATATATATATATATATTACTTATTACCAACCAATACTGAACAGCGCCTCTGATTTTTGTAACATATTATTAGGAAAAATGATAACACAGGGCAACAAAAAAATATTTTTGTTTTGGTGCCTGGGATTTTAGAGCTGATTTTAACTATATTTGGGACGCTAAATCTATACATGCAATCCGTTTTTCTCTATCAGCTCTACTTTTTTAGATACATCAACTTATCTACCAATGTGGTTTTTATTCAGTATATTCATTTATGAGAGTTCTAAAAGTATTATATATTCATTAATGTAGGTACAATGGTTTTATTGTCAGTCTGTAATTGAGTAAATTCCAGGTAAATCTATAAATAGTGGAACCATTGCCTATCAGGTACCTGAACTGACCCTTTTAATCACCTAACTCGGGTAAGTCTCGTCAGTTTGTGCGTTCTTACTAATGAGAGTAGATCGAATTCGGCGTGTTATTTTATGTTAAGAAAAGAGTGTTTTTGTGTTATTGAACAGAATTAAAATGAGTTCAGGTTCCAGTTCAAGAAGAAGTTGTGTAAATCAACCTGATGTGTTTTGCTATATATGCGGAGAATACATGTTTCAACAAAACAGACAAACTATTACTGACTTTGAAAA
>CM032449.1:65494576-65704576 GCA_019049505.1 Pachyrhynchus sulphureomaculatus
TAAATTAGCGAAAATGAACCTTTGGAACAGCAGGTAATTTATTGTATTTACTTTCCCTGCTAACGGGAAGTATTATATTGATGAAAAAATTACGCTCCGAAATTTTACTTTCCTTTAGGTCTTAAGGTTTGTAGACACGAGAAACATATTGTTTTAACTTCTAACTTTATAAGAAATATTATTCTTTTTCAGTATGAGTCAAATTTAGTGTTTATTTTATAACTGAAAGGAAAGTGCTGGGTAAATAATTTTATTAATTTTTTCGATTTAAAAAAGAACTCCCTATGACGAAACACATTAAATCTAATGTTGTTTTAAAAGACGTTATTCACTAATGAAAATAAAAGCATTAATAAATTCTGAAGTTGAATTTTTACCCTACTAATAATTACTACAATCTAGTTAAAATGTTAATTATTTTTACCGTAGTTTAATTAGTATGCAATTTCGAACGATCCACAATACTCTATCATGGCAACACAAAGTTTCCATTTCAACACGTAAAACGTTACCGCGTCGCTTTTACATGCTTTTCTCGCAATGCGCGCTCATACTGCTGAACCATTGCTATTTACATATTGCATGCTGCCCTGCGCCCTAATTCATGCGTTGTTCATAGTTTAAAACTAAACACCACTATTACTAATAAGTCTAGTTAATAACTTTATCTCGTGCGTATTTTAGGACATAAACAAACAAATGTATTTTCAACGTTTATTTTGGTAGCTCGAGTGTTCCGAATGTAATTTTTTTAGTGTTCCGTACGGAATACTTATAAGATCACTTCGGTGTCTGTCTGTCCATCTGTCACTGTCTCCGAAACTATTTGACATAGAAAGTTGAAAATTGGTATTAATATAGGAATTAATGTCCCCATCAGAATCGGGTAGTTTTGAAAGTTAAATTTTGACTTAAATAGTTAGTTTAGGAGGATGAAATCGGAAGTGAAAAAAAAGTCATCGAATTTGGTGTCAAATGAAAGCTTCTGAAAACACAAGTTCAAAAATATATATAATGTAATATTTGTACACACTTTTCTTTGTATTATTTTTAAAAAATTGCCAAAAATCGCTGTCTCCCCCTTATCTGGAAATGTAGTGGTCAGGAAATTTTAATAAAATTCTGGAATATTCTCCATACGGTGTAAATTGAACAAAAATTATCATGAATGCATTACCTATGATAACACAGGCCAACAAAAAAAATATTTGTAAAAACTTTTTAAACCAATACATCTAAATGTTATGTATTTTTGGGTGCTAAAACCGTATCTGGTATCAGTTTTTTTGTATCACTCACAGTTCTCTCACAATATGATATCGATTAAATTTCAAAATAGGGAAAAAAAATCCTCTTCCTGCTTGAAAAAATGAGCAAATTGTTGATCTCTTGTTCTATCATGGAAAATAGATGTTCCAGATTTCAATAAATGTTTTTCTTTCAGCCTAGAACCAAGCAATTCTGCTTTTTCCTTAGTCAAACCCAAATCTCTCACTAAATCATTTAACTCAGCTTGTGTAAACAACTGTGGTTTTAAATTTTCTAGCGAACATTAAAACTCATCATCATCCGGTCGACTTTCATTAAATTCGGGACTGGACTGTAAAACGTCATCAATAGACTGAGGTGGCCAAGGGACAGGAAGTCCTGGTCCATGTCCTACCGGCCGATTAGCTGAAGTAAAGTTAGGATAGACAATTACTTTCTTATTTTTGGAGTTATATCCAGAAACATCAACGCTGCAAAAATAACAATCATTTGAATGAGTTTCTTGCTCTCTCCATAACATGGGTACTGCAAATCTAAATGCTCTCTTTTCTTTCTTATACCATTTCCTAAAATCTTCGACACAAACATAACATACTTTGTGAGAAGCCCAACATTTTTCTTGATTCCAGATTTGTACACCAAAATATGCAAAGTATACTTTTTTACAAAGTCAGTAATGTTTCTTTGATGTTTTTTAACTACAAACTCACCACTTATATAACAGAAAGTGTTGGGAGAGTTTTTACAACCACGATTAACCATACTTTGAGTGTGAATTAAAGCACATGGGTTAAACACTGCAATAATTAACTGGAAGAAAACAAACAGCTGTGACATTTATCGGAACTGCCAACCTCAGAACATTTGATTTTACTGCCAACCTTATAAAAATTCTGATTTGATTGCCAACCTAGTAACATTCGAATGATAAAAAATAAACTTTTCACATTTTGAATATTAAAATGTGAAAAATTAGTGGGTGATACGACTTTTTTATTGTTATTTTTGGACTCAGCACACTAAAAACATAGGAATCAGGTAAAATTATTAAAAAAGTTTTTTCATCGTTGGCCTGTATATTTTATCTGGTATATAACAAAAACAAAAATTTCAAGGTCATCAGTGTTCAACAAAAATCGGAAACATATATATATATATATATATATATATATATATATATATATATATATATATATATATATATATATATATATATATATATATATATATAGATGATGGTTCCAATTTAAAATCTTTTTAGGTAGTCGGTCTTATGATATTCTCTGTACATGTCCGTACCATACCAACTGTTGGGTTCTGATTTCGTCCACTATATCGTGCTTTATTTCTAAAGCTCGTCTTATCGTGTCATTTGGTATGCGGTCTTTTCTGGCTGCTCGTCTCCAGAAATCCATTTTTGTAGCTTTTAGTATTTTTTCTGTTCTTTCCTTCAATGGCCACACCTGGCAGCTGTAAGTTATTATACTTTTCACTATTGAGTTGTAAATTCTGTTCTTATTTTCAATGGTTATGTTTTTGTCCCATAGTATACTATTAAGCATTGCAATCGCTTTTCTTCCTTGGATATTCCTCTCGAATATTGCTTCTTCCAGTGTTCCGTCCCTAGATATTGTCGTTCCCAAATACTTATAACTGGCACAGTGTTTGATGGTGTGTCCTGTGGCCAGTTTCAAGTCCTGCTGTTGTCCTCCGACGCACATGTACTCGGTCTTTTTAATATTGACTTCTAGGCCCCATTTTTCATATTCCTCCATAAGTTTTCGTGTCATGTATTCCATATCATCGATGTCCTGCGCGACTACTACCTGGTCATCTGCGAATGATAGCGTGTACAATGTAGTATCGTCATCCAGTGGTAATCCCATACTGCTGCATTTCCTTTTCCAGTTCTTCAGTACACTCTCCAAATAGATTTTAAATAGCGTTGGGGATATACAGCAGCCCTGTTTGAGACCCTTTGTGACCTGGAACCCTGTTGTTATACCATATTTGGTTTTCACACTACTTCTTGCGTCTTGGTATAAGGATTTTACGGCTTTAATTATTTCGGTGCTTACGTTACTCTGTTGTAGTGTTTCCCACAATCTCATTAGGGGCACGCTGTCGTAGGCCTTTTTTAAATCAACAAACAAGCCATGGACTTCCTGATCAAATGCGGTTTTCTTTTATAGGATTTATGTCAGTGAGAAGAGATGGTCTACCTGATCTTCCTGTTCTGAAGCCTGCCTGTTCTTCAGCTTCTACGTCCGCGTATTCCGTTTCTATTCTATTTTTAAGTATTTTTCCGTATATTCTGCTAATAGATCCTGTAACCGTTATTCCCCTATAGTTATCGCAATTATTTTTGTCTCCTTTCTTATGCATTGTTGATATGTATGATATTTTCCATTCCTCAGGTACTTCTGATGTGTTAATGTATCTTTGGAATAAGTTCCTCAAAGCGCTAAATAGCTTTTCAGTTCCGTATTTTACTATCTCTCCTCGGATGTTTCCTGGTCCTGGAGCTCTACCATTTTTTAGCGTTTTACATACTTCTTTAACTTCTGATGTTGTTATCCTTATTGGGGTTCCTCGTATAACTATATTTGGGTTTCCATGTTGGGTCCTTTTGAACTCTGGTCTATCTTCTGTTAGCATATTTGTAAAATATTGGTTCCATTTTTCTGAAGTCTCCAGCTTTCTGTGCTTTTTCTTCCTCCTATGTAAGTGTTGAGTCTTGAGCATGTCTTTTCCCATTGGTTGTTCTTTTTGTTACTAATCATTTTGTGTACTCTAGCTTGGGATTCTTTGTATTTTACTTTGTCGTTTGTGCTCTTTGAACTTAAGTATTTGTGATAGCTTTTCCGTTTTTCTTCAATTTCGTATTTAATTTCTTCATCCCACCAATATGGTTTTTGCTGTTTTTCCCTTTTCTCTTGGTACCCTAATGCTTCCAGTTCGGCTGCGTGTAGGCATTCCTTTATATACTTATATTCTTCTTCTGTATTAGCAAATCCCGTCCGTTGTATCTTTTGGTCCAGTCTACTCTTGTATAGATTTCTGATACTTTCATTTTGTAAGCTGTCTGTATTATATCTTATAGTTGTTTCACTTGTGTGCTGTGTACTTGTATCTTCCAGTTTGCTTTCCCGTGTTGTTCGTGAGGTTATCTTTCCTTTCACGAGGTAGTGGTCGCTGCCACATGAAGCCCCTCTTTGGACTCTTACATCTAGGAAGTTTAATCTAGATCTCTGTCGTATTATCATATAGTCGATAATACATTTAAATCTCTTGTTGTTTGTCTCCACGTATATTTATGAATATCCCTATGCTGGTAGTGTCCGTTTAATATTTTAAGGTTGTCTTGTTCACATATCTCTATAATTCTTCTTCCGTTGTCGTTAGTAACTCCTTCGACATATTTTCCTACCACTTTATCGTGTTCTTTCCTTCCTATTCTTCCATTTAGATCACCCAAAAGTAATATCTCTCTTGATGTTCCAATTTTGCGTATTTCCTCATTTAGTTGTTCAAAAAATGAATCCTTGTTATTAGCCAGATCGTCATCGTTGACAGCGTTACCCCAGTAAGGTTGTGTTATTACCTAATATTTTGAGATTCATCTTTATGATTCTTTCACTAATCGGTTCCCAGGTGGTTATGAATTTCCTCAGTTTTCTGTGTATTAGTATGGATACGCCTTATTTTGCTCTATCTTCTTTGGGCACTCCACTATAAAAGTGATCGTAATGCCCCCAACTTTAGGAGCCTTTTCCTTTCTTCTTTGTTGTCAGTATTGCAATTTTGACTTGAAGATTTTCTAATTCATTTACAACTTCATTTACTTTCCTGGAGAGACCCTGTATGTTCCATGTACCACATATCGTTGTCCTTCTTCTTTGCTGTTTTCGTCTTCGTATATCCGTTCGATTCCGAGGCTTTGGATTAGGTTTTTTGGCAGAGGCTTTTTTTACATAGGGTAAGGAGCTGGCCTACCGCTACAACCCTCCTCCTTTATCCGGGCTTGAGACCGGCAGTGACAACTGTAAGCTACTCAATCCACCTACAGCCGCCCCAGACGGAGTTAATCGGAAACAAACTTAATTAAAAACTCATTCGAGGTGTGTGTTGTGAAGTCATTGATAATTTTATAACTCCCTAATACTAACTGCGCAAGTCCGACTTGCCCTTGGCAGGTTTTTTTAACTTAAGAAGCATAGTATTTAGTGTTTGTTACTGAGACGCACGAACTAAAATATAGTTTGTTGTAACAACTATTCAACTGCTCAAATCAATCAGGTAATTTTTTTATTGAGAGTAAAACATTTTATATTTAGTTCGAAGTTTACCATTTTTTATGAAAAATATTTGTAATATACCTATCAGAGAAAAATATTTTGTCAAAGCGTGTGCGTGTTGGTTTTTACTTCAAAATCTATTTGTATTAAGAAAATATTTTTTAGCCCAATATCATGTTACTAAAAAGACGATAATGTTTGACAACAATGGTCAAAGGCGTTCCACAAGGGCCGATAAATATGACTTTTACAAAATTTTAAGAATGTTCCAACAAAAAAAAAGTCGTCAATGTTTCTTCTTCTGATTCAATTATAGTAAACTGTCCTCTCTCCTCTGTCCTATTGCCCTTGGCAGGGCGTGGTGGCTACTCATGAGCTTGTTCCTCACACTTGATCCTTCCAGATCTCTCGATCTTAGGCCATTTGGCCTGCCTCATCTAGAGTTTTTTCAGCAAGGAGCTGCAGTTGCTCCATCCATCTTGTAGGAGATCTGCCTCTTGATCTTCTGCGGCTGACTTTTCCTTCGACTACCAGTTTCTCCATGGTATTTCTTCTTCTGGCGATGTGACCAAAATATGTCAGGTAGGCTTATCTTACACGTTTGGGTAACCTAGTTTTCACGTTTATCTCCTTTAAAACTGACACTTTAGTCCGGTGGTCTGTCCAGGAGATCCGAGGAACTCGTCTGTACACCCATATTTTAAAACTTTCGACTCTTTTTCTGTCAGTTTGCTTTAGTGTCCCGGTTTCGGCTCCATACATTGTAGTGAGAAATAGAAGGGCATTACAGTAAACTATTGCATGTTTTATTGACTTTTTGGCATTTTCATTTTCCCAGGATGATATAACTTATATGAACGTATTTATTATTCATATTGTAGCATCAATTCGAAGTCGCTATGATATTAACTTATTATACCCGTTATAATGCTCCAACAATGTAATCCCATAAGACAGTTCCTACCCTGCATTTGACCCAGGCCACTGTTTTAAACGGCATATATAAAGCAAGTGTCCCGGTTCGTATAATACATTCGCCTTGTCAACTCTAAATACTCCCTTTGAAACTGCAGGCAACATACCTGCCATGACTTTGAGTGGGTATTTTACATGAAATACCGTGTCTCATTATTTATCCTGACATTAGTTCTTGTTTATGCTTTGCTTTTACTTTATTGTTATAGTCAACTGCAGTATAGTAAGGCGGATTCAAAGGTCACCTTTCATGTTAGCCCGAGAGCTAGGGTCATTATTAATAACGTTACTGGCTTTACGATGAGATTTTTTGTAGGGGTAGTTTGAGGTCTGTTAAACAAATAGTTTGAACGTGAAATTATGTGTCTGTTGGGTAAATTAAAGACATAGGCTTTTGCCATGAAACAAATGCTGGACGAATAAACTTTGTTTATTTGTAACTTACACAGAGATAAGATGATGTCATTTCTGTCATCTCTGATACAGGGTCGAATGCTTCTGGAGCTGATCAATTTACATTGCAGATATTAACGCGGTTGAGGCGTTAAACGTAAAATATGAAAACTATTTTGTATAGATTTATTTCGATAGATTAATTAGTTTAGAAATTTTCAATGAAAAATTTAAGGTCTTTAGGAAACTTATTTAAATAAAAATCGAAATTAACAAAACATATAGTCTTATGGAGAATACGTCAATTTGATATAAAAATGATACATTTTTTGTAATAACAAATGAAAAAAAATGCCATCAATAGGAAATTTAACTATTATTTTAAAAAATTTTCAAATTTAATTAAGAAGCTTTAACTTTATGAATAATAACAATTATTGGAGGTACTTGTGAATGATTTACCTTTTATCTTTGAAATAGCGGCCACGTTACATTTAGTAGTAATGACGGGAAATTTAAATATTTTAAATGGTTTTGAATCTTTTGGTAGTACATTTACAGAAGCTAGCAATTTATTCATATAAGTATATCCCATTCCTGCATGTAAAACTCCTAAAATACATAAAAACATTTGTATAATTACAGATATTATACAAAAAAGTTCTTCTTTCTCACATTTGGTCAATGTGGTTACCATTTTGAATTAAGGAATGGCCTGACAATGTTACATGTTTTCAAAAAGTTTGTGTTGAGTCCTAATTGTACTAAGTGTGGTGTGAATGTTATTGGTGTAAGGCCTGTGACTGATATAATGAGGGGGACAATGATGGATGACTTTTTCTTGTTTCCATAGCCTTTTTGTTTCTATTGCAAGGTCTGTGTATTTGGAGATTTTTTCTGTGTATTTATTATTATTTATTCAAAAAGGATCTTCTTTCTCACATTTGGTCAATATGGTTCCATGTTTGGCTGACCGACCCAAGCCAAGTCAGCACAAACACTATTACCATTGTGTATTACGGAATGACCTCATAATGTTACATGTTTTCAAAATCACTGACTTCTGAATGTTCCTGTGTATGTTTGTGTTGAGTCATAATTGTACGAAGTGTGGTGTGAATGTTATTGGTGTAAGGCCTGTGGCTGATATAATGAGGAGGACTATGATTACTTTTTTTGTTTCCATAGCCTTTTTATTTCTGTGGCAAGGTCTGTGTATTTGGAGATTTTCTCTGTATATTTCGTTTGGATATTTGTGTCGTTGGGGACAGCTAGGTCAATTAGATAGGTGACCTTTCCTTTTTTGCACTGAAAAGTAATATCGGGTCTATTGGAGGAGACTGTTTTATCTGTATGGATACTGATATCCCAGTAGAGCTTGTAATCTTTGTTTTCAAGTATGGATGTTGGTGTGTATTTGTAGTAGGGATCTGTGTTTTCTATGAGTTTGTATGTTGTGGCTAGTGCTTGGTGAACTATTTTTGCCGCTGAGTCATGTCTGGCTGTGTATTCCCTTCCGGTTAATAATTTACATCCGCTTGTTATGTGTTCGATCGTTTCTTTCTGCTGGTGGCATTTCCTGCATCTGTCTTCTGTAATAGTTGAGTCTTTGATGCTTTTGGTAGTTTCTGGTTAATATGAGTTTATCCTGGATTACAAGTAAGAAGCCTTCTGTTTCAGGGAATAGCTGCCCATCCTGTAACCAGGTGTATGATTGTTTTTTATTTACGTGGTCTTGTTCTATGTGGTATCTGTGTTTTCCGTGGAGTGTTTTTTCTTACCACGTTTTCATCTTTTCCTGTTGTAATTGGGTGTGACTGTGTGTGTCTGCTGGGTGGTCTGCCCGAGAGAAGTCGAGAGTTGTGTAGTTTTTGTCTGCTTTCACTGTTGCTGCGTGGAGGCTGGCTTGCTTGGTGTGAAAGAAGTTCCTAAGTGCTTGTATTTGTTTTGTGTGTAGTGATCAGATGTCTATGATTCCTCTTCCTCCTGCCTTCCTCTCGATGGCAAGTTTTTCTTTGCATGCGTTGGGGTGTAACTTCCTGTATTTGGTGAATTGAGAACATATAAGGATATAAATGTTTTCTATGTCTGTGTGTGACCGTTTGATGATACCAAAAGAATATTTGAGTATAGGTCTAGCGAACGTGTTGATGACTTTAGTGAGATTCTTGGAGTTGAGTTTTGTTTGTAAAAGTTTCGTGAGTCTATTTTTGAATTCGGTTCTGAGCTTATTTCGATGTGAGTGTGGTTGAGTTTGATGCTTTGTTGGAAACCTAGATATTTTTATGTTTGTATTTGTTATTATTATTATTATTATTATTATTTTAAATATAATTACTTATTAATTATTTATCACTAACTTTACAAATTAATTTACTTGTTCAACTTATAATTATCTAGTGCAGCTTCAGTGTTAACATTATAATGTTGCTTATGTCCTTCGATATAACTGTCTCTTGATACTGTGTTGTACATTTGACATTTATCACACTTTATGGTTAGTAGTGATGCTAGACCACAGCGGAATTTTAGGATATTTAATTATCATTTTTTATTAATTACCTTTTTTTTAACCATTAAAACATTTTTTTATTCTTTTATTTTTTCATATTATCTGCTTTGAGAATTTTTTAAAAATTGTGCAATATAATTAATTTTTATTTTCCATATTTTTTTTTGTAAGTTTGGAAAACATCCAAAAGTTAATCCATTCATGTTAAATAATTTAATAAAATTAAATAAACAATATATAAGACTTAAAATCTTTCGATAATGAATTTATTATCATAATAACAACCATCGTTAGTCTTATAACAAATTTTAATTATTTAATACAAAGTAGTTCTAAATGAGAACATTCAAAACTTTTGGTTGTGACTATCCCACCTCAACCTCCTTAAGACTTTGTTGCCCTCTCATCGTACGCTTTCTCACTTATATTTTCAATATATCTATATTAGAGAGTAAGTTTCCGTCCGATTGGAAGTTGGCCTTAGTATTGCCTTTGCCCAAGGTGCCATGCCCTAAGGATTACTCTAAACTGCGTCCGATTAGCCTTTTGAGTATTCTGTCTAAGATTTTGGAAAAAATAATTTTTAAAGAGATTGTTATCTATTTTAATAATAATAACTTATTCTTTGAAGGTCAGTCGGTGCTTCGCAGAGGTTTTGGCACTGCAACAGACTTGCTAAGCATTTTGGATGATATTCTCGGGGCAGCAAGGCATTTGGCACGCCAGATTCCCTCTTACTGTGTGCCAAACTTCATTATTATGGTTTTAAAGAACGAACAATAAGTTTATTAAAGGACTACTTGGCGGATAGATCACAGCGTGTGCTGTTTAATCGCCGAGTGTCATAAAATTTGGTTTTAGATAGAGGCGTCTCTCAGGGGACGATTTTGGGACTATTGTTATTTGTCATTTATACCATGGATATGCATTGTTATGTTAACAATGGTAGGCTAATATAATATGCAGATGACACTCAAATTTTAAGGGGCTTTAATAGACTTAACGTATTACGGGCGGAAAAGGAAATTAATTCTCGGTTTGAAATCTGTATTTTTGTCAGAAGCGAACTCTCTTGTCCACGATAGTAGGAGGCTCTGGAACCTCGAAATGTTGATATTAATATATTAAAAATAACGACTCAAGAAACCACACGGTTTATCTGCTGCCTCTATCGATCACCAATTGATACTAACTTTAGAACAGTTTTCGCTTCTCTTGCAGACACCATCGATTACACAGGTCAACATTTGATCTAAAAAAAAAACACTCGTAGCGGTATGGTCCTTATGGGGTTTTTGGGGTCGCTGATTACGATGTGTGGGTTGGTTAACCTTCATCACATCAGATTCAAGGTCATTTAAAGGTCAAATAGAGAAAAAACCGTAGGAAAAATCTGAAAAATTTCATGCGTATGTTTTTGAGGTCCCTGAGTCCGAATCCGTAGTTTGTTTGACCTTACGCCTTTTCCCAGAGGTCATTTGAAGGTCATTTGAAGGTCAAATAGAGAAAAAATCGTGGAAAAAATCTGAAAAAATTCATCTATTATTTTTTCAGATCATTCAGTTCAAATCCTGCATGATTTTATGCTCAAAAGATATACGGTGGTCATTTTAAGTATCTTTGTATATATATTTAGAGTTTTACTTTGACAACCAAATGCTTTTTCATTCCTCGCGAAATTATTTATTCTCTTCTTTTTTATAAATTTAGCTCAGTCTCGCTTTATACTCCAGTATTAAGGTGTAGTTGCACCCAGGGCACCTCCACGTGGTGACGATGGGCAACGGAGTTGTCTCACTATCCGGCGAAGTCCCTGGGTTACGGCGTTTATGCCGTCATGGCAACTACTCCTAAAAAAATTACGAGACAGGGTCCCGGAAACCCAGAATCGGCGGTTGGTTAGGGTGGGAAAGCGGGCCCGCAGGCATCGTCATCATGGGACGTAGCTCTACATTGGTGGGAAACTTGGCCTCTGTAGAGTCAAATGCTACAAGAAATTCGTCATGTTCCATTAAACTCGACAATTTTTGTGTTGTTTGTGAGGAGTATATTCCACAAAATAAATTCATGTTTTCAGATTCGTTAAAAGTAAAATATCACCAAATTTATCATATTGATACAAGCTTATTGGATAACTCTTACACACCAAAATCTATATGTCATAAATGCCGCAATGTTCTATATAGAATTAACAACCAGATATTTTCTTGGCCAATGATATGGAGACCCCCAACAGACCATACCACCGACTGTTACTTCTGCTTAACAAACTTGAAAGGGTACAACCGAAAGAATAAGGATTCTTTTTCATATGCACGTGTAACATCTGTGACTTTACCAGTTCTTATTGAAACAAATTCTGATCATATCATGGAAATTAATGAAATGGGACAAGAAGTGGTAACTGATGAAGATATGCCAGATGAAACATTCGAACACGAAGAAAGAGAAAATTTCAGCACAGAAGAATCAGATGTTGAGGGAAATTATATATCGGAAGCCGAAACATTTAATCAAAACGAATTAAGTGATCTGTGCAGAGACTTGGGACTCTCGAAAGATAGATCAGAGCTTTTAGCATCTAGGCTAAAAGAAAAAAAATTGTCTATCCACAGGAACAAAAATTTCTGTCTATCGTTCGAGAGAACGTCCATTCAGAAAATATTTTACTAAAATGAATAATCTAGTCTATTGCCATAATATTGAAGGGTTAGTGCAAGAATACGCTATAGAATACACAGCAAGTGATTGGCGACTGTTTATAGATTCTTCAAAAAGAAGCTTAAAAGCTATCTTGTTACATAATGGAAATATTTATGCCCCTTTACCAGTCGCTCATTCTGTTGTATTAGATGAAGAATACCCTAATTTTGAGTTGCTATTACAAAAATTGAATTATGATCAAAACCAGTGGGAACTTTACAATATACTGGGACAGCAATCTGGAAACACTTCTTATCCGTGCTTTATTTGTGAGTGGAATAGTCGGGCTCGAGATGAGCATTATGTGAGGAAAGACTGGCCGTTGAGACAAGAATTAATTCCAGGTGAAAAAAACATCATAGGTCCAAGTTTGATATAAACCAATAAGGTCCTACTTCCACCTTTGCATATCAAACTAGGTATTGCAAAGCAACTTGTCAAGGCCATGAGCCGAAACGAAAGTCTTGCTTTCATGCATATTTTTAAGGTGCTACCTAATCTTTCTGAAGCTAAAATAAAAGAGGGCATATTTACTGGACCACAAATAAGAGACCTTCTAAAAAATGACGTATTTGAGAGGAAAATGAATGCCAAAGAAAAAGCAGCATGGCAAAGTTTTAGAGAGGTGACGACTAAATTTCTTGGAAATCTTAAAAACCCTAATTACAAAAATATTGTTGGAAATTTAGTACAAAATTATAAAGAAATGGGGTATTAAATGAGTCTGAAACTGCATTTTCTCCATTCACACCTTGATTGGTTCCCTGAAAATCTTGGAGATTTAGCGAAGAACATGGAGAAAGGATGCACCAAGACTTGAGTGAATTTGAAAAAAGGTATCAAGATGTTTGGGGGATAAACATGTTGGCAGATTATTGCTGGAGCCTGAAGCGAGAATCAAATAAATCTCATAAAAGAAAAGCAAGTCGAAGATCATTTCACGAGAAACGAAAGCGTTCTCGTTTAGAGTAGTACTTCAAACATGCTTTGATAAATACTAAAAGAAGCAAACTCTTATGCTTAATTCATATTAAATACTGACTGCGCGATTTCGAAAATCTACTTGGACACTCGAGACTCTTTTCGAAGTATGAGCCGAATCATTTTTAGTAGTTAACTTACGCATTGAGGTATTATATAAGATAATATGAGAGTATAAGTAGATATAAGGATTACTGTACAAGTAAGTTATTGGGTTCAAAGGTATCGGGTATTAGAGTTCCTTTGTCGACAAGGATTAAGTATTGAAGTATACAGATTAAGGGTTACTTGATAACAAGGTTGTTCGACATTAGAATTATTAATTTGAAATGTATTGGGAATTGAGTTATAAAACGAAATTTAAACATAACGTAACGCACAATGTTTCATTTATACCTCAAGAAATACAGTCGGGCTGGACTTTAAATTTACTAGATATATGGAACGAACATCGAGAGTACAAAAATTAGATCAAATTTTTTTTTAGATTTTAAAAGTCTATTTCACAGTCACAAAACTAGTCAAAATATTTGTATAGCCTATTTTTGATATGAACAATATTTTAAGTTTTACTAATAAGTACCTTTAAACAGTATTGAAGCATTTGCTTGCATCAGTCTACCTGCCATTATTTAGCTTATATTTCACATATTAATTCCCTTATAATGACCGAGCAGCATAAAAGACATTTTTGATTGTGATATATTAACGTAAATGTAAAATGATATGTATAAGATATAATCAATAAAAATGTACCGTAAATTAACCTCTGTATGCTTGGCAAGTGTACGATAAAAACAAAATTAAATTTAACAACGCAAAATGACCATACATATTTTTCAAATAAACATAAACTGATGATGAAATGACCTATAATGACCTCTGAAAGGCGGCTTGAGTCAAACAAACTACGGGTTCGGACTCAGGGACCTCAAAAACATACGCATGAATTTTTTCAGATTTTTTCCACGATTTTTTCTCTATTTGATCTTCAAATGACCTCTGGGAAAAGGCGTAAGGTCAAAGAAACTACGGATTCGGACTCAGTGACCTCAAAAACTTATGCATAAATTTTTTCAGATTTTTCCTACGGTTTTTTCTCTATTTGACCTTCAAATGACCTCTGGAAAAAGGCGTAAGGTCAAACAAACTACGAATTCGGACTCAGGGACCTCAAAAATATATGCATACATTTTTTCAGATTTTTCCTACGGTTTTTTCTCTATTTGACCTTCAAATGACCTCTGGGAAAAGGCGTAAGGTCAAACAAACCACGGATTCGCACTCAAAAACCTCAAAAACATACGCATGAAATTTTTCAGATTTTTCCTACCGTTTTTTTTTTCTCTATTTGACCTTCAAATGACCTTGAATCTGATGTGATGAAGGTTAACCAACCCGCTCATCGTAATCAGCGACCCCAAAAACCTCATAAGGACCATACCGCTCCGAGTGTTTTTTTTTTAGATCAAATGTTGACCTGTGTTATTTACAGATTAATTATCAAAATGCCGAAATCGCCATCCTAAGCGGCTTTCATGTCCACAATATGTAAGTATTCAAATACGCCCGACGAATAAAATCGTGAATCTGAATCGATTATTTGTGTCTCTACTCAGCTTATCGATGAACCAACACGGATCCCTAATGAGGATGTTCGCCATCTCTTGACCTGTTTTTAATCCAATCCAGAGATTTACACTATCACCGTAAATTCGACGTTAGGTTCTTCCGACCATACACTGTTTTCGACATCGAGTACCCTACGAGTCAATGACAGAGAAGCCCCTAAACCGCGCAAGATTTGTCACTACAAATCTGCTAAATGGGAAGAACCCATGGAATATTTCCCTCAGTTAAACGTTTGTTTTAGATCCGACGATCCATCTGACTGCGCCAAGAAGTTTTCCGATCTCATTTCAACTGGTATGAAAGCTTAGATTCAACTACAAGTCTTCGTTCGACCGAATGTTTAGAAGTTGTTGCTTCCAAACATGTTTCCTACGGACAAAGGCGTGAAAATCCTAACATCGTAAATCGAAACATCACACCCGAAACAGATGCTAAAAAATTATTGACAAAACCAAGAAGTCACACAAACAAAGAATTAAAAATAAATTTCTTGCCTGCCCGAACAACTCTAGGTCCTTTTGGTTAGTCGCTAAGGCCACTAATCAAAATTTCAGTGAATCGACTACACCTCCACTAACACGGCCAGATTATACTATTGTAACAACACTAGTTGAGAAAGCCTACTTGTTAGATTTTTGCTTCACATTCAACTGTCCATTTCCAAGAAAAAATAACACCAACTATTTCCATAGTTCAGTCAGGGACGCCCGATGTTGTCTTCAGACAGCGTATCATCAAACTTATTTTAATGAAGCCAAACCCCAAAGAAACTTCTGGCACTGACAGAATACATACCATAGTAGTCAAAAATGCACAAGAGAATTAATATCAGTTTTCTGTAGACTTTTCAACCTCTCCTACAGGAAAGGAATATGTCCTTCATACTGGAAATGCGCTGCACTTCAGCTGATACCAAAAAACGCAAGAAGACCTTGTCAAACAACTGCAGACCAGTTGCATTGCAGGATTGACTATTATTAGCGACCATAAATATAGCTTTCGTAACCAACGATCAACAGGAGATCGTTTAGCTTATGTAACACATGTTTGAAATAATGTAATTGAACACTTTGTAGAATCTCGAGCGGTTGCACTTGATATATCCAAGGCATTCGACAGTGTTGGCTACGATGGATTGCTAGCTAAATAATGCTCTTTTGTTATGTCTGAAAAGTTCTGTTTATGTCTCTCGTGTTTCGTCAGAGAGCAACGCCGATTTGCCCTAAGGCTCCTACTCTCTTTCTCATTTACATCAACGATCTGCTGGAAAGAACCATGAATTCAATCTACAGCTTTGCAGAGAACAGTACACTTATTTCACCATTCACTTTGAATACTCCAACTTAACAAAGGTCTGAAAAAACTTCTGTTTTGGGGTGACGGTAACCAAGTAGAATTTAACGCTACAAATACTCAGGTGAAAGTTTTTTCTAAAAGAGTTAACGTTGCTGAATCCGACATGGTTATGTTGGCGCACTCCATTCCTCTATAGCAAATATGTCTTGGCATAAACACGTTAGAAGCTTTCCAAAAGCTGGGAATATTATTTCGCTTGACACTCCACAACAACCCTTAATTCTATACAAAGCTCAAGGTCGACCAACGATGGTATTCTGCTTCCATATTTATGGCTCTGCTCTCCCCTGCTTTTGGTGTAAGTAGAGACATTATAGCTTTAGAAGACCAAGGTGTATATGAAATTCCGTGTCAGGACTGCGGTCTTTCATACATAGACCAAACAAACAGGAGAATTGGCGCCAGAAGAGACCAGCACAAAAACGCCGTAAAACAAAAATCCACCACCTCCTCTCTAGCACATGTACACAATACCGGCCACAAAATCGATTTTGACAAAACCAGAATCCTACAAAAAAGTGATAACCTATCCACTAGGGTAATCAAAGAAGCCATAGAAATAGAAAAGAAGCCCTACAACTTAAATAATCGGGATGATAGCCAACGTTTACCGAACTCTTGGAAACATATTCTATCCCAGTACCAAGTCCAACCAAGAGAAAAAATAATTCAACCATATGTTACTTCACCAACACAAACATTACAAAGAACCACAGGACCGACGACGCGCATCCATAGCCGAGCCTCTATTGGCCGGATCCGTCCGACCAATGGAGCCACGCTTCGAGCATATAAAACCGGCCCCCTCGGAGCCAGTCTCGACATTCAACGCCAAGACACCGACCAGTGATCAACACTTTGAAAAAGAAGGATGAGATTCCATCGAAACGTCAGCAAAACCGTCCATCAAGGGACGTTAAGCTAACACGGGATACCCGAAAAACCACTACTACATTTCACACCCGTGAAAAATATTTCATTTTCTTCATCAGGGCTACAATTACAGTAGAATATCAGTATTTTTGAGATTAAAAGTAAAGAACAACCCTATTTAATATGTAACATTAAAGTACTTACTGCTAAGTGGTGTGTTCAAAAATTGTTGTTTGTGGGGGCACTTTATTACACTTATTCATCAGAAAAAACACAAGAAAACTCGGCATATTCATCTCTGAGAAATATAATAAAATTTTACTTCATTTTGTTGGAAGAGTACAGAGAATTTTGTGGTCGTAAAATGATTTTAGTTCATAAAAGATTTTTTTGTTATGTTTTCTTGTCATTTTGCTAAGGGCAGTGTGTTTCTATCTCTTAGTTAAGTTGTGGTTAATTTATATTTAAAAATAGAATGACGTTGACATTTTGTTTGATCGTTTTAAAGTTGAAAAGTTAGTGGGATTATTATCAAAGAGATCAAGAATAGAGAGAATCTCTCATCCCTCCCTCAGACTAAAAAATCTAAATAAACTACGAGACACTCTACGCACCAAATCCTATCCAATCCAATTAATAAATAAATTTTTATTTAACTCAACCACACCCCCTGTACAGCAAAACAACAATCTTACACCGGATATTAGTGCTTTCCTCTCTGAAAATCGAATCAAATCTTATTTTTCATTTCCATACATAAAAGAAATCTCCACAAAAACAACTAAACTCTTCAACCAATTACCTAATTTAAAAATTGCTTTTAAACACAAAAAAACTATATATTTACTTGTCAAAGATGAAATCACAAAAGTTTCAGAAGTAGTCTACAGCATCCCTTGCTATCAGTGTGAAAAAATCTATATAGGACAAACATCTAGAGTCCTAAAGGACAGAATCACTTCCCACAAAAGTGATTGCAGATTAAAGAAAAACTCTTGTGCGCTTGCCCAACATAGTAGCCAATTTTCACATGAATTTAATTTTGCTGAAACCAAAATCCTATATAAAGAGAGAAATCTCGGCAGGAGAATCTTTAAGGGGATGGTGGAAATCCACCTTGAACCGAACTCGATCAATAAAAAAACTGACATTGAGGATCTGAGTTTAATTTTCTCCAATTTATTACAAATAGGCAGTCAGAGTGAAAACTCCTTGAAAATAATCCCACTAATTTTCACTAACTTTTCAACTTTAAAACGATCAAACAAAATGTCAATATTATTCTATTTTTAAATATAAATTAACCACAACTTAACTAAGAGATAGAAACACACTAACCTTAGCAAAATGACAAGAAAACATAACAAAAAAATTCTTAATGAACTAAAATCATTTTGCGACCACAAAATTCTCTGTACTCTTCCAACAAAATGAAGTAAAATTTTATTATATTTCTCAGAGATGAATATGCCGAGTTTTCTTGTGTTTTTTTTCTGTTTTTTCTGATGAATAAGTGCAATAAAGTGCCCCCACAAACAACAATTTTTGAACACACCACTTAGCAGTAAGTACTTTAATGTTACATATAAAATAGGGTTGTTCTTTACTTTTAATCTCAAAAATACTGATATTCTACTGTAATTGTAGCCCTGATGAAGAAAATGAAATATTTTCGAAAGCTTGGCGTAGCTAAAAAGGTGTCCAAAACTTTTTAGTTCTTTTCCGAAGACCGCTTATTTCAAGAACACAATACTGCTGTTTAACTAGTCGGTCAAGACTACCCTTCTCCTCTATATATATATATATATATATATATATATATATATATATATATATATATATATATATATATATATATATATATATATATATATATATATATATATATATATATATATATATATATATATATATATATATATACATATATATATATATATATATATATATATATATATATATATATATATATATATATATATATATATATATATATATATATATATATATATATATATATATATATATATATATATATATATATATATATATATACATATATATATATATATAATATAT
Source organism: Pachyrhynchus sulphureomaculatus (assembly GCA_019049505.1). NCBI lineage: Eukaryota > Metazoa > Arthropoda > Insecta > Coleoptera > Curculionidae > Pachyrhynchus > Pachyrhynchus sulphureomaculatus. The sequence continues at coordinate 65,513,648 of CM032449.1, forward strand.
AGGATACAAAATCCAATTGGGAAATGAGAACCAAGATGTGGGGAAAAAGAACAAAAGTACCGGATGTACTGGAAAAAAATCTGGCGGCTAAAGTAGTAATCGACGGGCCACATTATGAGACAAGAAATGATTAGATGGACTAATAAATTCTTAAGATCAAGGTCAAGGGAGACCAAGAGAAGTGTGAGAAATCCAAAAAAGCTACACGACAAGTTGCAGTGGACATAAAGGCATAAAAGATTTTGAAAGACGCCTACATTCAGGAGTAAATGAACACAGGCTAAAGAAGAAGAAGAATATTGGGGATCTCAAATTATTGTTAAAATCCGAATGGGTATACATAACATAACTCCACGATCGAATTTTTCATTACTTATAGAGAAACTCAAATCATTATTTTGCCTTGATATAAAGATCTACTGGCTTAAATATTTTATTTGTATGTTGCATTAAGATAACGTGTCCCTTTCAGATCATACTATTCTGCTAAACTGTAACGGCATATATTAATACCTAATTGCCTGTAGAGATAGCAGTACAGGGTGAGTCAACGATAGAGTAAAGTTCATTATTTCATTTGTTTCGGGAATGACGAAAAAATGTGAAATCCAGTAGTTTTAGGGAATGTCAAGGTGCTTAGTTTAAAATTATTTTTGAGTATACAGGGTACTTCAAAAAAGTGTGGCCGAAATCACATATGTTTTTTTGAATGGAACATCCCATTGTCTAATTCTTCTTTATTAATAATGGTAGTTTTTTAATATTTCATCTTTTTTTAAAAAAATACTAGTTTTCAGTTTTGTAAAAAATTGCCAGGAGCGCCATTGTTTCTGAAGGTGAAATAATAATAATAATAATTGGTACGAGCGTTCTATGGAGATGAAAAAAAAAGATATATATGAAGAAATTTGAGATAGATGCTACAGGGTGTTCAAAATAAATTTATGCATTTCGACTATTTTAAATATTATTATTTTTTCTGATAGATTTTACAAAACCCTCCAACTTTTATTAAGTATGTCATATACCTATTTCTAATAGTTTTCGATTTATAGGCATTGTCAAATTTTGACATATCTATTAAGCGAGTACAAATAGTTTAATTTGTTGTAGTAAGGTAATAGTTATGGATTTTCCTAAAAATGAATTAAATGATATAGTTTATATACTGGGCTAGGCGGGAAAAAATTGTCTTTTGGCAGTAAGACTTTCCCCAGGTCAGCAGCCGTCAAGGAGCTGACTTATCTAACACATCCCAATCTACGGCTAATCGCACCACGAGAAAATACAAGTATCATCCCTTTCATTTGGAACCACACCAAGAACTTTTAGTAAATTTTGTACCACCATGAATGGAACCATAGAGGCCGATCCAAATTTTTTATCCAAAATAATGTTTTGTGATGAAGCTACTTTTCGCAGTAATGGAGTAGTTAACAACCATAACATGCAATATTATTTAACCATTTTAGGTCCGGGAAGTTCAAAAACAAAACCATTGGTCGCTTAATGCATGGTATGGAATATTAAATTTTCAAATTATTGGTCTATATTTTTTCCGCGAATCGCTTAACGGGCCTAAATATCTAAATTTTTTGCAAAACGAATTACCCCAGCTTCTTGAAGAACTTGATAACTTTGAAAGGGAACAAATGTGGATTCAAGATGGAGCTCCTGCTGATTACCAGTGGGAAGTTTGGGAATTTTTAAACAATCGTTACCCACAAAAATGGATTGGTAGGGATGGATTCATTCAGTGGCCCTCTCGATCATGTGACTTAACACCTTTAGACGTCTTTTTGTGGGGCTACATTAAAGATCGTGTTTATGTGAATCCCCCTACAACACCAGATATGAAAAATAGTATACGGGATGCGTGCAGGACAATAGCGCCCTTTATGCTAAGGAAAGTGAAGGAAAATATAGTAAAACGACTAAACATTTGTATTCAAGTAGACGGGCATATTTTTGAACTTTTATTACGTCATAATAATTAATCATTTGGTAAGTTAAACTATATTAAAATTATTATTAACTATTTGTTTATGTTTTCACAATAGCGTAAGTGTATTAAAAACAAGGGTATAAATTGAAAAATTCAAAATAAATTGAAAACTATTAGAAATAGGTATATGACATACTTAGCAAAAGTTGGAGGGTTTGTAAAATCTATCAGAAAAAATAATAATATACAGGGTGTACTATTGTAAAAATTTGAGATTTTTCAATTTAAAATAGTCGAAATGTATAAATTTATTTTAAACAGCCTGTAGCATCTAACTCAAATTTCTTTACATATATCTTTTTTTCATCTCTATAGGACGCTCCTACCAATTATGAGTATTCCACCTTCAGAAACAATGGCGCTACTGGTAATTTTTTACAAAACTGAAAACTAGTATTTTTTTTAAAAAAAATTGAAATATTAGAAAAACTACTAGGTTTAGGTATATAACATTATTAATAAAAAAGTTATAAAATTTTACGCAGAATTTAAAAATAAATTAGAAAATAGGATGTTTCATTTAAAAAAACATATGTTATATCGGCCACACTTTTTTGAAGTACCCTGTATACTCAAAAATAATTTTAAACTGTGTACCTTAATATTACCTAAAACATTTTTTCGTCATTCCCGAAACAAATGAGATAATGAACTTTACTCTATCGTTGGTTTGGTTTGCTCTTAAATTAAAAAATTTGGCATACTTTTATCAGAGATGATGCTGAGGTTTGTTGGCTATAAAGTTATTTCGATATGTGATTTTTAAATCTTTGGTGCCGTCATGATTGTGTTGCGAGATGCCATCATTGACATCTTTATAAAGGCTAGCTGACGACACCTGAAATGTAGGAAAATATGAGATAACCATGTTTCGTGATCAATAAACGGCACATTTAAATTGTTCAATATTCTTGGATCTCTCTTACTTTTACTGACAGTCTTTATCCGATCAATATGTTTCTGTGCATTTTTTACGTCCGCTAAACTTATGAATGAATTTCGTTTTAATTACAATTTATGAGTCAATTTACGTATAAATTTTGACCCAAAAATTAATATAATTAATTTCTGTTCTATTTAGTTGCAGAATGCATTAAATTTAACAAGCTAAGGAAATTCCTACGGTAACCAGACAGTTACGTGTTTCCTATTAGAGTTCCGTTGCGTTGTCATCGCTTACGGGCTTTATTATAACCATGTCAACAAAAGCAGTGTATATAGCGTAACTCTGCAAATGAAATAATATAATAATAGGATGACGCAGGTATTGTTATAATATGCTGTGTGTTTTCTTTGTTGAACGAAAAATTATATGGTATTTTCATAAAAATATCCGACAAGAGTAGCAGTGTTTAATAAACTAGTAAAATAGAACCAATAATTTAAAAAAATTGTTACACATACATAGAAAAGTAGATGTTTCCTTTTTTTTTTAATTAAAGACTAAAACTAGTTGGAGTAGATATTTGTTATTAAAGCATAAATGAGTTTAAATGTACAGAGGTGTGTAGAAAAATAGTTGCTAATTTTTTTTTGTATAGATTCGTATAGTTTTGTACGTGAGTACAGTACAAGAAATTCTTACTTTTTGCTTAACTTGGCTATAGTTCTGGGGATATGCGTGATTAAATTTGTAAAAAACATGTACTTTGCGAAATTAATATAGCTTTTAAATAACGTAAGAGACTGGATTTATACAAAGTAAAGATAAAATATCTCATAATAAGGAATAATTAAAAAAATTTAAGGGGTAACGCTTCTTAAACCATACTTTGAACCCTATAGAATAGTGTGAAAATAGTGTTATGGGTGGCAAAAATATATAAAGATGCTTTTGAGACAATTTCGTAAGTGTCGCTACGCTTTAAAACGACTGTAATGAAAGACTGATTTTCTCAAATTTCCACTTTATTTAGTTTCACAGAAACTGTATGACGGGTCTCGCTATACTATAGCTTCGTCTGATACAAAATGGTATTTGAATTTTTGTCATTGTCATTGTCTTTATTGAATTTAAGTTAGGCTATGCCTCTTACTTACATTTATGATAGCTTATATTCCTATACTACTTAACCTAGGTTCTATACAGTAATCCTAATTAACTTAACCTAGGACATTGGGTTTTAATTACATTGGTTGACTAATCTAACTTAACTAGAGCTTAATTCTAAACTAATCTAGAACTTAATTCTAAACTTAATCTAGGTTACAATCTTCATGGGGGTGGAGGAGGGCCATCGTCTTCGTCGGATATGGGGTCAGAAGGTCTTGGATAGTGATGGCGGGCGTTGGCGGGCACGTGGAATGCGCTCCTTATGGTGGCGTTTGGGTGTTGTAGCGCCTTTGCGAAGAACTTGATGTTGGTGGACCTCATGTGTGCCTTGATTGTTGGCACACCGAGGTCTCTATGCAATTGCTGGTTTCGGACGAACCATGGGGCTCCCGTGATCATCCTCAGGGCCTTGTTCTATACTGCCTGAAGTTGAGCTCTGCGTGTCTTGGTGAGTTTAGACCAAGTAGGGCAGGCGTGTGTGAGTCCTGCCCTCACGATGGTTTTATAAATTAGCAGCTTGATTTTTGGTTGCAACTTACTGGACCGGCTGATGATTGGGTACAGCTTGCCCAGTAGTTGCTTGGCTTTCCTTGAGGCAGCACAGACCTGGTCTTTCCAGATGAGGTGTTTGTCATACTGGATTCCCAGGTACTTGATGGTGGTTGCCCATTGGATGCGGGATCCCTGGAGCTGGAGTTGTCCATAAGGAGTGCCGTTGCCTTTGGCGAAGACGATGGCCTGTGTCTTACATGGGTTTAGCTGGATCTTCCATCGGTCGAACCAGGGGGCGAGGACGTTCAGGTGGCGCTGCAATCTACTGGTGATGATTCTGTAGCTGCTGGATTCTGCTATGATGGCTGTGTCGTCAGCATACAGGAGTAGGGTAGTCTGATCCGTTTTTGGAATGTCGGCTGTGAAAATGTTAAAGAGGTGGGGGGAGAGGACGGAGCCTTGAGGGACTCCGGCTCTAATGGCCTTGACTTCGGAGATGGCCTTATCGACTCTGACTTGGAATGTTCTGTCAGAGACGAAGGATTGAATGAGTTTGTTAATGAAAAGGGGGTAGCCGTGTCGGATCAGTTTCAGAATGAGGCCTTCGTGCCAGACTCGGTCGAAGGCCTTTGCTACATCGAGAAACACAGCTCCAACTTTGTGACGTTTGTTGAAGCTGTTGGAAATGGTTTGGGCGAGTTTCGTGGTGTGATGGATGGTGCCATGAAGGGGCTGGAAGCCATACTGTTCGTCAGGGACAACACGGAGCGCTGTGGACTTTGCTCTGACGATTTCGAGGATGACTTTTTCAGCTATCTTGCCAAGGCCTGGAAGTAGGCTGATTGGCCGATAGCTGCTTGCCTCGTGGGATGGAGAGCCTGGTTTTTTGATCATAATGACCTCAGCTTTTTTCCAGTAGAGTGGAAAATAGCTGAGTCTCAGTATGCTGTTAATGATATTGGTGGCTTCTGAGATTTGTTTCTTGGGGAGTTTTTTGAGGGCTTTATTTGTAATTTTATCATGACCTGGGGCTTTTCGGATTGAGGTAAATCGAATGATCTCATTAACAGCGGACGGGGTTGTGAAGTACGTATTGCGAGGGGGCTGGGCAAGATTTAGGGTCTGTATGGTTGTAGCGACCCTAAGATCACGGGCTGGATCGGGATGGGCAGGAGTGTTAGGAGAAAACTGTTCCTCTAGCAGATCTGCCAGAAGGTCAGCCTTCTCCTGGGTTGTGGAGGCTGTGGTGCCGGCGTGGGTGAGGGCTGGCATGGACCTTGGCTCGTCATTGGAAAGGGCTGTTGCCATTTTCCAAAGAGAACAGTCCTGGGTAGTGAGGGATTCTACTTTGGACTCCCACCTGCTGCTGTGGAATTCAGCAAGTGAGTCTTTCACCTGCTGCGTTGCTTGATTTGCGAGCCTTTTGAGGCGGGGGTCTCCCGTCCTGAGGGCTCTTCTAAGCAGCCGGTTTTTATCCCTGATCTGCTCTTTGATAGCTGGGGGTAGTCTACCTTGAGAAGAGACTGGTTGGGTTCGTGACGTTGTGGCCTGGGCAAGGGCTGTCTGGATATCAGCAGTCAGTTTATTGACTACCGAATCCAGATCCTGGGTTGTGGAAATTTTTGGGATGGGACCCGTGGTCGCCAGGAGGCGTTGGAAGTGGTCCCAGTCTGTGCTGGAAGTGGTGACTGTGGCATTCATTTTGTCGGCCGGATTTCCCAGTGTAAAAATGACCGGTAGATGGTCAGACGAAAGGTCATGAATGACAGTAATGTTATGCCGGAGGTTGATATTTTTTAGAAGAAAAATATCTAGAAAGTCCGGTCTTCCGTGTCCAATGTGGGTGGGCTCGTCTGGAGCTATGAGATTGAATGGGATTTGGTTCTGGATGGCGTCGAGAGCAATGCCATTAGCGTTCGTAGCTAGGTTTCCCCAGAGAACGTTTTTGGCATTGAAGTCTCCGCCCAGAACGGTCTTTTGATTGACAGGGCCAAACAGCAGATGGAAGTCTGCAGGATCGATGGGATGTTGGTCACCGTTTTGTTGGTAGACCGAGAAGAGGTGGATGGTGGTGTTGTTTGCCATGTTTATGGCAATAGGCGTGGCTTCAGTTTGGACAAGAGGAAGGGGGGGTGGTTGGTAGTGATTTAAGGAGTGCTTGACAAGAATCATGGTCCCCCCTAGGCGGGCCCTGATTCTGTCGTTGCGGTAAACAGTGTAGTTAGGAAGACTGAATCGGATGCCGGGCTTTAGAAAGGTTTCTTGGATTAGAGCTACGTCGACGTTATGGTCTTGTAGGAAATGGAGAAGTTCATGCTTTTTGTCGCGAATGCCATTGGCATTCCATGACAAGATGTTTAGCATTTTAGGAGAGATCTTATTTGGTCGCTTACTCATACTTGGGCGTTGGAATTAAGCAGGGGCATGAAAGTGGCGGAAAGCTTTTGAAAGTTTTGGATGTTTTTAAAGAAGGTTTGCATGGCAGAATTCATGCTATTGATAGATGTAAGAGCGTCGGTCATGTTTGTTGGAATTGAGGTCGCTGGGGGAGCCGCCGTTTGACGACGGTTTGCCCAGGAGAAGGTGGCTTGGGAGTTAGCTTGGTTGGTTGCGGGTCGCTGCGACGGGTGTTTGGGACAGCCTCTGTAGGAGGCTGTATGCTCACCCTCGCAGTTTGCACATTTGGCAGGTAAATCCCGCGTTTTTTTGGCATGTGGACGTGAGGTGCCCCTGCCCGCATTTAACACATTTGGGCGGGGCCCTGCACAGATGGGATGAGTGGCCAAATAATTGGCAGTTGAAGCATTGGGTATTTTTAGACTTGGAGTGTTGGGGTTCTGCTTTTATTTTGTTGTGCCTGGTATTTGAATATTATTGTTGTTACATTTATAAAAATACCCTAAGGTATATAGGTAATAAAATTAATACTCTATGCTAATGAATATTGCTGGGAAATCCATTCTGAATATTAATTGTATAAATTAAGTAAAGGTGAGTTACCATGGGTCAGACAGGTATCTTTTTGTTCGTTTAAGATAACGTCTGAATTTTTAATTCTATTTATTTCTAAATTTTCTCATATGTTTAATTTGACGCCTTTGTTTTGTACGTGTAAAATTTTAAATTTATCGTCAAAAAGATGATTTGATTCTGTTAAATGATTACTGTAAGCTGAGTCTGTTTTGTTTTTTAAATAGCTTCTTTTATGTTCTGAAATCCGAGTTTCGAATGAGCGACCTGTCTTACCTATGTAACTTTTATGACAAGAACCACAATTCAACTAATACACTCCATATTTTTTTGATCTATTTTATTTTTCCTTTGCGTTTTAATGAATTTTCCTAACGAGTTGTTTGTTCTAAAAGTTATGTTGATATTATATTTGTTTAAGTGGTTTTTAATTTTCTCTGACGTGTTACCAAAATAGGTTAAAACATTATATTTTTTACCTGTGTTTTCTTTCTTGGGGTATACTAAAGAAATAGCTTTATTTTTTAATTTTTTGTTTAGAATTGAGTCTACGGTATCAGGAGAATATCCGTTGTTAACAGCAATTTATTTTATTAGATTTAATTCTTTGTTAAAATCTTCTAGAGATAAGGGGACACTTACAAGTCTACAACATACTTTGGTAAGCTGCCAATTTGTGTTGTAGGGGGTGAGCTGAATTTATGTTTATTCTAGTATCGGTATGTGAGGGTTTGTGAAAAATAGAGAATTTGTGTTTATTGTAATGTCTGGTTATCGTTAAGTCAAGAAAATTAATTTTATTGTCGACTTCTAGTTCCATAGTGAATTTAATATTTTTATGTATTAAGTTTATATAATTAAAAACATTGTCAAGTTGACGCTCTGTACCATTAAAACAAACAAAGATGTCGCCTACATATCGGTACCAATACAAAAATAATTTGCTAAATTCATGTCGACGTATTTGTTTTTCTAGATTATCCATGAATATTTCTGCTAAAAGCAGGCTAAGTGGACTACCTATTATGAGACCCTCAGAACTATTATAAAACGTATTATTAAAGTAAAAATAATTTTGACTGAGGCTCGTGTTTAATAAATTTAGTATGTCTTGTTGTATAACCATATTAACTTTATTTTTGATTAGGAATGTATCTATGATTTTTACTGTTTCATCCGGGGGTATGCTAGGGAAAAGGTTTTGGACGTCAAATGATACTAGTTTTGAATTATCTGGTAGAAAGACGTTGGAAATTTTTTCCGTTAATTCTAACAAATTTTTTATTGTGTAAGTCAGAGTGAAGTTAATGTTGGTTTTAATGATATCTATGAGAAATTTTGAAAGTTTGTAAGCTGGAGCCGATATGTAGGAGGCTGCAGGTCTAATAAGATGATTTTCTTTATGTAATTTGACTAATGAATAAAGTAGAGGAGGCCGATGATTCATGACTGTTAATTTTGAGATTTGGTTGTCTGATATGATGCTAGAAGCTTTACCTAACGCTGTTCTAATATCTTTCTTGAATTTTTCTGTCAGATCTTTTAGTAATATTTTGAAATTTCCTTTCTTAATAAATTCTAATGTTTGGTCTATATATTGTTGTTGACCTATAGCGACTATTGTGTTCCCCTTATCTGCTTTTGTGAAAATAATATTATTATTTTTAGCCTTGTTTTGTATTGATCTAACTACATTTATTTCATTATCTAAATTTGGTTTCTTGCTAAGAAATTCCTTTTTTATAATATCTGCGCAAATGTATTTTTTGGCGTGTTGAATGGTACATTTATAAAAGCTATTTCTGTTTCTACAGCCAAGATTTCAGATTCTTTTAAATCAAATTTATTATTATACATTACATTATACATTTGCGCAGATATTATAAAAAAGGGAGTTCTTAGCAACAAACAAAATTTAGATAATGAAATAAATCTAGTTAGATCAATACAAAACAAGGCTAAAAATAATAATATTATTTTCACAAAAGCAGATAAGGGTAGCACAATAGTCGCTATAGATCAACAACAATATAAAGTCAAAACATTAGCATTTACTAAGAAAGGAAATTTCAAAATATTACTAAAAGATCCGACAGAAAAATTCAAGAAAGATATTAGAACAGCGTTAGGTAAAGGTTCTAGCATCATATCAGACAACCAAATCTCAAAATTAACAGTCATGAATCATCAGCCCCCTCTACTTTATTCATTAGTCAAATTACATAAAGAAAATCATCCTATTAGACCTGTAGCTTCCTACATATCGGCCCCAGCTTATAAACTCTCAAAATTACTCATAGATATCATTAAAACGAACATTAACTTCACTCCAACTTACACAATAAAAAATTCGTTAGAATTAACGGAAAAAATTTCCACCGTCTTTCTACCAGATAATTCAAAACTAGAATCATTTGACGTCCAAAACCTTTCCCCTAGCATACCTCCGGTTGAAACAGTAAAAATCATAAAAACATTCCTAATCAAAAATAAAGTTAATATCGTTATACAACAAGACATACTAAATTTATTAAACATGAGCCTCAATCAAAATTATTTTTACTTTAATAATACGTTTTATAATAGTTCTGAGGGTCTCATAATGGGTAGTCCACTTAGCCCGCTTTTAGCAGAAATATTCATGGATAACCTAGAAAAACAAATACATCGACAAGAATTTAGCAAATTATTTTTGTATTGGTACCGATATTTAGACGAACTCTTTGCTTGTTTTAATGAATACAGAGCGTCAACTTGACAATGTTTTTAATTATATAAACTCAATACATAAAAATAATAAATTCACTATGGAACTAGAAGTCGACAATAAAATTAATTTTCTTGACTTAAAGATAACCAGACATTACAACAAACACAAATTCTCTATTTTTCATAAACCCTCACATACAGATACTAAAATAAACATAAATTCAGCTCACCCCCTACAATATAAATTAGCAGGTTACCACAGTATGTCTCATAGACTTGTGAGTGTCCCCTTATCTGTAAAAGATTTTAACAAAGAATTAAATCTAATAAAACAAATTACTGTTAACAACGGATATTCTCCTGACACCATAGTCTCAATTCTAAACAAAAAATTAAAAAATAAAGCTATTTCTTTAGTATACCCCAAGAAAGAAAACACAGGTAAAAAATATAATGTTTTAACCTATTTTGGTAACACGTCAGAGAAAATTAAAAACCACTTAAACAAATATAATATCAACATAGCTTTTAGAACAAACAACTCGTTAGGAAAATTCATTAAAAACGCAAAGGAAAAACAAAATAGATCAAAAAAATCTGGAGTGTATCAGTTGAATTGTGGTTATTGTCGTAAAAGTTACATAGGTCAGACAGGTCGCTCATTCGAAACTCGGATTTCAGAACATAAAAGAAGCTAATTAAAAAACAAAACAGACTTAGCTTACAATAATCATTTAACAGAGTCAAATCATCTTTTTGACGATAAATTTAAAATTTTACACGTACAAAACAAAGGTGTCAAATTAAACATATGAGAAAATTTAGAAATAAATAGAATTAAAAATTCAGACGTTATCTTAAACGAACAAAAAGATACCTGTCTGACCCATGGTAATTCACCTTTACTCAATTTATACAATTAATATTAAGAATGGATTTCCCAGCAATATTCATTAGCATAGAGTATTAATTTTATTACCTATCTACCTTAGGGTATTTTTATAAATGTAACAACATTAATATTCAAATATCATTTTGTATCAGACGAAGCTACAGTATAGCGAAACGCGTCATACAGTTTCTGTGAAACTAAATAAAGTGGAAATTTGACAAAATCAGTCTTTCATTACATTCGTTATGAATTTCCATCAAGTAACAGCCACAACAATTCAAACTTTAAAACGACTCTAATGAAAGTATGGTAACGCAAGACTTGCCCTTTTGACTGCAGTTTGACACCGGTAGCTAAAAAAGCAGGAATAAATGCCAGAGGCGGCAGAAAGATGAACATAATTTCAATTTAGAAAGACATCTTTCTGGTGATGAAATGGCTGAAGAGAGGTAAATTGTAGCTTAAAACTTTGAATGCGTTTTTCTCGAAACTATGCTTTTGAAGTTGGCTTGCAGCATAATTTTAACAATTTCTCTAGAGAGTACTCAAGTATATTACAACTGATCTCATAATTTTATTTTTAAACAATGTAACATGTAGGCTGAAAAGTTTTTGGTCTAGCTACTTACATTTTTTTTGCAAAATTCGACTTATTCATCAACATAGTCTCCTTCAAGAGCGATACAATCAGTCCAACGGTTTTCTAACATTTCTATACCTTTCTTGTAGAAGGATTTAGCTTTGCTTTCAAAACAGATCTCAGTTTCGGCGATAATTTCTTCACTGATAATAGCTGGAGGCCATATCTGGAGAATGGTGGATGAGGAAGCAATTGGAACTTAAATTCATGCAATTTTGCTATCGTAACCATTGACTTGTGACACGGTGCATTGTGTTGATGAAAGAGCACTTTTTTCTTCTTCATTTGGGGGCATTTTCTTGCATTTTCTGCCTTCAAACGCACCAATAACTTTATATAATATTCGCTTTTGATGGTTTTTCCCTTCTTAGCATAGTTGATGAAAATTATTCTATGCACATCCCAAAATACAGAGGCTAAAACCTTCCCAGCTGACTGTTGTGTCTTTGGTCGCTTCGGGCGGCTTTCACCGGCTGCTATCCACTCAGTTGACTACCAATTTGATTCCAATGTATAGTGGTGAATCCATGTTTCATCCATTGTCACATATTGCATGAAAACATCCTTTTTATTGAGCTGAAACAGTCCCAACAGCGCTCAGAATCATCAACACGTTTTTCCAACATTTCGAACATAGCTTTCTCAGGCCCAAATGTTCATGCAAAATATGACCAACACATTATTTTGATATCTCTAGGGTGTCAGCTATCTCACGCAATTTTACTTTACGGTAATCCAAAACAATTTTGTGGATTTTTTGATATTTTCCGGTGTAACCACCTCATTTGGGCGTCTAGAGCATTCAGCAACATTTGTGTCTGTACGACCGCGTTTAAATTCAGCACACCAGTAAATGATGAGTGATTTTCCAGGGGCAGAGTCCCCGTAACACTTATCAAGCCATTGCTTTGCTTGAACAGTATTTTTTCCGTCAAGAAACAGTGTTTAATCAACACACGAAATTTGATTGTTTTGAAAATATCAAAAGTAACTTCCCTAAAACCACTGTAACTTGTAAGTTAATCGTCGAAATGTCATGAAATTTTTGACACGTATCATTTGAAGGTTGGTACTTCACTATGACTTTATTGAAAAGGGCAACATCTATGTGTCAGACCAAAAACTTTTCAGCCTACGTGTTACAAATTCAAATTATTTTACGAAAAATCGTACCCATTTTTGCATGTTTGCAATCTTTACAAATATCAATATTTTTTATTAATTGTGTGTTCTTCTCTTACAAATTTAATGTAGGTTAACAAGAAAAAAAAATTGTACCAGGTGGCCTGTGCTGCAAGTCGCGGAGGCCTATATTTTTTGCATTGCCACGTAGTCATAGCTCCAGCGCCGTCATTTTGTTTCTTTTTTTAAATAAAAATTGTACTAATGATGTCAAATGTTAATGTAAGAAATACCTTCATAATAATTTTCATCCTGATTTACATTAAAAAAAAAATACCAAAAATCAACGATTTTTTGGGCGTCTTAATTAGTGTTATCCCTTCACCACAACCTTCATAATAAAAAGTAGTGTTATCCCTTGACCACAACCTTCATAATAATTTTCATCGTGATCTACATTTAAAAAAAAATACCAAAAATCAACGATTTTTTGGGCGCCCTAAGTAGTGTTATCCCTTAATATAATTACTTATTAATAATTTAACCAGGTCTACCAAGATTGGCACGAAAAGAACATTAATTTGTCAAGAAAGTTCCAGGTAAATAATTTAAATAATTAGTTAATAACTCATCACATATCCAAGCAGAATTTTTTAAAATAATGTTAGTATGTATATTTGGCAGGATAATTAGCTTATTATTACAATATTTTTTTTTCGACACGGGAAATAAAAATCCCGTCGTTCTCGAAAATATTAAAATTCATATTTCATAATTGCATATTTAATGTCAAAAACAAAAAAAAAGTTCTTTTGTGAGGTTGGTAAGTCTGGACTACGATAGTTATCCTCCTAATAAATAAAGAAAAATTTTTGATCAAAAGAAGCAACCCCACACGGTTGATGAGTCAGGTTTTAAAAGTATAAATCAAGTTGTTAGAGTGAAATGAAAATTCACTGACTTGGAAGGAAATTCAATCAGTATTCGGGTGTCGAAGAAACAAGCTCTAGTGTGCAGCGTCCTAGTATACAGTGTACATAAAATGTAAATATCTCGTTTTATTGTTGCAACCACCACATTAAAGTTAATTGGATAGAATGAGGAAGTTAACGTATTTTAAACATTTAAGTTTTCATTTTTTTTTAAACAACTATTTTTTATTAGTCATTTTATCCTCTCAGAGATTCCAGGACACTCCGGTAAATATGGCGTGATTATACGACTATCCCCAACATCTACTCATCCTCTTTTTGTTTGCTTATACATTTACGCATCACTTGCCCTCACTAAATAGGCCGTATTTAAGCTATATGAATCAATTGTATTTTACTATTATAAAAATAATAATATTTTTATTCTGTCAGCTTTTGAGCTCCAACGGAAATAATAACTTTTTAACCGTCGGCATTTTTGATCCTCAGGTAGTACATGACAGCTGAATGTGCTATCTGAAAAATAAATGAGTAGAAAACAGAATTTTCAATTTTTTAAAATGTTAAAAAGCTGCATTACATTAGTGGTAGTATGTATTTTTTTTTTCAATTGTATAATAATCGCAATTATTTTAGAATTTAACACCGATTCTAAATCACATTATTTATTAGTTTACAAAAATTATTAACAATTCATAGATGTACTCAAATTGAAATAAATAGCCATTGGCTTATCTTTCCTAAAGTATTTATCTTTGTCTAAAAACCTGAAACAATATAGCAGTTGAATCATAGACGATAGCTACTTATTATCATAATATAGTAAATATGTATTTGATGTATTTACTAGCTTATTATTATTGTATTTACTATAAAAATTTATTGTTTCAGTATGTTTTTCTGCCACATATGCCTTATTTTTACACTATACCTAGAGATCAATCGAAGAGAGAGTATCAATGCTCTTTTGCGCAAAGTTTTTGTTAAATACTGATTGTCTAATCGGAAGAGAATTTTCAAATTCTTTAAGTAAAATTATATAAAAACAACACTATGTTTTAATATCCAATATATTTAAAGTCACTTGACAATTGTTTCACCATACAATGGCTTCTTCAGAAGAAGCCATTGTTTCACCATACAATGGCTTCTTCAGAAGAAGCCATTGTATGGTGAAACAATTGTCAAGTGACTTTAAATATATTGGAAATTAAAACATAGTGTTGTTTTTATATAATTTTATTATGAATTTCCAACAAGTATCGGCTAACACAATCAAAGATGTTCTTTAAGTAATTTATATCGCAAGTAAGGGCGATGTAATGGTAGTACAGAACTCAGCAAATGAGGCTGTATAATTAATGAAAATCTTGAAAACGTTTTCAGCGAGATGTAATGAATGCATCATTATCTACAACAAATAAGAAAATAAAAAGGACCTAAGTAAATGCATAAAAGGAAGTATGACAATCAAAATATTCCACCGCCTGAAGGAATATGAACTGAAAACTACAGAAACGGTACCGTCTCGTACCTCTTCTACATTAAAACAAATTATTACATGCTTCAGGTTACCATAGAATTTACTACAGATATTACTCAGCTATGTTTTAGCATAAAGAAGTGTTATTTTATCATTAAGACGCACACAGATAAAACCTCTCCTTCTATCAGTATCACTTTTCAAAATAATTTTTTTTCAAAATATTATTCATGCAGTAAGATCTATTGGCTTCATATCAGAGGTAACCCATAAACAATCAAATTTGTTTGGCCTAATCCGTGACACCAATGGCCGAGAATCATCCGATGGAGGCACATAACCTAACCATGGGCTTCTGGAGCGTTTTACTAAAGCGAACAGTAATTCTATAACTATCGTGCAGAAAATTTTATTGAAGTTTGAAAAAATTGATTTCAATAATACTTTGAGCAACGTTACATACTGCTTAAAGGCTCAACTTTATTAACCAATTACATGAGAACTTCATAATATTTACTCACATATTATTCTAGGATGTAGCATATTTCCAAGTAGCTACATCAATCAACAAACTGACCTTTATTGGAGTCCGAAAAATCTAAAACTAACTAAGAGTTTCTAAAGCAACAGCTGGGACCACTGTGTCGGCAAGTTGAATAATCTTTAATATACTTTTTTGAAGATGGCCCCACAAAAAGTGGTAATTCGCAGCGATACGTGGAGTAAGTGAAAAACTCTTCAAACTCACTCTACAAACCTTGTGATTATAGTCAGGTACACAACTTCAACCACAATATTTTCGGATTAAATTCAACTCAGAAAGAGAAGACATAAGTTGACCTCCACGTAGCCTTAATTTGAAGCAAATGGATTTTTTCTGGTGGAAGTATCTCAAGATTAAAGCTCACTGTAACAATTCACGGCCTCTAGAACAATTAAAAAAATATATCACCCGTAAAATGGCTGCGATGACGGAAACGATGTGCCAAGAATTGACAGTAATTTTAAGGTTCGTCTTTAAGTGTGCCGGGATGTTAACTAGATGACATCATTAAAAAAATAATAGAATAATAAGCCACTAAACAATTTCGTTTGATATACAATTAAAATTTTTCTGTTTAATAATTTGTTTTTTTGGAACACCTTATATTATTTTTAGATCTACCCCAACCCATAAAACCGCACAGTTTATAAAATTTAGCAAACTTAACCTTTTCACCATTCAGCAATTATTTATAAAAGGAAAATTAAACTTTCCCTGTCAGATCTTCTTTATATAACGCGGAGTTCGCCTTAGTTTCAATACATTATGCATAGGCTATTCAACCTTCATCTCGAGTATAATGGAGGTTTAAGAGGAAAGGCAAGCCATTCAAAATAAACCCACTAACACCCTTATTTTATGACTCTCCAGGGGAATAGGGAATTACTTAATTTAAACAATACCCCCGTCTTTTTTTGAACGCAATGTCTTAAGAGATATTTTTATTAAAATGTTTGGCCAACACTAAAAGTCTCAGAGCTAGTGGTCGTTTTGTTTAAAGTATTTTATGTCTATGTATACCTTTTTTATTCCTGAAAATGGTTTTGATAGTCCACACTTCAGAAAAACACAACTATTAAGCCACCAAGGCCAAACCTCTCAAGTGCATTAAAAAAACTAAATAAGAAAGAGTCAATACCAGTCATTCCAGTAGACGAGAAAAATGAAACAGTAGTCATGAAGAAGGGTAAAGATAAATGAGTTGTTAAATGAAAACACCTAAAGGGACATTTAAAGTAATTCATCCAGCGGCATATTACTGACGTAATCAGTACCTTTAGTTAATCTTCTGAAGATAATAATATCTCTTAAACCAGTTGCCGCAGATCTCGAAATTTTATAGGCTTCTAAAAGTTCACAAAGCTAGTGTACCTATTCGTTCAATTCTTAGGTCAATACATTTATCAATATACGAAATAATTGGAAATTTTTTACATTCTTCCGAGAAAAGAAATGATTTGTTTGTAAAAAAATGTATTGAGGCGTGAAACCTATGAAGTGGGACCCTAAGAATACATTGCCTCGTTTTGATGTTAAATAATTGAATACAAATATTCAATCCACTATTTAGTTACTATAATATCAGACATATTTTATGAAATAACCTTCAATGATCTTTGGCGTTTCTAATACCTAATAGAAGTAAGCCTCTATATATTTTAGAGGAATCTTTTATGAACAAACTTCAGAAGTAGACATGAGTTTTCCACTAACTCATGTAGTTGCAAATATTTTCATGAAAGCCTTTGAAGGAAGTACTCTTTTAAAAGTAGATATATGAATTACACTTTTGTTGTGTCTTTTTACATATCGCCATGCAAATATAAAATTTACAATGAAAACTATATCAAATTGTACTCTTTCCTTTCTAAATGTACTGGTACAAAAGAAAAGTAACTGAATATTGAGGCATTCAGCGTACCGAAAACCAACTAGTACAAATGGGTATTTAAATGTCATCATCCTCCTTGAAAACTACCTACAATCAGCTTCTGATTATTCACAAGTCTATCGTATTTAGAGATCTATGAATATGTGATTTCATTCGATCTCATCAGAAACAGAAAAACTAAATAAAATGTACAACAATATTAGATGTTTTTTGAATGTTTTAAATATGTACTAAGCATGGTACGTCATAAGGATTCACCATTAGACACTGTCATTTTACCAAAGATACAGGGTACTACTAACAAAATCACCAAAATACTTAAAAAGCCTAACATTCCTACAAATTAATTAAAATTTGTTGTTATTTGCTGACACGGAACATACGGCAATTTTTAATGAGTTAAATGGCGCAAATTTTACAAACCTAACTTTAAATTAGATTTCAAATATTTAGATGTTTTAAAATGTTGCTTTATTAATGGTACCTCAAGATAATTTAAAGTATCTATTACCTGAAATTTTTCCAAATAGTCGACCAGATTTTATGTATTTTAATTCTTTGAAAATCCGCGACGTAAATGATTTAAATCATATTTTTTGTCAGGATTTTTTTTGTTGACTCACTTCAAGATGTAACGTATTTCTAAATTTTAATAGCTATAGTAAAATATACGTTTTAAAAAAAAAAACAGCATGACAAATATTTTATTTGTAAATAACACCACTGTGTATAATGAAACATATAGTTGCTTTCTTATATTTACACTATCGAAATATATTTCATGAAAAGTAATTAACTTTTACTAGACTTAATAAAATCACTTTAAATATGTAAATCAAGAAGCGTAACTTGATGAACAAACTTTATACCTATTGCTTTAATATGTTTTTTATCTAACATCTAAATATTATTTTTTGTGTTATTTAAATTATGATTTTAGTATTGCTAGAAAGTATTGTCTACATTCTTGTTTCATTTATATTACTTGACAAAGAATAACTGATGCAAACCGACGCGCGACGGTGATACGTTCAGGGCTGCCAACTCCGTGTTTCTTAAAAACAGTACATGACCCGCGAAAAAAAAACGGCAGATTACTGTATATGAAACTGGAAATATAAATTTTGCTCTAAAAGTACAGTACAGACAAGCAAATAAAAAACTTTCTTTAATCAACTTACTTTAATCAAAATAATTATTTAATATGTAAAGTGAAAATTTTTACATCTAGTACGCATATATTATATTAACTATTAAGGTCTGTTTCCTCTTCAACATTTTCATTTTTGTCAATGTCCTCCTCATTGAAAGTCCTACATATCTTAATTAAATTTTATTAAATGATATCCTTTGACGTTAAATTCGTTACAATTGGAAGTTTCGGATTTGGAAGGTATTGTTGTCGTTGAAAGCTGGTTTCTGAGTTTTGTTTTCATTAAATTAAGATGTGAAAACAGTTTCTCCACTGCTCTGCGGAAGGAAAAGCAATTTTTTGAAAATGTTTGAGAATCTTCTCCCATTCCCCCACTTAGAAATAGTCCTCCAAAATTGATGAAAATCGAAAACTTTATTAAAAGGTAAGTTGCTATTCCTTAGTACGAGTATCCCCTATTCTCTGTCTAAGTCAGACAAATCTTTGGAAAGTAATAGAACAAATCGAGGGCCTAAACCCTAAAAATTGACACGAAACTATAATCGCCCACAACAAAATTCTTCAAACAAATATCTAAATAACGTAGCTGGGAACATAGCTAGCGAACGAAGTTCAATCCAAATAATGCCGTCTGATGGCTGTTTAACAAACTACATGGTGCATAGCTAAGCAGTACAGAGAGGAAACACTAGGTGGCATTAGATTTGTCTTGCAGCTATAATGGTAGAGAAAACAGTAGATTTGGATGATAAGACTAGAAACTGGTCTTTATTTGAAAAAAACAGTAAATCTACAGTTTAAACAGTAGGGTGAGCAGCACAGAATACGTTCCAGGAAAATATGATACTAATATAAGATTCTTTTCTAGCTAATCATCCACTTAAATTTTTCAATGAGTGCGGGCAGTAGAAAACAATGAAGAAAACCAATCTTATTTTTATCTTGCTCTGTTTCGGTGCAATATCACCAGGAAAACTGAGCCGTAGTCTATTCTCTCGTATATAGTTGAAGTTTCCTCGGATGCGTACCGTTGTTGCCACTTACATTTATTAATTATAATATCTAGTTATAAGTCGATAATTATAACTAATTAAAACACATATTCGGTTATTATGATAAATCTAGTATTATTTTCTTTCTTCCTTATTAACTAAAAATATGCATTTTATGGAAGAATGACACTATAGTTTTGACTGATTCATTAGCAGTTAATCCAGTACACAAATTTTTAAGGCAGATTAGATCTGATCGTTTTTGAATGCAAATCTACAGGGTATTGGATTAGTCGCTAATTAATGTTTGGAACTAAGGATATATTTAAAAATGACCGTCATTTCCGATATGCTAGGCGGCCTGCCTATATTAGGATGCGCATTCGTCTACGCCACTAACGTGTCACTTAAAAAGAAAAACAGATAAATATAGATACTGGTATGAACGTCCAGAAATACAGTTTGCTATAAACTCATATTTCAAAGCGGAACAGTGTAATACATTTTAAGAATACAGTTAATCATGTTGCGCAAGTGTATATAAAGTAACTTTGTAACTTCTATATTTAAATTACACTTAAGTACTCTACGGTTTAGGTTGTTAATCGCAAGGACAATGAGAGGTTTCACATAACTTGAGTTTATTGGGATAGTTATTAATGTTGCCAAAAATACCTCTTAAGCAAGAACAACACATGGCGTATCCTTTTTATAGGAAGATTGAATTTAATAACATCTAATATCGGAAGAGAAATGACTCTCTATCTATAAAATAACTCCGTGAATTTTCGTATATTTTCTTTTAAAATTGTGAGAAGGGGCTAGCAGAAAGAGGTTCTTTAGCACTTTTTTTCTCACGCATATTAATTGCTTCTTCTGCGAGAACATATAGAAAAAATGACGTATTTAGACGAGTACAAACTTTTATACAGGGTGTTCCAGTATATAGAGAGTTACTATGGATTTCTGGGATGAAAATATAGCCACTTAATCCAACTTACCTTAGTCCAAAAATTCGTAATTTTTGAGATACTGGGTGTCAAAGTTATACTTTTATTTTAGTTTTTCTTAAGGATCTTGCTTAATGATTGTACTCTTCATGCAAGACATGCTAAGAGATTTTCTGAGATGAGAAATCGAAATCAGCTCACAGTTTCGTTGTAAATTATAGGGGGCGCCAATTATTGCACTGTGTATACTTTTAAATTGTCATAACTTTTTTATACCACTCTGTAAGATATTTTTAATTAAATATTCGTATTTCTTGCCTTCTCCTGCCTAAAAAAGCTTTCTTGGTAAATGTTACTGCGAGCAACATCTTCTGAGGTAATGGGATGTGTGTTTCCATTTCTTAATTCCATCCACACTTCATCCAGGCTTAGGACAGGTCCAAAAGAATAGTCTTTGAAATTTGGAGCACGCTTAAAGGCAAACAGGCTAACAATAGTAAATTTAAAGACCAACGGGCCAACAACAGTAAGAATGTAAAAACTAACTGGCTAAAGGCATAAAAGATTGCCCACAAGTTGATAAATTTGTAATCAATAAATAAAAAACACCTTCCTATCTCAGAAACTGTTGCTCGGAGCAACATTTACCAGGAGAGCTTCTTTAGACAGGAGAAGGCGGAAATATTATACAGAGTGGTATAAAAAAGTAATGAAAATTTAAAAGTATACACAGTACAATAAGTGGCGCCTCCTACAATTTACAACAAAACTGTGAACTCATTGCAATTTCGCATCTCAGAAACCCCTTAGCACCGAATCTTGTAAAAATAGTGCAATTATTAAAAAAGCTACTTAAGAAAAACTAAAATAAAAGTAAAACTTTGACACCCTGTATCTCAAAAATTACGAATTTTTTGACTAAGGTAAGTTGGGTTAAATGGTTATATTTTCATCCCAGAAATCCACAGTGACTCTGTGTACACAGAATACTGGGACACTCTCTGTAATTCTAATTCTTTTGTATTGCTATCAGAAACTAAAACATTTCTTAACACACATGCTTGCGGAATTGGGGAAGCAAGAAAAACAACCAATTAATTTCTATTTTGTAATATTTTTAGGCTTATTTTTCACAAAAATATTGTGACCTAAAAAATCTTGTACTGTAGTTGAAACACCAAGTCGACAAAATAGTCGAAAAATTTTTGGATTTTCTTGGATTTCGCACGATATAAGCACGATATACGCGCCATTTTATGTAATATGAATTTTACATAATCACCAGGAAATTGCGCAAAATTTATAAACCCTAAGTTAGTCGTCCAGTTAGTTTTAGCCTACTACATTACTTTTAGAGATCAGAAGGACTATAACGACAGTATTACCCAAATTATTAAACTAATTTATATCAGAAAATAATTCTCTATTAACTTCAAACATTATAAAATCTCTATTCATTATTCATCATTTGGACTTCAATTAGAGTGTAAAAAGTAGTTTGGTTTCAAATTTTTTCGTATAATCAATAAAATAATAACATATAGCAGGGGCATCAGGTTAAGTTTAATGCGGTAGTTGGCCCTTTACATAAAACTATCTTTGTGCTAACCAATTTATTTAGAAGTAATTAATATATCCAGTTATCACAAATGAAAATGTGTTTTTTTTAAAAAAAAGGGGAGGAGTTATTTTAAGAAGATATGAAGCTCTATATTACCTATTATTCAAGAATAATTGATAAGTTCTATAACCAAGGTGTCTAGGTCCTAATCCAGGGTACAACATCATCTCACAAAGAATTATTGGGGCCCTTTAGACATAAAACACAGCAGCCCAGCCGGAAGGCTCATAGCAGGAATAGCTAATCAATTAAACACTTATAGACATGTTAAAATCAACCAGGAAGCTATAGTTTGTCAAATAATCTAATTTTTGTGATGCTTTTAGTCACAAGCGTTTTAGTGTTGAGCAATCATTGATCTGTCCTATGTTCTACTGCAAAAAAAATGACAAATGATAGTAATCTAACAGTCGGATCTTCGCCTGTATATCTCCCGATATGTTATTTTATCCATTACTTTTTGAGCTGTTACACTTGTCAACATGATTTTTTTCGCAAGAAAACTAAGTAGAGACTCTAGTTAAGTTTTTTAAGCCGAATTCAAATATGTTATCAGATGTCTTCTATCAGGCATAGTTTTCTTGTGACAGTTATTTTTGTGTAATATACTTCTCTATATTAGGATAAATTCTTTTAAATATAGAAGTGGGAATTTGTATTCAGAATAATTTGGCACCAGACAGACTTATTCATGTTGAAACATGTTTTAACTCTGTCCAGGCTTAATGATGTTCAAACCTGCCCTATCTTGTACAAATATTGCACTTTTCAGCAAGCAAAGGGCCAGTAGCCAGTATTGTAATTGTAGAGTCTGGGGACACGTGTACCTACTTATTTTTGTGCTGTTTATTGTTTTTATTTGTAAGTTTTTTAGTAAACGTTTCAAAATGCCAAGAAAGTGTGTAGATCAATCAAATAATTTCTGCTACGTGTGTGGTGAACTGACCTTCAAGTCTCAGAGGCGAAATTTACCCCGCTTGTGAAAAAATGTTATGAGCTTTATTTTGGGTGTAAAGCTGGTGATTTTGATAAAGACAAATTTATGCTGTGTGTCATGTGTTAGGCTTCCCACTGGTTGGGAAAATGGTATTCATCATATGCCGTTTTCAGTCCCTATGGTTTGGAAGGAACAGAAGGATCATTTAACTGATTATTATTTCTGCTTAACTAACATTAAAGTACCCCAATTTGGCATCTGCAATTAGGCCTGTGCCACAGTGAAGAGTATCCTGTACCAAAGTTTCCAGATTTCATGACCTTAAGTGTTAACTCCGACTCCGACCCAGTTCATACTGAAGACGGAAAAAGCGAGAGAAGTGATCCTACATTTGAAGCAAGTAGTTCATCAGAACCTCACTTTTTATCTCCAGAACATCTTAATAATCTTATACGGGATTTAACCAGTCAGTTGAGCTTTTAAGTTCCAGGTTCAAAAAGATACAAGGATATGCATTTATCGTAGATGCCATAGTGATTTCAGTGACTACTTCTCTAAAGAAGGCCCTGTAGTTTTGTGTGATGTTTATGCAGTAATGGAGGCTCTTGGACATCAACACTAGCCAGATGAGTGGCGATTGTTCATAGACTCATCGAAAGTCAGTTTAAAGGCTGTACTACTCCATAATGGGAATGAATTACCATCAATACCTGTCGCGCATGCCAGTGATATGAAGGAGACATATGAAAATATGAAATTGCTGTTAGAAAAAATTCAGTATATTAAATATAACTGGAACATTTGTGGTGATTTGAAGGTTATAGCTTTTTTGTTATGTTTTCAACTTGGATACACGAAATTCTGCTGTTTCTTGCGTGAATGGAATAGCAGGGATAAGAAGTCTCACTACATAAGGAAACAATGGCCTAAACGTGAATCTTTTATTCCTGACCATAAAAATGTATCAAATACCCCATTAGTGGATCCCGAAAAGGTGCATTTACCTCCCCTGCACTTAAAACTGGGGCTAATAAAATTTTTTGGAAAAAAAAAAATGGATAAAGGTTCTGCTGCATTTATGTATTTGAAATCTAAATTTCCTAAAATAAGCGATGCAAAATTAAAGGAAGAAATTTTTATAGGGCCACAAATAAGATCATATCGGATGATTGATGAACATTTTGAGGAACTGTTACATCCACCGGAAAAAGCAGCGTGGAAATCATTCAAAAATGTGTTGTGTATTTTTTGGCAATAATAAAGACGAAAACTATAGTGCCATAGTGAGTGATGTTCTGACTTCATAAAAAGAAATGGACTGTCCTTAAAAATTCACTTCTTAGACTCCCACCTAGACTTCTTCCCTGAAAATCTTGGGGCTGTCTCTGATAAGCATGGTGAGCGTTTTCATCAGCAGATTTCTACTATGGAAAAGAGGTACCAAGGCAAATGGAGTCCCAGTATGCCGGCCGATTACTGCTGGACCATGAAAAGAGACATCCCGAAGGCAAAATATGAATCATCACATAAAACTTTTTAGGTTAGATAAAATTAGCCGTGTATTTATTATTCAGTGTTGTGTAAGTACTAATTATTTTAAAACTTTAAACACGTGCCACAAAAAAAACCCTGCCTGATGGATAAAATCTGAGAACATACCATATTTAAACTCAGCATGGAAAAGATAAATATATTTCGTTAATTTAGCCCTTGTGAAAGAAAAATAAAAAATTTTGTAGACCTGTGTTATTTGTTATAAGGAGTGTGAATTAATTTTGAGGTATTTCTAAGAGCATTATTTAATTTTTAGTATATGTTATTTTGCCGAAGTGTAAACAACATATTTGTTTTGGGCAATGAATATGTCGAATTACGTACCAACTAAACACCATTTGCGGGAAGCGTTACTTTTCTTATTTAATTCGAAGAAAAACGCTGTTGAAAGTCATCGTTTGCTCTCGGAAACCTATGGAGATTATATTTCATCCATAAAAACATCTAAGTTTTGGTTTCGAGGCTTTACAAGTGGTAATTTCGACATGGAAGACAAAGAACGTTCAGGCCAACCGAAAAAGTTTAAAGAAGAAGAATTGGAGGCATTACTCGTTGAGGACCTGTGTCAAATGGAAATAGAACTTGCAGAATCATTAGGAGTTGATCGTGCTGTCAATGGTTTTGTAACTATTTCCTGGCGCTTACATGCACTGGAAATGATTCAAAAACAAGGACAATGGGTGCCGTACGAATTGAAACTGAGAGACGTTAAAAGACGATTTTTCACCTGTGAACAACTGTCTCAGCGGCACAATCAGAAAGGTTTTCTGCACCGTACCGTAACTGATGATGAAAAATTGATACGCTACGGTAATCCAAGGCTCAAGAAATCATGGGTGAAGCCCAGTGGACCATCAACATTCTCGTCAAAGCCGAATATTCATGGCTCCAAGCTTATGCTGTATATCTGGTGGGATCAGCTGGGTGTAGTATTTTATGAGCTGCTCCAATCCAACGAAACTACTAATGGGGAAAGATACCGACAACAATTAATGCAATTGAGCCGAGCGTTGAAGGAAAAATGACCGCAAAGACACGACAAAGTGATTTTTCAACATGACAATGCTCGGCCAGATGTGGGATATCCTACCTCACCCGAGTACTCAACAGATATTGTTTCTTCTGATTATCACTTGTTCCGATCGATGACGCACGGCCTGTCTGAACAGCACTTTCATTCTTATAAGGATACCAAAAAATGTAACACATGTTTGGAACAACGTTATTGAACACTTTGGAGAATCTCGTGCGGTTGCTCTTGACATATCCAAGGCATTCGACTGTGTTTGGCACGATGGACTGTTGGCTAAGCTTTGCTCTTATGGTATGCCTGAAAAGTTCTGTTTGTGGATCTCATGTTTCCTCAGAGAGCGTTCTTTACGAGTGGCGGTCGACGGATTTCTTTCTAATACCTTCACTATCAACGTCGATGTGCCCCCAGGCTCCACACTGTCTCTTACTCTCTTTCTTATTTACATTACGATCTGCTGGGAAAGACCGGGAATCCAATTTACAGCTTTGCAGATGACAGTACGCTTATCTCTTCATTCACTTTAAATGCTCGGACATCGGCTACCCAGGCGAATATCCGCAGACAGCAAAAGGTCGTTCAACTTAACAAAGACCTGGAAGAAATACTATCTTGGGGTGACAGTGACCAAGTGGAATTTAAGGCTACAAAAACCCAGGCGGCAGATTTTTCTAAAAAAGTTAACGTTGCTGAACCCAACATAGTCATGTCGGGGCACTCCATTCCCCTAGTATCGTCAGTCAATTTGTTGGGCGTTAATTTGGGAACAAATATGTCCTGGCACGAACATGTTGCAGGCATAGCAAGGAGAGCTTCTCAAAAGTTGGGAATATTATTTCGAACCAGAAAGCTTTATACTCCACAACTGTTAATTCTTTACAAAGCTCAAATTCGACCAACTATGGAATACTGCTCCCATGTTTGGGGCTCTGCTCCAAACACATACTGCATTTGTTAGATTCTGTTCAGAGGAAAGCTGTTCGTCTGATTGGAGACCCGGAACTGACCGGCGGCCTTGATTCGCTGAAACATCGAAGAACGGTTGGCGACTTGAGTCTGTTCTACAAGTATTTTCACTGAAAGTGTTTGAAGCATGTAGCCCGCTTAATTCCTTCCAGAGCGGTGCATGTTAGAAATACACGTCGTGCTAATACTTCACATCCGTATGAGGTTCAGCTTGTTACTCCACGTACAACGCATTTCAAGCAGTCTTTTATATGGAGACCATCATCCCTTTGGAATAATTTGCTCAGGGCTGTGTTTTCCACCGAGTACAATTTTCAGCGATTCAAGAATAACGTGAATCGCTTTTTCCACACACATGCCGCTCCTGGGACGATTTAGGGACTTCCCTGTAGCATGTGTGCTAGACCCATAATAATAATAAAAAAATAGCCTCAAAAGACAAGTCGTTCTTTCAACGTAGTAATAATATACTGCCACAAAGATGGAAGAAAGTAGTGGCTAGAGATGGACAATACTTTTAATAATCAATTTATAATCATTTTTTTACAATAAATCGATTTTTTACCGCAAAATCCCTCAAAATTAATTCACACACCTAATAATATTGGGAGTTATTCGAACAATTATTACTGTATTTAATTTTGTAATGTAGTATAACAAATACAAAAAAAATTGATTTGTATGCCCTAATCTCCAACAATTTCTAACTCTGTCATAATATACCGTCATCGTTTTAATTATTTACTTTCTTAATCTTTAATTCTGTAAGTTTGCAGGCACAAGGATACTAAACTTTATGATTTAAACTTGAACTCCTTAATTACTTTCTTAACTAAGTACGTTGAAAACTTTTTGTATATAATTAGTCCGAAAAATTATATACACATAAAATTTTGTAGTTTTTAATGCATAGCGCTTGCAAACCTTTACTCTAAATCATAATAATAAATAAGTTTTAAACTTTATTAAAGTTTTGTCGCTACACTTAGGCTATCTCCTGGAAAGTTAAATTATCATCTTTGTTTATTTTTCACTTGCATAGCGGGAATTATTATATTTACGAGGAATGTTCTGAAAATCCTGAAAAATCTACATAGCTGGAGTTGTACTCGGCATTGGTGAAATACAGCATCGAAATAAAACAAACAAATTTTTAAAATGAACGATCAACGTAGTATTTCAAATCTCCACCAAAAAGTTTTCACATAATTTAATATGTTTTACTAGCCTTGCCCGCGGCTCCGCTCACTTGGACATGATTCACCTTTATCGTCATTGCTTATTCGTTTTGTTTATATTATTATATAGCTCGAGGGGCCTTAGAGGCTTATGGCTTGGTTGCATACTTGTCTCCACTTCTTTTTGTCTTCTGTTAGCTTTTCCTTTTGCGGGATTCCCATCAATTCCGGATCTTTCTTTACTGCCTGAATCCATGTAGATCGAGGTCTACCGTTGCCTCTTATTAGGGCTTGCTTTGCCTGCCTTTCTTCCTTCATCCTTGCACGTGTCCCAACCATCTTAATCGCTGGCTTCCTATGATTTGGCTTATAAGAGGTTTCGTATGTTGTTTTTTTTCTCCACAGTCCTTCTTCTTTCCTTCCTCCGTAGATTCTTCTCAAAGCTTTCCTTTCCCACACCTCCAACGTCTCCTTTTCTCTTGCATTCAGTTTCCACGTTTCGCGTCCATATGTCACCGTGGGACTGGCAACTGTCGTATAAATTATTTCTTTTACTTTTCTTGATACATTCTTTGATTTCAATATTGGATTCATTGCCCCCAAACATCTCTGTCCTTTCGCTATTCTTTCTTGTATCTCCGTCCTTTCTTGTCCACTCTCTGTTATTATTACTCCCAGATAATTAAATTTGTCTACTTTTTCAAACGCATATCTTTTCCCAAAGTTGTATATTATATCTAAGCTTTCGTTGTTTTTATTATCCTTCTTTGTAATTTCCATGTATTTTGTTTTTTCCTCATTTATTTTTAGTCCTCTCATCCTTCCCCTTTCTTTTATTCTACTTATGGCTTTTTTGAGATTCTCTTTTGCTCTTGCAATGATTGCTACATCATTCGCATAGGCCAAGCATTGGCAGGTTTGTTGGTAGATCGTTCCATTTGTTTTTATTTCTGACTGCCGGATCATCTTCTCTAGTACCAAATTAAATAAACATGTCGACACTGGATCCTCCTGTCTTAATCTTGCCTGATACTTTGCCCTCAACCAACAATTTATTTTCTGTGTCATTCAGGGTCATTCTCATCATGAGAATAAATTTACTGGAATTTTTAGTTCTTCCATTATCTTGTAGAGTCCTTCTCTATTTACAGAGTCGTATGCTTCTCTGAAATCCACAAAGACCAAGTGTAGTGCCAAATTTTGTTCTAAGCTATTTTCTTGGATTTGCTTAATCGGAAATATCTGGTTTGTGACCGATCTATTTTTCCTGAATCCACACTGGTACTCTCCCAGAACAGACTCGGCTTTCTCTTCTAGTCTGTTTTTGATAGTCACCGCTACTATCTTGTATACGACATCCAGTAAGGCTATTGGTCTATAATTAGCACATATAGCTTTTTCTCCTTTTTTGTATATTGGACAAATGAGCGACTCTCTCCAGCTCACTGGCATCTTTTCTGCTTCCCATATTTCTTGCACCAACCGGCATATTTCATTTGCCAGATCTATTCCTCCAGCTTTTATCATTTCTGCTGTTATACCATTTCCACCCGGGGCCTTATTTTTTTTGGGTTCTGAGTATTTTTCTTATTTTTCTGTGCAGGGTTTGTTTGTCCCCTCCTGCCCTTCAGTTAATTTTGCTTTTTATTTCTCATTCAACTCCTAATTTTCATCTCCATTTAATGTTTCTTTAAAGTATTCCGCCCCTCTATTCAGTCCTTCTGTCAAGCTTACTGCTAAACTTCCATCTTTTTTCCTACAGATTAGCATTTTGTCTCTGTTTATTCCCTTTGTATTTTAAAAAAACTCGTAAATCGGATAAGTGATTCTTGAGGGCTAAGCGCACTAATGGACAGACAGACAGACAGAGAGACGTTACGTTTTATATATATTATATAGATTATTATTATTATTATTATTATTATTATTATATAACCTGGTCAGAGAACATATGTATGAATTAAAAAAAAAACACGTAAATCGGATAAGTGGTTTTCGAGTGATAAGCTCACTAACGGACAAACAGATAGACAGAGAGACATTGCATTTTATATATATTATAGAAGATTATATATAACCTGGCCAGAGAACAAATTTATGAATTAAAAAAAAAAAAAACACGTAAATCGGATAAGTGGTTCTCGAGTGATAAGTGCGCTAACAGACAGACAGACTGAGAGACGTTGCATTTTATATATATTACAGATATTCTTTGCTACATGATATTGTTCTATATTTAATGGTTTAGGCAGTATATTGCAAGAAAACGCGCTAGCGGCAAACTTTTTTCCGACTTGATTCACTATTATCGTCACTGCTTATTCCTTATGTTATCTAACGTAATAAAATATAGCCTATAACCTGGCCAGAGAACATATGTATGTTTTAAAAAAAAGCACATAAATCGGATAAGTGGTTCTCCAGTGATAAGCGCACTAACGGACAGATAGAGAGACGTTGCATTTTATATATATTATAGATGAATTCTAACGTAATTTTTCTAAATAAATTGTAACGTATGTGCTCTACATATACATTTAAGGCATACCGTAAAGTACAAAACTTTATAATAAACTTAAAAATATTCAGGAAAAATGTTTCTTACTCTCCAGCTTGTTGATTGATTGTAGGTGGGGTAGGCTATTGTGCTTGTTTGGTTACATGAGCATTGTCCCTTTAAGAAGGTTCCTTCCTACTTAAAGCTTACTTCCTGCATGTGGTAATTTATCGCCACGATGTAGATCTCCGAACAGTTTATGTCTGTTCCGAGTTAAAGTCGCACATTCATCTAGAATAAAAATTCGTAAAAAAAAAATCGAATTTTTGAAAATTCGAGGTGTATCTATAATAATATATATAAAATGCAACGTCTCTCTGTCTGTCTGTCTGTCCGTTAGTGTGCTTATCACTGGAGAACCACTTATCCGATTTACGTACCTTTTTTTAAAAACATACATATGTTCTCTGGCCAGGTTATAGGCTGTATTTTATTACGATAGGTACCATAAGGAATGAGCAGTGACGAAAAATAGTGAATGAAGTCGGAAAAAAGTTTGCCGCTAGCGCGTACCCTTGCAATACACAGCCTAAACCATTAAATATGGAACATTATTATGTACCAGAGAATATCTATAATCTATAATATATATAAAATGGAATCTCTCTGCCTGTCTGTGTGTCCATTAGTGCGTTTATCACGCGAGAACCACTTATCCGATTTACGTGTCTTTTTTTAAATTCATACATATATTCTTTGGCCAGGTTATATAATAATAATTATAATCTATATCTATAATATATATAAAATGCAACGGCTCTCTGCCTGTCTGTCTGTCCGTTAGTGCGCTTATCCCTCGAGAGCCACTTATCCGATTTACGAGAATTTTGAAATTCATACATATATTCTCTGACCAGGTTATAGATATATATTTTATTACATCTATAATATATATAAAATGTAACGTATCTCTGTCTGTTTGTCTGTCTGTCTGTCCGTTAGTGCGCTTATCACTGGAGAACCACTTATCCGATTTACGTGCTTTTCTTTAAATATGCTAAACCATTAAATATGGAACAATATCATGTAGCAAAGAATATCTATAATATATATAAAATGCAACGTCTCTCTGTCTGTCTGTCTGTCCGTTAGAGCGCTATCACTGGAGAACCACTCATCCGATTTACGTGCTTTTTTTTTAAACATACATATGTTCTCTGGCCAGGTTATAGGCTGTATTTTATTACGATAGGTACCATAAGGAATGAGCAGTGACGAAAAATAGTGAATGAAGTCGGACAAAAGTTTGCCGCTAGCGCGTACCCTTGCAATACACAGCCTAAACCATTAAATATGGAACATTATTATGTAGCAGAGAATATCTATAATCTATAATATATATAAAATGGAATGTCTCTCTGCCTGTCTGTGTGTCCATTAGTGCGTTTATCACGCGAGAACCACTTATCCGATTTACGTGTCTTTTTTTAAATTCATACATATATTCTTTGGCCAGGTTATATAATAATAATTATAATCTATATCTATAATATATATAAAATGCAACGGCTCTCTGCCTGTCTGTCTGTCCGTTAGTGCGCTTATCCCTCGAGAGCCACTTATTCAATTTACGAGAATTTTGAAATTAATACATATGTTCTCTGACCAGGTTATAGAGATATATTTTATTACATCTATAATATATATATAAAATGTAACGTATCTCTGTCTGTTTGTCTGTCTGTCTGTCCGTTAGTGCGCTTATAACTGGAGAACCACTTATCCGATTTACGTGCTTTTTTTTAAATATGCTAAACCATTAAATATGGAACAATATCATGTAGCAAAGAATATCTATAATATATATAAAATGCAAAGTCTCTCTGTCTGTCTGTCTGTCCGTTAGAGCGCTATCACTGGAGAACCACTTATCCGATTTACGTGCTTTTTTTTAAACATACATATGTTCTCTGGCCAGGTTATAGGATATATTTTAATACGTTAGGTGACATAAGGAATAAGCAGTGACGATAATAGTGAATCAAGTCGGAGAAAAAGTTTGCTGCTAGCAGAACCGCTTATCCGATTTACGTGTTTTTATAAATTTATACATATGTTCTATATAATTCAATATAAGCCTAGATAATGGGAAATAAGATGAGATAATGGGAGATAAGGAGAAATAATGGGAGATAAATCTAGATAAGCCTAGATAATGGGATATAAGGTGAGATAATTGGAGATAAGTATAAATAATGGGAGATAAGGATAAATAATGGGAGATAAGCAGAGATAAGTCTAGAAAATGGGAGGTATGGCGAGATAATGGGAGACAAAGAGAAATAATAGGAGATAAGGAGAAATATTGGGAGATGAGCAGAGATAAGCCTAGATAATGGAAATTATGTAGAGATAATGGGAGATAAGGAGAAATATTGGGAGATAAGGAGAAATAATGGGAGATATTTTATTACGTTGGGTAACATAAGGAATAAGCAGTGACGATAGTAGTGAATCAAGTCCACGCGAGCGGAGCTGCGGGCCCGGCTAGTGTTAAATATATTGTATAACTGTTAAAATAGATCATACAAAAAATGTACAGTTAAAAAATTTATAAAGTACAATTCGGCACCGCATTAATAATAACGTTCAGGTATTTTTTCTATAACCGTTTCCACTCAAATGTGTTACGTTACAAATTCCTATCCTAATAAATGTTTGAAGAAATAATGAGATGTTACAGCATGGCCTTTAAACTTCCCTGCCATAATTTATAGAAGAAAAATTTACCGTGAGATCTTTTAAAAGCAAAAGTTTGCCTTAGTTATGATATATTATGCATATCCTATTTGACCTACATCTCGAATAAAATGGAATTCTTAAGGGCAGAACGAGGCCATTGAAAATGAACAAGCTAATACCTCTATTGCCAGGTCCCAAGAGATTAAGAAATCAGTCACTTTTGTCCTTTAGAAACTAAAATAACTTTATTGGCAACTTTTTTTAATTGCTTACTTTTTAATGTGGTTTAATTAATATTTTTTGGTAACAAATTTATTCGTAATTGTTGTGTACTATTTGCCTTGGGCATAAAAGTTGTAGGGTTAATGCTTGAATTAACTTTTTGAGATCAAAGATAATTCAAACATTGTAACATCAATATATTAAATTAAATATACTTTAGAGTGAAATATTAATTACATAAAAATATAATAAAGTATTCAGGTACATTTACAAAGACAAGTTGATATCTTTTTCAGCTTTTCATACTATAGTCAGGTCCAAATTTTCTTTTGAAGTGAAAGTACTAGTTCTCTAGGAGAAAGTGATTAAATGTTGGTAAATTGATTTTTTCTTCTAGCTTTACCACTTCCCGAACCTTTCATGTCCCTTTTTTTGTGTAAATATATCTAATCATATTTAATATTAGCTTTCCTTTTATCAACAAATAAGGGAACAGCCGAACAAATTAATTTTTTTGAGGTTATTCTTGTATTTTATAATGATGTGTTTACATACACCTCGAATTTTCAAAAAGTCGATTTTTTATTTTTTATATTTCGAAGAATTATTCAAAAAAAAATAATAATAAGGAAATTCTATTCCATTACAAAGTTATAGCATTAAATTGACCTGGCGCCGGATTGATACCGCTACATGTTTTCAGACACTGCTTGACTCAGTCAATTTTTCATGTTTTTTAACTTTTTTTTTTAATCTCTTACTAAGTTTTTTTTTTTAATTTTTCTAATAGACAATTTTCTATAAATAAATAAATATAAATTTTTTGGTGGCATAGTAAAGTTTCAAACACCGTAAATTTTTTATTTTTGAAAAATAAAACCTCTTCTACAATTTTTAACTATTACATTATTTTACAAAATGAATTTTAAATTTTTCAGATTGGATTATTTTTTGTGAAGTTATCCTGCAGACAAGGAGGTACCATAATTTTTGTCAGGGGCCCATTTAACCAGATGAAAAATTATGGTAACATTTAAAACATATTTAAAAAAAATATTTTCTTATAATTTAAAGTACAATAAAAATATATAATCGCCATTCTTTTGTATTATTACGTAAAAGTAAACGCCTTTAAGTCGCTTGTTTGAAGAGTTAGGTAAGAGTGAACTTGTAGAGTTTGAAGAATTTTTAACGTAGCTAAATAAGAAACAATTGTGCGTTGCTTTTTTGTCATATGACGCAAGCATTATATTTTTTAAATACGAAACCCCGTATATTATTATTCAGTTCTATAGAATGACATTATGTATCCCTGGGATTCGGGATTTGCCACCAATAAGTTATTCTTGATCTACCTAGAGCTTTTGATTCTTTGAGACCAGATATATTATTGGCTAAACTTAAATTTTGTAGTGCAGTTACGTAGGTAATGTTGAAAAATATGGTGATTATTGCTATCTGTGAACAATTTTAAAACATGGAACTTTAGAAGTAATTTGTTTCTTCAGCATATTAAGTTGAATTCATTTAATTTTTTATGACATAAAATGACAAGCCGCTAATCTTAAACACGGTATCAATAAAACATTACAGATCACTGTCAAAATTTGATCGAATCGCTTTTGATTTATCTGTTTACTATAAACATTGGTGGATCTGCTGAAAAAGCAAGAATTTTCAGAGTAAATTTCCTGATTAATTATAGCAAAGCGCTATTTATCACTGTTTTGCCTCAATTATTTTTGATACAGAACTTACTGTCCAGCACAAAATACACCTTGTAAAAGAAACATTTATCGGAGGTAATATTTTCACGAAAAAAAATTATTGACTTTAATGTGATTTACTAATCAACAGGTTTTAATGGCATTTAGGTAAATTTGAAGAAAGTTGTTACCTGCTCCAAGATTTGAACCACTTCAAAGACGAAGGTTTCAGGCTCAAATTTCGATAATAAATTTAAATTGATTAAAGATGTTAATACGTATATACATACATATATATATATATATATATATATATATATATATATATATATATATATATATATATGTATATATACATATATATATATATATATATATATATATATATATATATATATATATATATATATATATATATATGTATATATATATATATATTTATATATATATATATATATATATATATATATATATATATATATATATATATATATATATATATATATATATATATATATATATATATATATATATATATATATATATATATATATATAATATATATATATATATATATATATATATATATATATATATATATATATATATATATATATATATATATATATATATATATATATATATATATATATACATGTATATATATATATATATATATATATATATATATATATATATATATATATATATATATGTTACATATATATATATATATATATATATATATATATATATATATATATATATATATATATATGTATATATATGTATATATATGTATATATATGTATATATATGTATATATATATATATATATATATATATATATATATATATATATATATATACATATATACATATATATATATATATATATATATATATATATATATATATATATATATATATATGTATATATATGTATATATATGTATATATATGTATATATATGTATATATATGTATATATATATATATATATATATATATATATATATATATATACATATATACATATATATATATATATATATATATATATATATATATATATATATATATATATATATATATAAGTACTATTTTTAGTGTTCCGTACGGAACACTTATAAGATGACTTCGATGTCTGTCTGACTGTCACACCCGATCTTCCCCGAAACTATTTCGAAACGACGAAACGAAACTATTCAATCATATTGGATCTATTTTTACCTATAGATTTACTACCTGGCAAACCGGCTTGGAGCCCTTTAAGTATTTGATGATATAGGCCTAATGACCACAGGTACCCATTATGATTCGAAAGATACTTTTTATTATTTTTATTTTTAGTTTTACTTACAAATTACAACGTAACGGTTTTATTTTAATTATGTGGCGTCCGTGGGAAAATTGCAATAGTGGCTATCGCAAGAGAAAACATTTATCCCTTGACGCTAAACAAATAGTGAAAAATGTTTACGACACTTTGAATAAACAAAGGGCTTTGCAAGAAACCAGTGAACTAACAAAAACTCCAATTGCTACAATTAAGGGTATTGTAGGAAAACCATCACTCTGGAACAGGAAAAAACGGAAAGATTTTCAAATGCATCATGTAGACGATTGTGAAAAAGAAACGAAAAGATTGTGAAGGAGAAAAATATATTCTAGGTATGAAGAGGAGTTGGTGCCGACACTAGACAAAATAAAATTAAGACTGGTGCAGGACGGGACTAATATACATTGTGGCCGATCAATCCTTCACAGAATTCTCTTAAGAATGGGATTCACGTTCCGAAAAATCAACAAAAGGCAAGTAGTGATGGAGTGGCAAAGATTATGAATCTTGCGACATACTTATTTACAAGAAATTAAAAAGTATCGATCAGAGAATTGGCCATTAATTTACCTTGACGAAACATGGTTCGATACCCATGACTCTATAAAGGGGTGGGTTGACAGCAGTACAAAATGTCAGACTAACGCACCTTCAAATAAAGCTAAACGAATAACCATTTTACACCCTGGATCTGAAAAGGGCTGGGTATCAAACTGTCTACTATTATCTGCAAAAAACATAAAAGATTCTAGTTTGGACTATCACGAAGACACGACCGCAGAACTTTTTTGAAAATTGGTTTCAAAATTCCCTTTTACCAAATGTTCCCGAACAGAGTGTTATAGTTATGGACAATGCAAGTTACCATAGTCGCCAACTAAATAAGGTTCCTAATGCAGCCAACATCAAATCGGAAATACAGGAATATATGTTAGAAAAGGACATTTATTTTGACTTTAGTTATAAAAAAGGTGATCTTTTGGAAGTTTTGAAAGACTATAAATTGAAAAAGAAATATGTTTGTGATAGTATGGCTGAGAAAATGTGACACACTTTTTGCGGCTTGCTCCGTATTATTGTGTGTTTAATCCAATCGAACATATTTAGCATCAAGTTATATAAAAAATAAGGGCACAAAATTTTTCTCCTACTTTAACCGTGTCAGTGGTTGAATCAGTAAAAAAAGTTATAAATGATATACCTTGTGAAAGCTGGAAGAATTCCATTCAGCACGTTGTTAAAGTTGAAGATTCATATATTTATGTAAATAATATAAAACCACTGAAAATTACCTCAGCTGATGACAGTGATAGTGAAACTGAATTAGGCTTAAGTTAAAATATATTTTTATTTATACAATATGTCCCCTCTTGTAAACCTCATTCAATCAAACTATATATTTGTACTTCTTAACCATTTGTTCTTACATGCATCTATAAATAAACATCGCCAAAAACACTTATAATATAATTTATTTGCATTAATGAATAAAATTCTTAAGTCCATCTCTGCAACCTATCATAAACAAAAGGTCAGAATTTTTATATTGCCCACTTAAAACGGCAAGAATCAGGATCATATATATTGGGACAGGCTATACTAGGTATTACTGAATGTAATTCTTGTCTTAATTTTATTGTTATGCCGTGCAACCTCATTTCAAAGTGATGCAATATTAATAGTTTTCCCTGTTATTTGCCTTATGGTGTTACGTAAATTAACGTTGGATCATAAATTACATAAAACAGTCAAACTATGTAAAATGTTAATGGCAATTACGTGTACATCTGGCAATATTTTATGACTTTATAGATTTGTTTTGCAAGGAACGAAGTCCTTTATCTAATCTGAATTAATAGTCGATAGCTAATCGCTGCTAGCTTCTTGTTATTTATTCAACTGGAAGCAGTTCTTTTATGTATTGATAGAATGTACTCGTATTAAGCATATTCATCATCAGTTTGACGTATTAAATATTTTAATTTCGTTATGACGTAGACGTCGAAAATATCAGTGGCAAATAGTATTTTCCTAAAAGTTTTTAAAACAGGAGGATCTCTGTGACTTTGTATTTTTAGTGTTCCGTACGGAACACTTATAAGATCACTTCGGTGTCTGTCTGTCTGTCTGTCTGTCTGTCTGTCTGTCTGTCTGTCTGTCTGTCTGTCTGTCTGTCTGTCTGTCTGTCACACCCGATTTTCTCCGAAACTATTTGACATAGAAAGATGAAATTTGGTAATAATATAGGAATTGATGGCCTCCTCAGAGCCATGTAGTTTTGAGAATTAAATTTTGACTTAAGGGGTTAGTTTTGGGGGGTGAAGTCGGAAGTGAAAAAAAAATTTTTTTTACTAGGTCATCGAGTGTGGTGTCAAATGAAAGCTTGTGAAAACACGAGTAAAAAATGTATATATAATATTATACTTGCGCGCACTTTTCTTTGTATTATTTTTAAAAATTCGCCAAAAATCGCTGTCCCGGGCCTTATCTCGAAAAGTACTTATCAAAAAATTTCGAAAAAATTCTGGAATATTCTCCACGGGGTGTAGATTGAACGAAAATTATCACGAGTGCATTACCTTTAATAACTTATATGGTATATAAAAAAACAAACATTTCAAGGTCATCAGATTTCAGTAAAGATTGGAAACAAACTTTATAGAAAACTCATTTGGGGTGTGTTTTGTGAAGTCACTGATCATTTTATACCACCGTAACATAAATTTTGATTTAAGGGGTTCGTTTTGAGGGGTGAAATCGAAAGTGAAAAAATTTTTTTTTTACTAGGTCATCGAGTGTGTTGTCAAATGAAAGCTTGTAAAAACACGAGTAAAAAATATATATGTAATGTAATACTTGCGCACACTTTTCTTCGTATTATTTTTAAAAAATCGCTCTCCCCCTACCTTATCTCGAAAAGTACTGATCAAAAAATTTTGAAAAATTCTGGAATATTCTCCACGGGGTATAGATTGAACGAAAATTATCACGAGTGCATTACCTTTAATAATTTATTTGGTATATAAAAAGAAAAAACAAAATTTCAAGGTCACCAGTTTTCAGTAAAGATTGGAAACAAACTTTGTTGAAAACTCATTTGGGGTGTGTTTTGTGAAGTCACTGATCATTTTATACCACCCAGCAAAAGTTTTTATTTTAAAAACAATCAACGTACGGAACACTAATTGTGCAAGTTCAACTTGCACTTGACCAGTTTTTTTTTTATTACTCTAGAGTAGTAACAAAATTTCTGGGAAAAAATATTCCTTTTGTGTGTGAATACAAATTCATAAACCATTTTCCGTCACATATTCTAATAATAAATATTATTTTACGTTGAAACATAAAACTATATTTAGATTCTTGAAAGGTGCTAAAATTATTATATTGATTAAAATAATTGGTATTTTTAGTCACTTTGGTGTCTGTCCGTCTGCCTTTCTGTCCGCCTGTCTGTCCGTCTGTCACACCCGATTTTCTCCGGAACTGTTTGACATAAAAAGTTGAAATTTGGTACTAATATAGGAATTGATGGCCTCATCAGAGCCGTGTAGTTTTGAAAGTTAAATTTTCAGTTAAGGGGTTAGTTTTGGGGGGTGAAAGTGAAAAAAAAAATTACTAGGTCATCAAGTGGGGTGTCAAATGAAAGTTTGTAAAAATACGAGTTCAAGAATATATATAATGTAATAATTGCGCACACTTTTTTTCGTATTATTTTTAGAAATCGCGAAAAATCGCTGTCCCCCCTCTTTATTTCGAAAAGTACTGGTCAAAAAATTCTGGAATATTCCACA
Organism: Pachyrhynchus sulphureomaculatus; assembly: GCA_019049505.1. Taxonomy (NCBI): domain Eukaryota; kingdom Metazoa; phylum Arthropoda; class Insecta; order Coleoptera; family Curculionidae; genus Pachyrhynchus; species Pachyrhynchus sulphureomaculatus. Next base: position 65,554,064 of record CM032449.1, read on the forward strand.
CAGGTTGTAGATTCAATGAAAATTATCACGTGTGCATTACCTTTAATAATTTATCTGGTACATAAAAAAAATAAAAATTTCAAAGTCATGAGTTTTTAGTGAAGATCGGTAACAAACTTTGTTGAAAAGTCATTTGGAGTGTCTTTGTGAAGTCATTGATCATTTTATACCTCTGCAACAAAAATTTTTATTCTAAAAGAAACAACGTACACTAATTGTGCAAGTTCAACTTGCACTTGACTGTTTTTTTTTTAACATAATAACATTGTTATATATAATTCTTCGACGTTACATTTTAAAGAAATAATTTTTTTTTGAGACTTCAAAATCAGAGACTTTAAAAGATTTTTTCTTGTAATTAAGCACCATATATTTACTTTTTGTAAACCTAAATATTGGATATAAGGACTTCTCCTAAATAAAGTAAAATGAACAGCTGAAACTTCTATTTTTTTGATGCAATATTATTGTACATACTTATGACAATTAATAATATAATTTAAATCGAATTCAGTTTTTTACTATTAAATTAAGGTTAAAATAATAATAAATAAGACTATCATCACTACTATTTGCAGTTAATAAAATGCACGAAATCAAATAACTTTAAGATTCTGACTTAATTTTTTTAAAATCCTATCGTGACACTACATAATTATTCTTCTTCTTGCTCTCAGCGTCTCTTCCGGAGGTTGCTCATCGGCACGGCTATTTTGCCTTTGAAAATAACTGTGCGTAATTACTCAGCTGATGTTAGTCCAAACTAGTCCCGCAAATTCCGTAGCCATGAAATTCAGCGCCGTGCTTTACATCTTTTGCGAACAATTTTCCCCTTCATAATTTGTAATATTTCTTACCTGGAACTGGAGAGATATGCCCCAGGAATTCTATTTTTTTTTTTATGGTAAGTTAGATTTCCGGTTCTTTATTTATTTGATCTCGTTGTTTTGTAACTCGATTCATCCAAGAAATTCTTAGCATGCGTCTGCATGCCCACGTTTTAATGGCTTTTAACGATTTTGTAGTCTCGTTATTTAGGGGCCACCCCTCCAAACCATATAACAGTACTAAAAAATACGTAACAACGCATCATCCTCACTCTGAGAGTCAGCGGTAGATCTTGTGTTGTCAGGAGCTTCCTCATTTTGATAAAGATAGTTCTTGCTCGATTGTCGTTAAGAATGCGTCTTTATGTGTAAAGTCGTTAATTACACAGCCCCACAAAAAAAAAGTGGGGTATACTTTTGATGCGATATATCAGATCCGTAGTATTTTTGCCCGCTGATCACGAATCTGACGTCAGAATATCGCCATCACATCTCAATTTTTTTCTAACCTCAAAAAATAGGTAAAAATTAGTAAAAATTAAGAAAAATATACTCCTAAAAAATTGATTCAAGCTTTTTTATGAATCCAAAGATGTATTAATATGTATTCGGACACGCTAAGCTAATATTCATCGGTTGGATTAAGCCATACAGTTCTGTTTTCTTTCTAACCTCAATAAATCAGACAGATGTAGTGCCTCTCGAATGCAAAAACGAATTCCAATTAAAATTCAACCGATTCTTAGCAAATTTGGTACACGGGGGTTTTTTGGGTAGCTGATCATGAATCTGAGGTCGGATTTGCAAAATTCAAAATGGCGGATCCAAGATGGCGGACAAAATTTTTGAAAACCAACCGATTCCTACCAAATTTGGTATACAGTTGGGGAATTCTCAAACCTGATATTCTTAAACCCTAAACCCTGAAACCTTAGACTCCCACACCCTGTAACCTCAAAAAATAGACCTCAATAACCCTGTAACTTTAAAAATGAGACCCAATAAACTCAAAACCAGGACTATTAAACCATATACTCTCAAATAGTAGACCCTTAAGCCCTAGAATTGCGAAGGTTAGACCCGCGCCTAACTTTCCTTTTTTTGGCTGTATCTTGTTCTTTTTTCCGCGAATGACCTATTCAAAGGCTTTCTGCCCAAACGCTTTTGAGGACTTGTTTCTCTTTTTAGCGATCAGCAATAGTCCGCTAGCATATGGTCATCCCATCGTCCTTGATACCGATTTTCTATGATTTTCAGATCTTGGTGAAAACGTTCCCCTTGCTCCTCACTGTAGTCACCAAGATTATCTGGTAAATCATCGATGTGGGAATCCAGGAATTGTAATTTTAGATTCATTAAGCAACCTAATATTTGAAAATTTTTTACCATTTTCTCGACTATTTCTTTGTACTTAGGACTTTTATTATTTCCCAAAAAGTTTGTTGCGACTTCTTTAAAACTAAGCCAAGCAGCTTTTTCAACTTTATTCATTTTAGTAACAAATAATGAATCTTGAAACAATTTTCTTATTTGTGGCCCGTCAAATACGCCTGCCTTAATTTTAGCTTCAGAAAATTTCGGAAATTTTTTATGCAAATATTTGAAACATGGGCCGTTTGTATCTAATACTCTCGTGAATTGCTTCATAAGTCCAAGCTTAATGTGAAGCGGGGGAATAAGAACTTTTCCTGGATCTACCAATGGTGGAAACAATACATTATTTTCACCAGGAGTGAACGATTGTTGGCCAAATTTTTTTCTTAAAATGACGTTCCCTGTCTCTGCTATTCCACAGACATTTATAACAGGGATAAAAGTGTAAACCCTGACTGTTGGCCAAGCAATATTGTTACAATTTTCAGATCTCCACAAATTTTCCAGTTATGATCAGCATATTTTATTTTTATCAAAAGCTGCTTCATTTTTTCATATTGCTCTTCCATAACTGTGGAATGAGCAATCGGAATGGGAGCGTAAACGTTGGTATTATGCAGCAAAACTGCCTTAATGCTCCGTTTAGAAGAATCAATGAACAGTCTCCATTCTTCAGGATCGTATGAGTTATTTTGAAATTCATCCATTAGACCTTTTTTACATCGGTACAATATGAAAGTGACAATTCCTCGTCCATTGTGAAATATTTTCGAAATTCTTTATCTCTGTTTCTATAATAAGAAATCGTAGCTTCTGGCTTAAGTAAATGTCTTTTCTTTAAAAAGGAAGCAAGATGCTCTGAACCATCTTTGGATAAGCCTAAATCTCTGACTAGATCACTAAGTTCTGACTGTGATACGAGTATTGGTTCTGGTTTACGGTTGTATGGTAGAAATTCTTTATCTGTGTCACTAGTATAGGATAGGTTGTCACTGGAACATTCATTAGTAACAGTGTTTGAATCTTTTTCGACAGTCTCAATGTTTTCGGCATGAACTGATAAGGTGAAATCATTTGTTTCCATAACATCAGCATCAAGTGGTTCAGGAGGCGGAATTAGTTTAGTTGGTCTTGTTACTGTCGAAACATCGTTATAAGTAATAGTGCTTTTATTTTTTCGGTTATGCCTAGATACAACATTCATACAAAAGTAGCAATCATTTTCACTGTATGGTCTATTCCATATTGCTGGTCTGGAATATTTAATCGCCTTCTTATTGATGTACAACATTATTTTGCAAGAACTGCAAATGATGTGGAGAACCCAATCTGTATCCTGGTGCTGTATTTCAATGTTAAAACAATCTTTATATAAGGTTTTAATCTTATCCGTTATCGGTGACCCCATTTTACTCAATACGTGTTGACAGCAAATATAACAAAATGAGTCACTGTTTTTATCCCACTTATGAAAAGTCCTTGTACCGTGAGACCGTTTTCTTGTAGCATTATACTCTACATGAGCCAAGTCATCCACACATGAAGAGCTACGGTCGCTGGATGACGACGGCTGCGGGCCCGCTTTCCCACCCTGACCAGCGTACTGGGTTTCCGAGTCCCTGCATCTTAATTCTCTTTCTTCTACCTGCCATGACGGCATCTAAGCCGTTATCCAGGGACTCTGCCGGCTAGTGGAGTAACACCGTTGCCCACCGTCACCACGTGGAGGTGCCGTGGATGCAGGTAGAAGAATAAAAATCGACCGATGAATTTTCTCGGCGTTCAAAATGGCGCGAAAACATCAGCCATCTTGAATTTTGCAAATCCAAACTCAGATTCGTGATCAGCGACCCAAAAAATCCCCGTGTACCAAATTTGGTAAGGATCGGTTGAATTTTAATTTGAATTCGTTTTTGCATTAGAGAAGCACTATATCTGTCTGATTTATTGAGGTTAGAAAGAAAACAGAACTGTATGGCTCAATCCAACCGATGAATATTAGCTTAGCGTCTCCGAATACATATTAATACATCTTTGGATTCATGAAAAAGCTTGAATCAATTTTTTAGGAGTATATTTTTCTTAATTTTTACCTATTTTTTGAGGTTAGAAAAAAATTGAGATGTGATGGCGATATTCTGACATCAGATTCGTGATCAGCGGGCAAAAATACTACGGATCTGATATATCGCATCAAAAGTATACCCCACTTTTTTTTTTGTGGGGCTGTGTTATAGTACCGAGATACTTAAACTTGGAGACTTGTTCAACAATTTTGTTGTCTATAATTAGTTGCAAAATATTGTTATTTCTTTTGGACACTAATAGCATTTTAGTCTTATTTATATTTATTTTAAGTCAGCATATCTAAAGTTGTTCACGGGCTTACCGTTTATCGCTGTTCCCGCCGCATCATCCTCCAATGCCTCTCGTGATATAAACTGCAAAAAGATGTTGAAAAGAGGCGACCATAGCGTAATGGTTAAGGTGCCTGACTTCTACGCCAGAGACCCCAGTTCGAATCTCAGCTCGGAAAAGAAAAAGAATAAATTCAAAAAAAATTACGTGGCGGTTGCCTTTCTCGAGAAGGCAGTGGCAAACCACTCGTGGTATCATGCCTCTTTGGCACTTCGAAACCAGCATTAAACTGTAGGTCCCCTTTGTCTGTGGAACACTTAAAAAGGCACCAACCACGGACAAAGAGGAAAGGGTTGCCTACATCCGTATTGGTTAAGGCACTTCAAGAAGAAGATGTTGAAAAGAATTGGGAAAATATGCATCCTTGTCTGAGACCTTTCTGGCTATTGATTTCCTCTAAATGTGCACTATCAACCTTTAAAACTTGTCCCCAATAGAGGTTTGATATTATTTGTATGTCATGTCGATCGATGTTTATCGTGTGTAGAATGTCTACTAATTTGTCGTGCTTTACATTGTCAAATGCCTTGTTGTACTCTATGAAGCAATCATATACATCTTGATTTACATTCTTTCCGAGAAGATGTTAAAAGCAAAGATAGTTTCACGGGTCTATGATTCTTAAAATATCTTCAAAACGTGACTCATCAGGCGAGGGTCATCTTAACCACATACTCGAGATTTTTTTGGAATTGGTACAGAAGTAGAGAGAAACCAATCAGATCTATATATCTCGTGAAATAAATCCACCGTAACAGAAATAGATTGTTCGTCCTACAGCTTTATCGGATTTTTCAATCTGAATGGCATATATATATATATATATATATATATATATATATATATATATATATATATATATATATAACTACTATTTAATTTACTACTCTTAATCTTTTAGCTTAATACATGGTATTTCAGGTTCTATTATATTTGTAACTTTTTTCGAGTACATTAGATATAATAGCTTCATGAATCAAATACGCAATTTTCAATTTAAATTAGTTTAGCAGGAGGAATATATTATAAAAATGAAAAAAATAATTAAAGAGCGGCAAAAAATACATCAAATTTTATTAAAAATGGATTTGCCAACAAAAGACAAATATCCTATAATTTAAACTCCGAATTTGCTTTCTAAGCTCACTAAAGAATTAATCAAATTTCCATTCGCCCATACTTCTTTCGTTGTTTGCTTTTAGCTTTCTTTTTCTTTGCCTAAAACCCGAGAATCATGATTTACAACCAGCGCAAATTTTCATTTTATATTTGGCAGGCAATTTCTTATTTAGCATCTAACAAATTTATGATTTTAATGCTTTCGTTTATTTCTTTCGTGTTGTAAAATACGACTTTAATGTTTTCTTTAAAGGCGTTAAGGTAATAAATTTAACATCTAAAGTGTAAATACTGACGTTGCAATAAAAAGGTTAAACGAGTAGTAATTACAAGATATTTTAATAGCATGTCATGGCAGCCAGGAAACAATTTTATTGTCTTGTAAATTTACCTTATATTTTTCCGAGTCTAGATTGTTAATACTCAGAGATAGTACTCCGCACTGTTAAAGAATTACTTGTGGAGGTCTGGTTAGATCGGTGGCTGGTTTCACAAAGATCTTGTCTATAATGACTTTAAGAATTATATGTAAAGTGATACAAACTTTTACAAATAATTGTATAATTTGTTTGTAATAAGTATATGTAGAGCTTATCCATATCACTTTTAGTGAAAAATAAAAATAATATTATTGTAAAAAAACAACTAAATACTAAAAATATTTTATTTGGAGATTTTTCGATCAAATGCAGTAAAAGCGATCAAACTGAATGCTGGAAAATGGTTTATCAAAAATGTTCCAGCTAAGCTAGTAATTCCAAATGAAAATTAGGTTCGTAAGCGGAATCATCAGCTTAATATATTTTATTCATACAGCAAGTAATTTTAACTCAGCGCTGTATTTTCATAGGCTCTAATATAGGCAGTATATTCATAAATATTTAATTTAATTGGTGCCATGCACTATTTTAAAAAAAGATAACCAGTGTCACTTGTATTGAAAGAGGATATCGGTTCGAATAACGCTAAATTATGTACGCTTTTAGGTAGTAACGTAACAGATTTTGAAGTTTGGCTCAGTGGCTTCTATAACGATCAATAAAAGTAACCCCGTTTTTGGCTGACTAGAGAATGTTATACTATAGCAAGAAACGTGTAGAATATTCACATACTCTAAATCGACTAGGGAAAATTTGATTTGATTAACGGCACACATAATTCTTTTAATACTTCCGGGCATAGTTGATTTACTGACCCCATGTACATGTCCCGTGACATGATAGTACTTCTCCAGTAGAAGCGCATACGATAGGTTAATTGGAGTAAGTGTCCATGTTCAATGTCCATTCTAAGTTATTTTATTTGGGCAGATGATATCCTAAAGCTTCCATTACATTAGACAAGATTGGAATTCTAAATTAGGCCTAAAGTGTCTTTAACGCCTTTTCAATAATTTTTATCTCCATGAAGCCACTGATCCATATTTTTTTTGACAATTTCAAATTTTATTTTGTAAAGCTACCTACGTACCTTTCAAGTTAGGTGGAAGAATGATTTTAAGAATTTTTTTATCTAGTATGTAGGAAGTAAATTCGTTTGGCCAATCAGAAATATAGTCGGCATTGGTATAACAACTAAAGACGAATCGAAAAGATTCGCACTTTTTAAGTCACCGACAGAGTGCAGTATAAGCATCTATTTGTCATAGTTCTGCGTTAGTACCTGGATAAGGTTTAAAAATGGTGTTCTCGTATTTGCTGGACCTAGCCCAACTGAGGAGCCGTGATACGGCGAAATGCGTCTTGGGATGGTTCAGCAAATACGAAGAACACTTTTGGTGACTTCTAAAAATGCGAATCTTTTCGATTCGTCTTTAGTTGTTATACCAATGCCATCATGCCTTCGAGCGGTATGCTCGCGAAAGGTGCGTTTCTGCAATTGGTGTGCCGCTCTGCTTGAAAATACTTTGTAAGTCACCGACAGAGTGCAGTATAAGCATCTATTTGTCATAGAAATATAATCAGCATTACATAGGAATTATCAATTTTACTGCGTAGGGTAGGGGCCCCTAAGACTGCGCGGGAGATAAGAATGCGTAAGCATCGTGAATCAACCTCAGTTGTGTTTTGGTGCACTAGTGAGAGGGAGTTTACTGTGAAAAAAAAAATTAAAAAACATCGGAAAAAACGGAAGCGCTAGGTAAGTTTTTGATTAATATCACTTTGGATGTTATTTTTTAACATTTTGAAACTATGATAATTCAAGATGTAATTTTAATAATCTAACCATGGTTTTGGCCGACTTCATTACACCCACATGTCGCTCGGCCGGCAATAGTGATACTGATTTTCAATAGATGGCGTTATAGGGTATGTTAGTAGACAGAAAGTGAAGTGGTAAGACTGCGCTGAGTTAGGCTGGGTAAAATTTCATTTTTTAGGTTAATTATAATAGTGGCATTACAATAGTAATTTTTTTTCATTATAGGAAGCCGAATCGAAGAACAAGGACTACAGAGCGTTCTCTGTGTCCTCAAAATATTTTAGATGAAGTAAAAAGACGAATAGAAAATGGTGAAAGTAAGAGGTTCGTGGCGTCATCATACGGCATGAAACAAATTACTTTAAGATATCGTTTAAAAAAGACCGAAGCTGTAACAAAACTGAGAAGATATGATGCAACTTTATCCTCAAATTGAGAAGAAGAATTTTATAAATATTTAATACAACTCGATAGCATGTTTCAAGGGAAGACTACTAAAGACTTAGGAACTGTGCCTTACGAGTTCGCTGAAAGAAATAAAATCCCTCACCGTTTCAAACAATAAAAAAAAGATGTCAGGTCAACATTGGCTCCGTAGCTTCATCAACAGACATCCAGATTTTTCACTGAGACGGCCAATTTTTACAATCATTGTCAGAGCAATGGGGTTTAACAAGCCCCAGTGTGACAGAGTCTACAAAAACCCTTGTATAGTTAATGGACAAGCACAGGTTTTCTCCCACATCCATTTACAATATGGACGAAACAAGAATGACTGCTCTGCCCAACAATCCTCCAAAAGTAGTTTCCAAGCAAGGTAAATGCGCCGTTAATAAAATATCTAGTGCTGAACGGGGCACCAACGTTACAGTCATTAATCGAATGAGTGCTACTGGTCATTTCATCCCACCAGCATTTATATTCGGTCGAAAAAGAACGAAAACAGATTTGCTTGATGCGGACGTTATTGCATTTCTGCGAACAACTGCTACCTATGTAGGTGGCCAGAGCAAATACTTAAATAAATTAATAAATATCAGGTGTACAAGTATGAAATGCGGATTTTTTTTCTAAAAAAACATGTTAAATTCGGAAGAATGATAAAAAGTGCTTTATTCAAAGTGTGCTCCATCGCTTGTTATACATATTTCCCATCTTTCGGGCAATTTGTGAATACCACGCCAGTAAAAATCTTCCCCTTTTGCTGCGAACAATTCATCGAGCCATTTTTTCACATCTTCGTACGAACCAAAGCGCTGCTCAGCAAATGCGTGACTCATCGATGCAAACAAGTGGTAATCGGAAGGAGCCAAGTCTGGTGAGTAAGCCGCATGGGGAAGAACTTCCCAGCTGAGTGCTTCCAACGTGTCGCGAACTGATTTTGCCGTATGTGATAGAGCATTGTCATGAAGAATAAAACCGGTCAAGTGCAAGTTGAACTTGCACAATTAGTGTTCCGTACGTTGATTGTTTTTGAAATAAAAATTTTTGTTAGGATGGTATAAAATGATCAGTTACTTCACAAAACACACCCCAAATGAGTTTTCAACAAAGTTTGTTTCCAATCTTTACTGAAAACTGGTGACCTTGAATTTTTTTTTATATACCAAATAAATTATTGAAGGTAATGCACTCGTGATAATTTTCGTTCAATCTATATCCCGTGGAGAATATTCCAGAATTTTTTCAAAATTTTTTGATCAGTACTTTTCGAGATAAGGTAGGGGTCAGCGATTTTTTAAAAGTAATACGAAGAAAAGTGTGCGCAAGTATTACATTATATATATTTTTTTTTACTCGTGTTTTCACAAGCTTTCATTTGACACCACACTCGATGACCTAGTAAAAAAAAAAAAAAAGTTTTTCACTTCCGATTTCACCCCTCAAGACGAACCCCTTAAGTCAAAATTTATGTTACGGTGGTATAAAATGATCAATAACTTCACAAAACACACCCCCAAATGAGTTTTCAACAAAGTTTGTTTCCAATCTTTACTGAAATCGGATGACCTTGAAATTTTTGTTTTTTTTTTTATACCATATAAATTATTAAAGGTAATGCACTCGTGATAATTTTCGTTCAATCTACACCCCGTGGAGAATATTCCAGAATTTTTTCGAAATTTTTTGAGAAGTAGTTTTCGAGATAAGGCCCGGGACAGCGATTTTTCGCGAATTTTTAAAAATAATACAAAGAAAAGTGCGCGCAAGTATAATATTATATATATATTTTTTACTCGTGTTTTCACAAGCTTTCATTTGACACCACACTCGATGACCTAGTAAAAAAATTTTTTTTTCACTTCCGACTTCATCCCCCAAAACTAACCCCTTAAGTCAAAATTTAATTCTCAAAACTACATGGCTCTGATGAGGCCATCAATTCCTATATTGTTACCAAATTTCACCTTTCTATGTCAAATAGTTTCGGAGAAAATCGGGTGTGACAGACAGACAGACAGACAGACAGACAAACAGACAGACAGACAGACAGACAGACAGACAGACAGACACCGAAGTGATCTTATAAGTGTTCCGTACGGAACACTAAAAATGATTTTGTGTTGCCTCTTTCAGTATTCTGGCCTTTTTTTCAAGCAGCAAACGGTTCAAATCGGTCAATTGTTGTGGGTAACGTTTAGTATTAACCATTTCCCCAGGTTTTAACAGCTCATAATAGATCACGCCCCTCCGGTCCCACCAAACACAGAGCATCGTCTTTCTGCCAAAGCGATTCGGTCTTGCGGTCGATGTGGATGGTGCGCCTGGGTCTACCCATGACCTCTTGCGCTTGAGATTCTCAAAATAAATCCACTTTTCATCCCCTGTAACTATACGATGCAAAAACTACTTCCTTTTATACCGAGCGAGCAAAATGTCACACGTGTTTTTGCGGGATTGAACCCTCGACCTTCTGCACAGTAACCAAGATACTATGTCACTGAGCCACGGGCCGCCACACACATTAATGGTGAACTGTTTTTGAACTGGTTAGTACATTTCAAAGATCATACAAGACCAACGAAAGAAAATCCAATTTTATTGGTGCTCGATAATCATACCTCGCATTGCACAATTAAAGCTGTTGATTTTTATCGGGAGAACAACATAATAGCACTGACCTTGCCACCTCACAGCAGCCACAAAATGCACCCCTTGGACAAAGGTTTTCACAGTGCGTTAAAAATGTATTTTTCGAGCGATTGCCAGAAGTGAATAAGAAACCATTCTGACAGAGCTATAACTACATTTCAAATGACTTCCTTTTTTACCCTAGCATTTAACAAAATAGCTACAGTTGCCTGCGCTGTTAAATGTTTCAAAGTCTCTGGGATATTCCCATATAATCCAGACATCTTTACAGAAGCAGATTTCCTGCCTAGCTCTGTCACTGAAAGAGAAATAGACGGTGATCCTACCTTGTCTAATGCAAAGGAGGCTCAAGAGGAAACGCCTACAGTACAAAATGATCAAAATATCTAGTGACCAGAAGAGTCTGCAGGTATAAAAACTTATCAAACTAATGAGACAGAAACCGAGGAACTCCTTGAGAATGCCTCTATGCTAAAAAAAAAACTGTATCTGGAATCAATGCTCTTCAAAAAATACAGCGTGTGTCACCTCCAAAAGCCAGTAATGACGAAACTTTTCAAGCTCTTGAAGCTGTAAACAAGGTGTAAACAAAATAATAGATATTTCTGCATTATCTAAATCAGACATAAGACAAGCAGTAAATAATAAGGGAAAACACAAGAAATCGGAAATACTAATTTTTCAATTCTAAATTTTTTTTAGATTTGTTCATACTATTGACATTAAAATTTTAAAATGTAAAATGTTGCAGTTAGGTTAACGGGAACCGGACAGTGATGATTATAAACCTGAAAAAAATTTAGCAAATTTTGGTGTTATTATTGTTATTTGGAAGAACAAAAACTAATATTCTCACTCATAATTTATTAAGTTTTTATGCAAAAAAAACTGCTGTAAGGTTGAGTGTGTCAAAATATACCTGTTAGGTAGACAGCTAACACATTGTCAGGCAGGATTAACAAAATGTCTAGCAGGATAATCTTATGATATTCAAAATGAATGAATTTTAAAAAATAACTTATGAAATACTACAATAAAAAGGCGACATGATGTTTGTTTAAATTTTTAACACTAATCTTAGAATTGTGTTGGGAATTTGGAATCTCTGGCAAAATAACAGTACTCAGTACGTATCACCGCTATACCAAACACTCTGTTTTTGCACTCGACATGCGTCTCGCTAACCATGTTAGCTTTATCAGAAATCAATCATTGCTCGTCATGAAGTTAACATTGTTAGCGAAACGCGCATCGAGTGTAAAAGTGTTTAGTGTAGGTGGTTTGATATATTCTGAGTAGGACCAATACTACAAATAGAATTTTTAACTAACTGTTTTATTCTTGCTGGAGTAGACACAACGAAAAGCGGACTTAAAACAAAACTAAAACTAGCTTACATTAAAAAAAGAATTAAATGTCTCCTAAATTTAAACTGTCACTCTACACTGTTTTTTTAAAAATATTGTTAAAGTTACCTGAAATACACGTATAGCTATACACCTAAAAACTTTAAATATCTTGAAAAATATTATGCCTGTCTAGATAGGCAAAAGATAGCTCCCAGGTGAGAAAGAAGTAGGCCTCATTTACTCGACACTGTTAAGTCTATTTCAACATCAGTTAGAGTAATAACAATAGTTGCAAATAAATAGACACCTTACAGCACTAGAAAATAAGAAGCATCTATTAAAAATATCACCTTAAACAAAAAAAATTATGCCTTTTGCCTCCCAGCAAATACATAACAAAGACACGAATGAATCAGAACCAACAGCCTAGTGAATACTACCGAGACCACTACCTATTAGTATCACTTATAAACTCGCAGTTAATAGTTAGCGATTGACCAAAAAGCATCGATAATGCCAAATGAGACTATGGCGAAGCCTTTGCGACTTTTCAGTCAAAGCAACACTGACCAGCGCATGTACTCCAGGACCTACGTGTATAAAGGATTTAGGTCTATACTGTGAACTTTAAATTAAAATAAATATGATTACCTTTCTTTATAAACTTTACCTATTTGCATTATTATTTTACTAATTATTCAATACTTCTTAAATTGTTAAAACTTATTAGCGATTAGCATAACTGCGACTTTTATGTTACCGGTATAACTGCGACGGTAATTTATAAGCAACAGCTTCTTTTAACAGAGACTTAAGTCGCTACTTCACTCCGTACAAAATCTCCGGAAATCCGAAACTACTGCTGCTTAATGGTCAACAACGGCGCCTGTCACAGCCAACTAATTTTATGACGCATTATTTCTGATATTTTGATGTAAGACGTAGGCTGAAAAGTTTTTGGTCTAGCTACTTAAAACACATTTTTTTTTTTTGCAAAATTCGACTTTATTCATCAATATAGTCTCCTTCAAGAGCGATACAATCAGTCCAATAATTTTCTAACATTTCTATATCTTTCTTGTAGAAGGATTTGTCTTTGTCTTCAAAATAAGCCTCAGTTTCGACGATAACTTTTTCATTGGAGCCAAATCTCTTTCCGCGAGCAGCCAAATCTGGAGAATAAGGTGGATGAGAAAAAATTCCAATTTCAGTTCCATTACCTGGTGCATTGATTGATGAAAAAGCACTTTTTTTTTGTTCATTTGGAGCTGTTTCTTTGCGATTTCTGCCTTCAAATGCACCTATAACTTTACATATTATTCGCTATTGATGGTTTTCCCTTCTCAGCATAGTAGATAAAAATTATTCCGTGCGCATCCGAAAATACAAAGGCCAAAATCTTCCCAGCCGACTGTTTCTGTTTGGTCGCTTCGAGCGATTTCACCAGCTGTTGGCCACTCAGCTGACTGCTGATTTGATTCCGGTGAGTAATAGTAGATCCATGTTTAATCCACTGTCACATATCGCATGAAAAAACCCTTTTAATTGCGCCTTAACAGGTCTAAACAGTGCTCAGAATCATCAAAACGTTGTTGTTTTTGGTCCACTGTGAGCAAACGCGCATTTCGAACAGAACTTTCTCATGCCCAAATGTTCATGCAAAATATGACCAAAACGTTATTTTGATATCATTAGGGTGTCAGCGATCACACGCAATTTCACTTTAGGGTCATCCAAAACAATTTTGTGTTTTTTTTTATGTTATCCAGTGTAACCACCTCATTTGGGCGTCCAAAGCGTTCAGCAGCATTTATGTCTGTACGACCGCGTTTAAATTCAGCATATCAGTAAATGATGAGTGATTTTCCAGGGGCAGAGCCCCCGTAACACTTATCAAGCCATTACTAGGCTTGAACGGTATTTTTCCCATCAAAAAACAGTGTTTAATCAATACATGAAATTCGTCGAAATGTCACGAAATTTTGACACATATCGTTTGATGGTTGGTACTTCCTAAAAATGGATTTTTTTGAAAAGGGCAACATCTATGTATCAGATCAAATACTTTTCAGCCTACGTGTTATGTGTACTGTTATTTGACTACTTTTTTTATTCATTTTAGAGTACTTTTTTGATTTATTAGTTTTTTTTTATTAACCTCTTTCTCCCTAAGTATACGTATATAAGTATTTACCATAATATTTACATATAAATTTATACAACAAAATTTTACTTTGTAGTTATTTGAGGCAACAGCGTTTTGCTTTCTAACGGCGAAGCAACAGTCCAACATCGTGTACCGGTGAGTCGTCGGTCGTTAGCCAATTGCGACCGTTGCCTATAAGGAGACGATAGGGCGTTCTCACATTTACCGGCAACGGCACCGACACGATACCGACACGGCGCCGATCCCGACACGACACCGTGGAAACGTTTTCACACCTGCACGGCACCGCCTCGGCATGATATGGATAAAGTGATATAAAACTGAAGAAATAGTTTTCACTAGGTCCCGTGGAGTGTTATGATAGCTGTTAACAAGTTATATTGCATTATTTGTTACATCTTAGACGTAAAAAGCTAAAAGGTAGTCAAAGTGCCAACTTATTCCTGGTAGAATTTTTTTTTATTATTTTTGTTGGTTTTAACCCAAAAATAGTGTTTAGTTTCCACAAGTTCAATTTGCGTGTCATTATCAAACTTGAAGCCCTTACCACCAGTTTGGAGAACACTTAGTACTTTTATTAAATTTAGAAAAATCGGGACGACACTAGTGGGGACACTATTCTTCCACGACAGCCAGCGACTGCTACGACACGGCACCAACATGTTGTTGAGTGAGAAACCACTCCCATTTATTTAAATGTTATTTCTAGTATACCGGCATCGTTGTCTGTGTCGTGTCGGTGTCGTGTCGACTGATATGAAAATGCCCATAGGTACCGTCGCCGATCATTAAGTACAGATCGGGCGGATCTGCGACATTTGCTTATACAACGAATATTTAAAAAAGCGACTGGAGTCGCTGCTTTGCGAGGAATTGGGTCGCAAGTATTACCTGTGACTATCTAAGTCACAGGTAAAAGGCACAGATGACATGACAATATCGCTCATCTCTAAAACTTATATCGCATTTAATTACATGTAAATAATTTTCATAAATCATAATAACGGTAGACATAATCAACTTTAAAATTATGTAAATTCGTTACGAACATAAATTGCTCAATATTTATGTCATGTAACTAATTAATTGTATTTAATTATTATATGCATGATTTATTTCTGTGTATTTCTAATCTAGCGAATACATTTAAATAATATGCAAAATTTTAATAATTATATACAATAATAAACGTATACAATACACAGGTGTCTGGAGTATAGCCTGTCCCAAAATATAATATCCCGATTTTTGCCGTTTTAAGTGAGCAATATAAAAATTCTGACCTTTTGTTTATGATAGGTTGCAGAAATGGAATTTTATTCATTAATGCAAATAAATAAAACTATAAGTGTTTTCGGAGATGTTTATTTATAGATGCATGTAAAAACAAATATAGAGTTTGAATGAATGGGATTTACAAAAAGGGACATATTGTATAAATAAAAATATATTTTAACTTAAACCTAATTCGGTTTCATTATCACTGCCATTAGCTTTCACAATTTATAACTTTTTTTACTAATTCAACCACTAACACGCTCTAAGTAGGAGAAACATTTTGTACCCTTATTTTTGATTTAACTTGATGCCAAATATGTCCAATTGGATTAAACACACAATAATACGGAGGAAGCCGCTAAACAGCCATACTATCACAAACATATTTTTTTTCAATTTATAGTCTTTCAAAACTTCCAAAAGATCACTTTTTTTATAACTAAAGTCAAAATAAATGTCATTTTCTAATATATATTCCTGTATTTCAGATTTGGTGTTGGCTGCATTAGGAACCTTATTTAGTAGGCGACTATGGAAACTTGCATGGTCCATAACTATAACACTCTGGTCGGGAACATTTGGCAAAAGGGAATTTTGAAACCAATTTTCCAAAAGTTCTGCGTCGTGTCTTCATGACAGTCTTAACTAGAATCGTTTATGTTTTTTGCAGATAATAGTAGACAATTTGAAACCTAGCCCTTTTCAGATTCAGCATGCAAAATGGTTATTCGTTTACCTTTATTTGAAGGTATGTTAGTCTGACATTTTATACTGCTGTCAACCCACCCTTTTTGCACAGCACTTTGTTTAGCCTCAAGTGATAAATGTTTTCGCTTGCGATAGCCACTATTTCCCACGGACGCCACATAGTTAAAATAGAACCGTTACGTTGTAAGTTGTAAGTAAAAATAAAAATAACAAAAAGTATCTTTCGATTCTTAATGAGGTCCTGGGTAAGTTTATCGTAATACCTGGCAACTATGCACAAAACTCGAATAAGGTCGTTTATTGCCCCACTGAAAAAGCAAAAAGGCAGGATCTTATATCTTGGGATTTACTTTACACAGGATGGTTAAAGAGTTTACAACAATTGAAAAACTTCTCCGGAGCACTTCCTTACTTTACTTTTAATTAAAAGTTGGTGCATTAGAAAAAAAAAAACCTTTTTTGACCTGAAAGAGTACTAGAAAATATATATGGGCCGCCTCCAAAGTTAGAAAATGGAATTGCCAAATTAAAAAATTTGTGACATTGCAGGATTGCAGATATTCAGATATTTTTTACATAGTCAGATCATCAGACTTTTTTTATTTTCTCTATAACGCATTGTTTTAAGTATTATTTTTGTTTAGGTTAAAAACGTTTTTCCTACTCGGTCAATTTTTAATGGAATTTAGGCTTCTGAAAAATAGCGAACGAAAACGTTTTCAGCCTTCGAAATGTATCTGTCTGTACATCTGTATTCGCTGCTCTTTGAATCAGATCATGTGAATTTTGAACAGCCTTTGGAAGTTTCTCCTACGATTGCACGAAAGACTTTTAGGAACCTTTCCTTTCGCGATTAGAACACTGAAAGTTCAAACACACAAAAGTCATGAATTTATATCTGAGTGCAATGATCGTTTTTCACGTGTAGTGTAAACTGTAATCGGAATCTCTATTAATGTTGTTAGGGTGTTTCTAAATTTCAAATGATTCCGTACAATATCAGTTTCTCTTACACTGATTGCATGACTTGTATGGTGTTGATGTTCAGCTATAGCTGATTGTACGATTAGTTTCTTCTTTATACATCTTTCATGTTCTTTAATTCTGGTTGATATTGAACCTCCAGTTTCTCCTACATACGCTGTATCACAAGAACAGGAAACTTCTTAGACTCCTTTAGTTTGTAAACGATTTGTGTCTTTTGGTGATCTGAAGCATTGCCCAATTTTCTTGCAAGTGTTGAAGATTGTGCGAATGTTGGATCTGTTACGGAATTTGGCTATTTCGTCTGTAGTACCGTTTATGTAATGAAAAACTGCATTCTCTACTGGTAGATCCTTATTACTGTTTTGTCTAGGAACTGGACTATTAAAGTAGTTAAATGAAAGTTTAATATCGTTGCTGCAATATGCACTGGTTTTTAAAGCACTGGTCAATTTATCTTTTTATAATGAGATGGAATGTTCATCACATATTGACAAATCTCTAAATGTTAGTTTTAAGTTTATAACAAATTTGTCTAGAGAAGGATGATGGTGTGAATAAGCATTCAGTTATTTAGAGGTATGAGTTGGCTTTCTATAAACTGAAGGTTCCAAGGCGTCGTTACTTTTCCTTTGTATCAGTACATCTAAAAAAGGAAGGGTATTTTCTGGCTCAGTTTCCATTATAAATTTCATGTTTGAGTATTGTTGATTAGGTGACTCAAAAAAGCATTATTTACCATGTGACCAGATAACAAATGTATCATCAACATATCGGCTCCAAAATCTTGGTTTTGGAAGAGCTGAGCTTAAGATTCCGTCACGAATTTCCTTGGAAATAGAGATAGTGGAGAATCCATTGCTCCTTCTAAAGTTTGTTCATAATATGTTTTGTTGAAAATGAAGGAAATATTAAACGAAACCTGTTAAATCTAACGAAGACGAATCTAAGTTGTTATGCCGAAATATGTCTGATATATAAGAACTGACTTGTTAATTGTAACATTTATATGTAGTAAATTAACGTCAAAATAGAGCGAATATCGCCAGAGTCCAACCTTATAGTTGTCAACCACTCAATAAAATGTTAATCTCAGAGAAAAAAGTAGTTGATTCATTAAAAATTTCCAATATTTCGTTACACATTAACCAATGTCATTAAACGCCAAAATGACTATTTATTTAAAAGGATAAATAAATGTTATGGTAAAATAATTTTGATTAGAGAATGTTTTCGAAAGTAACTCCAAAAATATCGTAAATAGGGGTAGGGATGTATGAAATACCGTAAGAGGTAAAGGGTGTTTTGTACATGTGCTAAATATTATTACTTAAATTATGCAAGTCGTGGAGACTACGAGGGCGGAAGAGCATACAAAAAATAACATCAAACGGAAATATATAAAGTAAGCAAACCTTAGGTAAATTCTTGCAGCACAAATTCACTATATAGAAATGGATAACTACCAAAAGATAAGATTATCTGGTAGGCACTGTTTTATGTATTACGAATTAACTTTTGTAGGCCCTGAACAGACAGTATAGTAATTTGGCCCACAGTAGGTTATTTTACATTATTTTATTTATATATTAACTTTTCTTTTCCAACTGATGTAATGAATTTTTAAATTAATCAAATACTGGAAATATGACCTGAAGCTTTATTATAATGAACTACCGGAATATATTATTTTAATAATTTACTGAATTATAGATATAGGGTTTTCAGCTTGGTTATAATATTCTATAGTATAAACTAAAATATATTAAGATCACAAGTCTAAAAAAAAGAAATGTTATTCGGATAGTGTGAGTTGAACTTGAAGGCATGTTCTCCTCCTCCTACAACTGGTAAATTTTAAACACTTAAATACGTTTTTACTTCTCTTGCTAAGAGTTATTTATGGAAAAACCAACCTCCGATGTTTTTGCTCTCATATTTCAGGGTGATATTTCAGGTCATGGTAACTTTTGAACTAAATGAGATATCGATGTCAAATTTGGTATATATACAATACCTGAAGTAAGAAAAGAAAATATAGTTTTAGTGCGATATTGCATTTGTTGAAATGTGTGGATATTTTTTTTATATTTTTAGTAGTATTATGGACATTTTTCCTGATTTGTTGTTGAAACAATCAACAAATCTGAAGTAGTATGATCTCTAGTCAAGCATGTGAAGGTCTTAAGCGCTGGGGGAGGGATTAAATCTAATTTATTGCATTAGCAAACCTTTCAGGGATTTTATAGTTCAGGATTCCCAAAATTATGTTATCAGTGTTCCGTACGGAACACTTATGGGATAAATTTGGTCTCTGTCCGTCTGTCACACCTGATTTACTCCATAACTATTTGACACAGAAAGTTAAACTTTGACACAGATATAGTAAGTAATGGCCCAATCAGAGCACCGTAGTTTTGAAAGTTAAATTTTGACTTAAGGGGTTAGTTTTGGTGCGAGAAATCCCGAAGTAAAAAAAATTATCGGATTATAGAGTGGGTACCTCATAAAAGCTTGTGGAAACACGAGGTCAAAAATATATATAATGTTATACTTGCGCATACTTTATGTTGCATTATTTTTAAAAAATTGCCAAAAATTGATGTCCTCCCTTATCTCAAAAAGAACTGATCAAAAAATTTTGAGAAAATTCTGGAATATTATTCATAAAGTGTAGATTGAGCGAAAATTATCATAAGTGTATTATGTTCCACAATTAATCTGATATAAAAAAAATTATGAAAACTATGTTTCTTGGCGTATGGTGGAGGTTCCTGTAATATACTTTTAAGCTCATTACTGTAATCAAGTGGCGAGTCGCCCTTATATCGAGATATAATTTTATTTTATTTGTTTATAATTAAACCAATATTTAGGTATAAATATTTCTTTTACACTTTTATTACTAGATTCTAAATTGATTTCTTGACTATTAGGTGATTAAAATGCTCTAACTCTTATACATTATCGATTAAGAAAAAACGTGAAAATATTTATTGGATTTTAAGATGTCAGGGACGTAATTAACTTAGCCTAGGTAAGATCTTTTATTTTAAAAGCAATCATGTCACGGAACACTAATTGCGCAAGTCCACTTTGCACTAGGACCGTTTTTTTTTTTAAATTAATTTAATTTCTACCAGAAATTTTATATAGAGAAAAGTCTCGGTTTTCAAGTGTAAATATTTCTGAAACTCGTCCATCAAGAACCATGATTTAAAATATCACACTGTAATGCCTCGATTAGCTCATTCTTTAGGGTACGAATGTTAAGTTCATTATCCATTTTTAAACTGCGTGTCGGTGAGAGAAGTAATAGATAAATTACTTCACTAATTTTTTATTAGACGTGAAAGTGTATTTTATTCTAGAATCTGATTTACAATGCTTCGGAATTGACCGATTTACGTCTGTTGAGGTTGAAGCATTAAATTGGTAACGCTAAGCAAGCAGCATTTTTATTTTTTTAAAAGAACTTCTGTGGAGGTTCTGCAACTGCAGGGAATAAAAATAATTTCAAAAATGAACTGTCCTAATGTACGAGTTTTACTGCTGCGAGGGATACATGTTATATGATAAAAGCACGTGTTTTAAGAAACTAGAACTGAATGCCTCAGGTAGGAAACCAAAAGAAAAGTAGTGGACTAGATTCTTATTGTTAATAACACCAGTTCTAATCTAATATATAGCGCATTTCATTAAAAACAAAGAGCAAATTACTTTTTTACTTCCAGTTTAATTGAAATCTATAAATAGTTACCATTTTTTTAGTGTGTATAAATTTTTATGATTGTATAAAACTCATGTTTCTAAAACCTTTCAGTTTGGATATTTAAATCGTGCTTCTATAATAATTAGGTCGGGATTTTGAAATTTTCGGCTCAATGACTCTACACTACAGTTATTACCTCTACACGACAGTTTTTTTCTGTGCACGACGCGTGTGTCACTAACCATGTTAGGATCATCCGGAGCCATGATTGACTAAACCTAAAATTAAAACTAAACTATTTACACTAAAATTGTGATTTAATTGAGTGAAAGACGGAGGTTAAGGGTCTCTTAAGTAAATGATAATTTTAGTAAAGTCTAGTTTGTAATCTTAAATTTAGTCCGTCTTCACTACTAATGTGATTACTTACCACTGTCATAGTAACATTAGTACACACATATCTGACTCACAAACATTCAAAATAAGAGCGAGAAATTCATTATCAATGCTTAAAGATATAGAAACTGTACTGCTTAGTATTAACCTCGAAACTCTTCAATTTATATATGACTGATGTCCCCAAATATTCGTCAACGAAAATCGGATTATTTGCAGATGATGCGCTCTTCTGCACACTTTTCTTACGTAAATTCAGCCAGAGCGCTTATCTGCAATCATCTAAACAGCATTTTGCCATGATTAGAACACTGGAAAATCAAATTAATTAAGGAAAAATGCGAGGTCATTATCTTAACTAAACACCACCAACCAACAACAAAATTAACATACCCATAAAAATAAATATCACCCAAATACCATTCAGGAATAATCTGATGTATCTGGGGGTCATTATTGGTTAATGACTGAAATTTCCCTTGCATGTGTCGCATGTATTCCGGAAAGCAATTGTTACAATACAGAATTTGTACACTTTACCTGTTCTGGGTTTACATATGGAGCCTAAAAATAAATGATATACATATTAACAAGTAATAAGACCAGTACTGCTGCATGCAGCTCTAGTATGGTCTGGTATATCAGAGACCAAAACATAGAGACTATAAGGAATGCAAAACAAAATACTAAAACGTGTCACATCAACTGACAGATGTATACGAATTAATGACCTCCATTATATGACAAACATGCCAACAATAAGATAATTTTAAGACGAAACAGCTGACAAATTTTATAGCTATAAAATTTACTCATCGACTATAACACAAGACTTGACGCAATATATATATATATATATATATATATATATATATATATATATATATATATATATATATATATATATATATATATATATATATATATGTATATATATATATATATATATATATATATATATATATATATATATATATATATATATATATATATATATATATATATATATATATATATATATATATATATATATATATATATATATATATATATAGCCAGTCCAAAAAGTCTCCATACACTACCGCCATTTTCAGATCGCTGCTGCCGGACGTGTTCTTTGTAGTGCTTCTTTATGATGTCAGCCTTAATTGAAAATGCCGCCACTTGTGAAATCAGATCTGTGATTCGTTTTCTAAATGCAAAGAAAGTTAAACCAAGTGAAATTTATCGGCAAATCTGCGAGGTTTACGGACAAACTGCTATGAGTGATTCAATGGTTAGAAGATGGGTCAGACAGTTCAATGAAGGACGTGATCAAGTGCACGATGAAGAACGATGTGGACGCCCGTCTTTGGTTACTGATGAACTGGTTCACGCAATTGAAGAGAAGTTTAAGCAAAACCGTAAGTTTACAATTAGTGTTCTTGCTATGGAATTTCCGCAAATCTCACGATCACTAATTCATGAAATTGTTAATGAAAAACTGAAATTTCGAAAACTTTGCTCACGTTGGGTACCCAAAATTCTTACTGAAAAACACCAAAAACAACGGATGGGCAGTGCACTTCAGTTTTTGACATGCTACAATGAAGACGGTGATGATTTTCTTTCTCGGATAGTCACGGGGGATGAAACTTGGGTATCTTACGACACCCCAGAAACTAAACGGCAATCAATGGAATGGAGGCACACTTCGTCCCCAACGAAAGTTAAGCCTAAGCAAATCTTGACACCTCGAAAACTCATGTGCACCGTTTTTTTGGGACAGAAAAGGCATTTTGCTGATTCATTTCTTACCACGAGGCCAAACAATCAATGCACATGTTTACTGCGAGACCATTAAGAAATTGCGCCGCGCAATACAGAACAAGCGCCGAGGATTACTGTCGAAAGGTGTTGTTTTTTTTGCACGATAATGCCCGACCTCACACTGCGAACGTGACAAAAGAACTCCTACAGGAATTTGACTGGGACGTGTTTGATCATCCTCCGTACATCCCGGACCTCGCTCGTAGCGACTTTCATCTCTTCTTACACCTAAAATCTTTCCTTGGTGGTCGACACTACAACGATGATGACGAGCTAAAAGAACATGTTACCACATGGTTGAAAACACAGGCGGCAACCTACTATGAAGAAGGCATACAAAAACTTGTGCCACGCTATGACAAGTGCCTACAAAATTTCGGAAGCTATGTAGAAAATTAGTTTAACAGTTGTAGATTTTTGTACAATAAATATTTTTTCTGTATGTGTACACGTTTTTTTTATATAACCAAACGGAACTTACTTTGTGGATATACCTCGTATATATGTATATATATATATATATATATATATATATATATATATATATATATACATATATACATATATATATATATATATATATATATATATATATATATATATATATATATATATATATATGTATATATATATATATATATATATATATATATATATATATATATACATATATACATATACATATATATATATATATATATATATATATATATATATATATATATATATATATATATATATACATATATACATATACATATATATATATATATATATATATATATATATATATATATATATATATATATATATATATATATATATATACATATATATATATATATATATATATATATATATATATATATATATATATATATATATATATATATATATATATATATATATATATATATATATATATATATATATATATATATATATATATATATATATATATATATATATATATATATATATATATATATATATATATATATATATATATATATATATACATATATATATATATATATATATATATATATATATATATATATATACATATATACATATATACATATATATATATATATATATATATATATATATATATATATATATATATATATATATATATATATATATATATATATATATATATATATATATATATATATATATACATATATATATATATATATATATATATATATATATATATATATATAAATATATATATATATATATATACATATATACATATATATATATATATATATATATATATATATATATATATATATATATATATATATATATATATATATATATATATATATATATATATATATATATATATATATATATATATATATATATATATATATATATATATATATATATATATATATATATATATATAATATATATATATTTATATATATATTATACAGCGATTCAAGAACAACGTGAATCGCTTTTTCCGCACTCGTGCCGCTCCTGGAGCGCTTTAGGGACTTCCCTGCAGCACGTGTGCTAGACCCATAAAAAAAAAATATATATATTTATATATATATATATATATATATATATATATATATATAATATATATATATATATATATATATATATATATATATATATATAAATATATATATATATATATATATATATATATATATATATATATATATATATATATATATATATATATATATAAACTCACTTAGACTGCATAACGTGTTCATAACTCTTGTGTAGTCTTATTTGGCCGAAGGATTCCAAAATTTCAACATAGTTCAGTGTATTTTGTTTCCAAGTGGTTATTAGACACATTGTCTTTAAGATATTAGAAATATTTTGGTCAGCAAATAGTTAATTGAGAAGTATCCAAGTGATGCTCGAGTATTTCTTATTTGATGGAACTTCAGTAACACTCAAGCATAAAGTCATCAAGCAGTTCGTCCAACTTCGCCATACAGTAGACAAAAAGGGTGACCATTTTTCACTTGCTAAAACAGCAAATATCGAAAAGAATTACTTATAGAAACATAAAGCGATAAAACGAGATGCCCTCTAAAGATGACATAGCAAGAAGTGGTCGGTCTTATAAGCCAAGAACTAAAGAGGTTATCAAAATAGTTTAAGAATGGGTTCACAACAATCTCTTCCGAAAATAGAAAATAATATTAAAAAAAACGAAAATTCTACTAGCAACAACGTTACAGAGAAAAAATTTAACCATCAAAAAGTTTACGCATACAGCTTTCAGGAAGCGTGATAAGAAATTTCAAAAGTGAAAACATGACATTTGCCGGCTTTAGTGATTCTTTGGTGGGAAGTATGTTTGGAGGATGTCACTTAATTACGATGCTGGAAGCATCGGACGAAACATGGAAACTATGACAACGATATTTTGAAAAAGATGGTATAGTGTGTAAATCACATCTGGTTTTTGTGACAAAAATAATTAAACAGGATTTCACACGGGCAAGTAAAATGAAGACAGTGTAGTATTGTATGTTGAGAAAGATGAACGGATCGTGCGATGTCCAGAGATAAATATTTAAATTTTGGTTTTTTTATTGATTGAACAAATAAAAAATAATTGACGTGAATATTAGTATTTTTTTTTAAATTTATAGCACTTGTATCAAATATCTTACAACACTAGATATATACGAGAGTGGATTGAAAAGTCTTGGAGAAAAGAAGGTAAATAACATTTTGTGCAAAATCATCAATTTATTTCTCAGCATAATTTTTACTGAGCTCAGCACATTTGGTCCCGCGAAATTTCAATTTTTTTATTCCCTCAGAACTACATTTGTTTTGAACTGTGCATAAAACTCAATTTTTGAGTTTAGGAAATACAAAAAGTTACATGGGGCTAAATCTAGAGAATAGAACTATTTCGAACCCCAGCTCGCTATGTGTGGGTAGGTATCTTGCCCTGATGAATGAGCACTTTTCTTGCACTGCCGCTTTTGCTTCAACTCACAATTCAAACGGTCCTAATAAGAGTTGTATCCCTTTCCAAATATTTAATCATGATGAGACCCTGTGAGTCCCTAAAAACAGTTTTTCCATCGATAAAATTCTTTTCGCTTTTTTCTGTGCACCTTCAACTTCGCCCACCCACTGTTTTACCTGCCTTTTTTTCTTTGGGGTGTAAAGGTGGATCTACGTTCCAGAAGGCCTTCGGATTACTCTGCAACTTTTCTAAATACGATTTTGAAATGCCCTTCGTCGTGATTTTTTGGTCTGGAGTCAACAAACGCGACGCCTCATGCACTCAGCCTTTTCATTTTTAGAACGTCATGCAGGATATTATGCACCCGTGCATATGAGATGCCTACTATTTTAGTAACATCACGAAGCTTAATGAGGCGATCTTCTATCACGATACGATGAATATTATCGACCATTTCTTCAGAAGGAAGCTCAATCGGGCGTCCTGAACGTTTGCTCGTACGGCCACGGTAAATTCATTTATCCAGTAATCCAGGTCAGGAGTGCTGGTGCAGAGTGCTAATGACCTTCATTTAGTTCAGGTTTCGGTCTGGGTGGCAGTCAACTTTTTTAAATAAAAATATTTTATTACTACACGATCCTCTGCTTTATCTTTAAACATTTAACATCGATCACTTACGTTAGCTGCCAACAAACAACTGGTCCTTGTATATGAAAATTTAAACACAACCATTGTTAAAATGAAGCTTACCAACAGTCATGCTTCTTAACAAGGTGTCCCGCCTCTTCGTAGAAATGTACCAGACCTATCAGTCCACAGCCATCGTAGGCTAATAATATTAATAACTGGCCGTGCCCACGGCTCTGCTCGCGTGGACTTGATTCACTATTATCGTCACTACTTATTCCTTATGTTACTTAACGTGACATAGAACGTATGTATTTTATAAAAAAACACGTAAATCGGATAAGTGGTTCTTGAGTGCTAAGCGCAGTAACGAACATACAGACAGACAGACAGACTGAGAGACGTTGCATTTTATATATATTATATTCTTTGCTGCCTCATATTGTTCCATATTTAATGGTTTAAGCAGTGTATTGCAAGAGAACGCGCTAGCGGCAAACTTTTTTCCCACTTGATTTACTATTATCATCACGGCTTATTATGTTACCTAACGTAATAAAATATATCCTATAACCTGGCTAGGAAACATATGTATGTTTTTTTTTTAAAAAAAGCACGTAAATCGGATAAGTGGTTTTCGAGTGATAAGCGCTCTAACGGACAGAAAGACAGACAGAGATACGTTGCATTTTATATATATTCTATTTTTTGTTACATGATATTGTTCCATATTTAACGGTTTAAGCAGCGTATTGCAAGAGAACGCGGCAAACTCTTTTCCGACTTGATTCACTATTATCGTCACTGCTTATTCCTTATGTTACCTAACGTAGTAAAATATAGCCTATAACCTGGCCAGCATGTAAATCGGATAAGTGGTTCTCGAGTGTTAAGCGCACTAACGGACAGACATACAGACAGACAGAGAGACATTGCATTATATATATTATATATATATATATATATATATATATATATATATATATATATATATATATATATATCTACTATAGAAGACTATAGATAACCTGGCCAGAGAACAAATGTACAAATTAAAAAAAAAAAAACCGGTCAAGTGCAAGTTGAACTTGCACAATTAGTGTTCCGTACGTTGATTGTTTTTAAGATAAAAATTTTTGTTAGGGTGGTATAAAATGCTCAGTGACTTCATAAAACACACCCCAAATGAGATTTCAACAAAGTTTGTTTCCAATCTTTACTGAAAACTGGTGACCTTGAAATTTTGTTTTTTTTTATATACCAGATAAATTATTAAAGGTAATTTACTCGTGTTAATTTTCGTTCAATCTATACACCGTGGAGAATATTCCAGAACTTTTTCAAAATTTTTTGATCAGTACTTTTCGAGATAAGGTAGGGGACAGCGATTTTTTAAAAGTAATACGAAGAAAAGTGTGCGCAAGTATTACATTATATATATATATATATATATATATATATATATATATATATATATATATATATATATATATAGATATATATATTTTACTCGTGTTTTCGCAAGCTTTCATTTGACACCACACTCGATGACCTAGTAAAAAAAAATTTTTTTCACTTCCGATTTCACCCCTCAAAACGAACCCCTTAAATCAAAATTTATGTTACGGTGGTATAAAATGATCAGTGACTTCACAAAACACACTCCAAATGTGTTTCCAACAAAGTTTGTTTCCAATCTTTACTGAAATCTGATGACCTTGAAATTTTTGTTTTTTGTTTATACCATATAAATTATTAAAGGTAATGCACTCGTGATAATTTTCGTTCAATCTACACCCCGTGGAGAATATTCCAGAATTTTTTCGAAATTTTTTGATAAGTACTTTTCGAGATAAGGCCCGGGACAGCGATTTTTCGCGAATTTTTAAAAATAATACAAAGAAAAGTGCGCGCAAGTATAATATTATATATATATATATATATATATATATATATATATATATATATATATATATATATATATATATATATTTTACTCGTGTTTTCACAAGCTTTCATTTGACACCACACTCGATGACCTAGTAAAAAAATTTTTTTTTCACTTTCGACTTCACCCCCCAAAACTAACCCCTTAAGTCAAAATTTAATTCTCAAAACTACATGGCTCTGATGAGGCCATCAATTCCTATATTATTACCAAATTTCACCTTTCTATGTCAAATAGTTTCGGAGAAAATCGGGTGTGACAGACAGACAGACAGACAAACAGACAGACACCGAAGTGATCTTATAAGTGTTCCGTACGGAACACTAAAAATATGTAAACCGGATAACTGGTTCTCAAGTCAGAAGCACACTAACAGACAGACTGCAGACAGAGATAATCTTTGCTACATGATATTGTTCCAAATTTCGGTTATTTCGGACCAGAAAGCTTTACACTCCACAACCACTGTTACTTCTTTACAAAGCTCAAATTCGACCAACTATAGAATACTGCTCCCATGTTTGGGACTCCGCTCCCAAACATACACTGCATTTGTTGGATTCTGTTCAGAGAAGAGCTGTTCGTCTGACTGGAGACCCGGAACTGACCGGCGGCCTTGATTCGCTGGAACATCGAAGAACGGTTGGCGACTTGAGTCTGTTCTACAAGTATTTTCATGGAAAGTGCTCGAAGGATGTAGCCCGCTTAATTCCTCTCAAAGCGGTGCATTTTAGAAATACACGTCGCGATGGTACTTCACATCCATATGAGGTTCAGCTTGTTACTCCACGTACAATGCATCAAGCAGTCTTTTATATGGAGAACATCATCCCTTTGGAATAATTTGCCCAGCGCTGTGTTTCCCACCGAGTACAACTTACAGCGGTTCAAGAACAACGTGAATCGCTTTTTCCGCACACATGCCGCTCCTGGAGCGCTTTAGGGACTTCCCTGCAGCACGTGTGCCAGGGCCATAAAAAAAAATTAATGGTTTAGGCAATGGATTGCAAGAGAACTTTTTGCCGATTTGATTCATTATTATCGTCACTGCTTATTCCTTATGTTACCAGAGAACATATGTATGTTTTAAAAAAGAGGCACGTAAATCGGAAAAGTGGTTCTCGAGTGATAAGCGCACTAACGGACAGACAGATAGACAGACATACATAGAGACGCTGCATTTTATATATATTATAGATATCTGGTAAGAAAATGAGTACAACGGGTAACTCTATAAATTAATGAATTTTACACTGGCCGAATCACAAGAAAAATTCTTCCTCCTATGATAATACGAATTAATACAAGTGTAAAAATTACTATTTCAGTTGATCAAATGGTGTATTATATTTTAGGTAAAATATACATGCCAAGCAAAGAAAATTTTCCCCTGATAAAATTCAGTGCAGCACAATCTGCTTTCGTCAGCTTAGCTTAATTAAATGGAATACATTTATTAATTATGCATGCAATATAATTAATTAGTTGCATGACATGAATAACATGAAATTTATATCTCGTTGCGTTTATTCAAAACACTATGCTTATATAGTTTGCTTCTGGATTATCAATTTTTAAAGGCTTATGTTGCTGCCCAGATCACATTGTTGAATAATTTTAATACTATTAACAAAGAATCAGAAACTTGAATCTACAGGAATAAATTAAAATTACCAACTGTATCTGTTTCAGCAGAACACAGGAGTTCTATTTATTTTACAACTTACACAAATAAATATTTTGTTTTGGTAAAGTAACTTTGTAATTTAATTAAAAATTTTGACAAGATCAGGTAAGTTTATAGGAAAACAGAGCAGAATAAGGAATCCTATATAGCCTAATTAGTATTGCTTCCAGCCACACAACACAAAGACGCACAAAGTTACTCCTTGGCTAAATTTAACATGAGTGGAAAATCAAATTACCGTATAGCTGTATAATTCTAAAGTTATCAAAGGAACTAATTTAGTAAATACAAATTTATAAGGATAAATAAATTGAAGCCGTTTGTAGACGCCACAAATTTACGAATACCTATTAGAAAATAGTTTATTTCTAAAAGGTTATTCGATTTGCAAATCCACATTTAATTACTTGTTTCGTTTAGGTTTCAGATTAAAGTATTTGCTTGTTTTATCCTTCTCTATTAAGAAGAAGTTTAGGTTGGTTTAGGTTGTACAATCTTTATTTAAGAATTGTTCAAAAAATTACTACAAATACTGCAGTTTCTACCTTTTGAATTGCAGAAAAATTTCCTAAAATTCATTCATTTTGTAAAAAATGTACGTATTTTGTGGAATTTTTCCAAAATAAAGAGAGTAAATTCTATAAGTTCGTACCTAGTATCAAGTTTTCAATTATATTCTACCACTATTTCCTATACCATATCCATCCTTATCGCGTGGAGATGCGGGACAAACCACATCCCAGTATATTCTGCTTGTTTTAGAAAGCGACTACAGGAACAAACCAGATAGTAGATGCCTAGATCTTACGAGACTTCGCTTAATATAATGCCATCACATTGACATGGGCAACGTAAGCTTGCTCTTACGAGTTAACTTTTTGTATCTGTATCGATGTTTCCAGACCCCTAGGGGAGAAAAAAATTACAACGCGACAATGCTATGGTATTAAAAAGAAATCTCGGAAACAAAATATACTCATCTCCGCGTTCCTAGTTCTGGGGCGACAAGTGGGCATCGAAATTTGAAAGCTGCACCATATGAGGTTCAAACTCGTATGCATCATATGAGGTTCAAACTCGAACAATAATGCCATGCATCTACAATCAAATAACTTTCATATACTCGCTATCTGCGAGACTCATCGACTACCACAGTCAAGTTTTTCTATTTTGGATATGACTTTTATTCTTGGTCTCTGGCTAGGAAGCTCTGAAGCCTCGGTACTTTGGTGATATGTAGTTAATAACAAGTTGTCCAACCACATGGTGCATCTGAGGCGTATATCGAGCATTTTAAACATTCCCTATGTGATTTATAGATTAATTATCCAAGTGCGGAAATTGCTCATCTATGTAACTTTACTATCTACAACAATAATTGGATTAGGTATTCCTGACTGTGATGGAGATTTGCGTCTTCTCGACCTATTGGGCTCCGCTCCTAAACATACAATGCATCCGTTGGATTCTGTTCAAAAAAGAGCTGTTAGTCTGATTGGAGACCGGGAATTGACCGGCGCCCTTGATTCGCTGGAACATCGAAGAACGGTTGGTGACTTGAGACTGTTCTACAAGTATTTTCATGGAAAGTGTTCGAAGGATGTAGCCCGCTTAATTCCTCCCAAAGCGGTGAATGTTAGAAATACACGTCGCGCTAATACTTTACATTCGTATGAGGTTCAGCTTGTTACTCCGCGTACAACGCTTTTCAAGTAATCTTTTATATGGAAAACATCATCCCCTTGAAATAATTTGCCCAGGGCTGTGTTTCCCACCGAGTACAATTTACAGCGATTCAAGAACAACGTGAATCGCTTTTTCCGCACACATGCCACCTAAACCATTCAAATTATGTTATGAAAGTGTCTGATCTCATTTTGGCTGGCATGGAACATATATCCCCTTTCAAAAAAAGGCTCCTACTGAAAAGAAGCTGCCAAACATCTGACGTATGTATGCCCATAATGAAAAGATTTAAGGAACATTTCCAGCCCGTCTTAATAGTTTAAGGACTTATTGAAGGATCGGTAAGGCCATTAGTCAATTTTTTACTAAACTAATTATATCACCACTATTAAAAATGTCGATCTTTTAACTGAATTCCTTGTTTCACACTTCACTGTGAATTTTCACTGAAAAACATCACTCAGGATTTAAAGTATTCCATGGAAGATACTCGATATTTAAACAACATGGTATAAAATGTATCTCAATGAAGTTAGATACCAAAAAGCTTCTGGCACTGACAATACCCGTCATCGTATTCAAAAAATATGTGAGCTAACCAAATTTTTGTATATGGTTCAACTTAACATACGGGAAAGGGATATCTCATTTCTACTGAAAATGCGCTCGAATTTAGTGTAAAGAGATCACGTCACATAACCACCTGCCGGTTGCGTTGTTTTCCGTAATATCGAATGTTATGAACAAAGCATCTTTTCACATATTTGGAAAAATTTAGTTTTATTAGCAAAAACTAATATGGCTTTCATAAGCAAACTGTGGACCTTCTAACATAGCTTTGAAAAAATCAGTTAAACATTATGAGAAATATAGAGCAGTTGCATTTCATAGATCCCAGCACTGGAATGTGCTACTTATGACGGACAGAAATGTTTTGTTTAGGACATGTGAGTTTTCTTCGGAGATCGTTCTTTGTAAGTGGTAGTTAATGAATTTCTTTTTGACACCGTTTCGAACAACGCAGGTGTGCTCTGAGACTCCATACTGTCTCTTACTCTCTTTCTTCTTTAGAATAATAATCTTTTGAAAAAGATCAAACATCAAACCTATAGCTAGTAACACTTGTTTCTTCATTTTTTTATGTGCGTAGCACACGTACGACAGAAAATTCCCTTAGGCGATACAAAGCTACACGTATACGGGAAAATTGGTTCACCTTTGTCTTGAATCGCTGTAAGTTCGACTTGGGAGAAACACAGTCCTAGGCAGATTGTTCCAAAGGGATGATGTTCTCCATAAAAAAGACTGCTTGAACAGTGTTTCACGAGAAGTAACAAGCTGAAGCTTATACGGATGTGATATATTAGCGCGACGTATATTAATAGCTAGCAAACAGATCAAACAAAGACCACCTTATTGAAACAGAGACACTGCATGACGGAAGAAACGCTACAACTAGTAGAACAAAGAAGGAAAGTCAGTTCTGAACTGAATGATCTAAATGAGAAACAAACAAAAATATCCATTTTGAATAACTAGATTATACAATGCAGCAGAAGAGATTAGAACAAACACATTAATGCCATATATTCGTAATTACATCGCCACAAATTCAGAGAGCTGTATTCCAAGATAAAGTACCGAACCAAAGAATTCAAGCCACAAACTCAGATCATAAAAGACACAAGGATGAATCATCGGCAACCGTGAAGGTATTGCAGAAACATGGAAATCTTATTGTCAACCATTATACAGTAGCAGGGATAAGGAGAACACCACCGCCGCGCTGGGAAAATTAAAAACTAGGATAGCTAGTGGAACAGCAGAAGCGCTAAAAGACTTAGACAACGGAACAGATCTGATATACAGTTTATATCAAGAAATCTGGAGAGCTGGCATATGGCCAACAGACTGGAGCAAATCTATCTTCGCTCTAATATATAAAAAAGGTTCTTCTACGAAATATTGAAATTATCGAACGGTCTCTAATATCTCATGCTAACAAAGTCCTCTTGAATACACAGGCCAACAAATATATATATATATATATATATATATATATATATATATATATATATATATATATATATACATATATATATATATATATATATATATATATATATATATATATATATATATATATATATATATATATATATATATATATATATATATATATATATATATATATATATATATATATATATATATATATATATATATATATATATATATGTATATATACATAAACTTAACTTATAGACCACGAACTTGAATACTATTTTTCTCAGTAAATTGGAAGCTTAACCCACTCTAAAATAAATATTAATAACAAATTTTTCTTCATAATGCAACAAACCAAACTGTCATAAAAGTAAAAACGAAGATGACAAAATAAAATATGAAACATACACGAGATTAAACTACCACCCACTTGACTGAGCAACGCGAGAGGCCAAATTGTAAATGGGTGTGCTATCTAGCATACCTTATTTACAAAACTAAACACGTATGTAAAACCTTGTGATACTATTTTATCATAAATAAAGAGTTTGTTCAGTTTGTATTTGAATTTAACTACCTATGTATACAGCCAAATTAAATATACTTAATTAAATTAATAAATAAGTACACTGACCTGCCGGAATTGTCATATATGTAAATAATTAGTCCCATCTTTCTCAGACTAATAAAATTACTTTTATGAAATATCTGTGATCTAGAATTAGAAACATACAAAATAGGAATTATGCTAATTCTTGTAGTTGACAATAAAGGAAATGCCAACGACGTTTTCTATATATGGCTCTTATAATTTAGTTCACATGTTTACAAAAGAAATAATTGGAAATCATATGGCATAGCTGTTGTTGACTATCAAAAAAGTATATTTATTATTTAAATGCGATTAGCAACAAGTGGAAATTTTAATTAATGAGAAATTGTTTTTAAACTCTCTATCATTATGTCTTATCAGTAATTCAAACGGTACTTAAAAACAATAAACGCATTTTTTTCAAGTGTTCTTAAGTATAATTCTCATTATTTTAAATCCGTTTCAGATCTTCCTTATAATAACAAAAATGAACTTTAATTTATCGACACTTGTATAATTAGGACGCAATATATTTATTATATTTCCATTTAAGGAAATTTTAAAGTCTAAATCTCAATTAAATATGGGTTGATATCGTTGTATAAATAAGGTTACTCAGATAAAATTGCGATGAACGTACTTGAAACATCATTATATCTGCAAGACGATTATTTTATATAAACTTGACGGAATTTATGAAGTCTGCATGATTAAAAATGAAATATGCATATGTTAACTGATCTATAATCAACGAAAATATGCTGCTTTAACAATGACGCATCATTTTTCAGTTCTTGTTAACTTATGAAAAGTACCACAACGACCTAACATTGTAGTTTGAAATAATTTTTCTAGCTTTTAAGAAGTTCTCTTTGCTATGCATACGAAACGTTCATGCCAAGATATATTTATTTTCAAGTTAACTCCCAGCAACTTGAGTGACGTTGCTAGAGGAATGGAGTGTCACGACATAACTATTTCGGTTTCCGTAGCGTTAACTTTTTAGAAAAAACGGTCACCTGAGTTTCTGTAGCCTTAAATTCTACTTGGTTACTATCATCCCAAGATAGGCTTTCTCCCAGGTCTTTGTTAAGTTGAAGCGTTCAATGTGAATGAAAAAATATGTGTACTGTCATCTGCAAAACTATAGTTTGGATTCTTGGTCCTTTTGTAGAAAATCGTTAATGTAAATGAGAAAGAGAGTAGGAGATAGTATGGAGCCCGACAGACCGGCGTTGATAGTGAACACATTTGAAAGCAATCTCTCAACTGGCACTCGTAAAGAATGCTCTCTAAGGAAACCCGAGAGCTATAAACAAAACCTTTCAGACCTACTATAAGAGTGTAACTTAGCCTACAATCCGTCATGCCACATACGGTCGAATGCCTTGGATATATCAAGTGCTACTGCTCAAGATTCTCCAAAATGGTCCATTGCGTTGTTCCGAATATGTGTTTTATAATTTAGAATATCTTCTGCTGATCTTTGCTCACGAAAACTATATTGGTGATCTCTAATAATATTAAATCCTTCTAGATATTTCAAACGATGCTGATTGATAGTATTTTTCATAGCTTTTGATATTACTGAAAGCAGTGCGACTAGTTGGTAGTTTTTGGCAGCGCCTTCGTGCCTTTTTTGGGTACCGGATGAACCGTTGCGCATTTCTAACAGAAAGTACATATTTTTGTAAGATAGGTTCAAAAGTCTATACAAAACACAATTAATTGATTGTGTGCCTTCTTGGTTTCGTCGATTATTTTAACGCTTGAAAATACTCAGATGACAGGAAACTATAGAACTTAACGGAAACCTGGAAATAATTCTTGGGGTGACAGTAAGCAAGTAAAATTTAACGATATCAAAACCAAAGCAGCCGTTTTTTCTAAAAAAGTTTACGTTACGAAATCGGATATAGTTATTTTGGGACACTTTGGTTTGTTAGTCCTGTCACATAACTTATTATCGCGTGCATAGCAAGGAGTGTGTCTTAAACGCTGCGAATATTTTTTCGTACTAACAAGCTTTATACTTCTTAACATCTTTTAATTCTCTACAAAGCTTAAATTCTATCATGATATATTACACTTATATTTGCGGCTCTGCTCCTAAACATACACTGCATTTTTTATGTTGTATTAGAAATTCGAAAATCATCCAACAACTTAATTCTTTAGACTACCGCAAAACTATTGGTAACTTGAGTCTATTTCATAAATACTTGATAGATGTAGTCCGTTTCCGAGTCGTACGTATAAAGTTGAGCGACGATACCAGCGACGATACGAGCGACAATACGAGCGACGATACGAGCGACGATACGAGCGACGACGCGAGCGACGATACGGGCGACGACACGAGTAATAAGCAGAGGAAGAGAAATCAGAATAAAAAGAGGTGTTCGTCAAGGATATGTTCTTTCTCCACTCCTTTTTAACCTGTATTTTGAGCATATATTTCAGAAGGCCTTAGAAAACGCTTCAGACGGTATCAGAGTTAATGGCAAAATCATCAACAACCTGAGATACGCTGATGATACCGTTATTATAGCAGATACAGCAGATGGACTTCAGCGTCTTATGAACAATATATCTAGGGAAGACGACGCTTTGAGAATGAAAGCGAACGTTAATAAAACAAAAGTGATGATCATCTCAAGAACACATGGATTGCAAATAAATATTCGAGTTTATAATCAATTAATAGAACAAGTAACCCAATTTAAGTACCTAGAATGCTGGATGACCAATGATCTGAATCCTGAAGTTGTGATCCGAGTTCGCATTGAAGTAGCCAGAGCTGCTTTTCTGAAAATGAGACACTCTCCTCACAGACTTCACTTTTTCTTTGGATAATCATTATCGTTTTGTAAAAGTCTATATATATCCAGTGCTTCTGTATGGAGCTGAGGCCTGGACATTGGGAATATGCTCAATGAATCGTTTGCCGTCTTTCGAAACTGGGTGATGCGCAGAATATTGAAGATCTCCTGGACAGAACATCTTAGAAATGAAGATGTACTGTGGCAAATGGGTTAATGAGAGACATACTGTCATTTGTTAAAAAAAAACAAAAAACTCGCTACTTGGGACATGTCTACAGGGATCCAAGATACTAACTTTTCCGTATGAAACTGAATAGGCCTGGACACTTATACTTTATTAAGAGTTGCTCTGAATAGAAAAGTTCGCCGTGGTTACAGCTCAACTTCAGCAATGGAGATGATACTGTAAGAAGAAGAACAACTTTTATTTCTCTACAAGGCTTAAATTGTACCATCTATGATATACTGCACCTATATTTGTGGCTTTGCTCCTAAACATACGCTGCATTTTTTATGTTCTATTAAGAAGAGGGCTACTTGCCAATTTAGAAACCCGAAAATCGCCCGATAAGTTAATTCTTTAGAATACCGCAGAACGATTGCTAATTTAATTCTATTTTATAAATACTTGATAGATGGAGTCCGTTTCCAAGTCGTACGTATTAAGTTGAGCTTGTGATTCTTCGTACCACCCTCTTAGAAAACTCTTTTATTTGACGAACCTCATCCCTTTGGCATGTATTGACCAGTACTGTTTCTCGCATCGATTACAATCTGCAGCGAGCATTGTAAGTTGCGACCTCCGCGCACGCGTCGCTTCTGTAGTGAATCAAGGATTAACTTACAACTCGTGCGCAGCACTCATAAAAAAGGACGTGTCTACAGTCCCAAACGCGGAAAAAAGTTAAAATGCCGAAGAGGTGTGGTCTTAATGACGCAGTTTGAGAATCAAAATAATTGTAATCCCGATCGCGAGCCCGTTCTTACAAAAATAAAAACCTAGGCTCATATTTTCTACGTAGTATGCTAGTGTGGCTAGATTGTCACTGACTGAACACAAAAAAAAAGGAATTAAATTAATATTATGTATTTCTACATAAACAACGTATAATAATGGAACACACCTTTCGACAATTCATTTGGTCAATCTTTTTTTCTTAACTGGCAGGCCTATTGCCATTAAATTCTTGCCTCTATGTCTGCCTCGACTTTTAATTGGTTTCTGGAATTTTTCTTTAATTAATATTAGAAATGCTATAAATGTAATACACTTACTGGCAAAGCGATAAGGCACTAATATCACAAATTTGTTCTTTAGAACATACTTGTATCTCGTTATTTTAGTTAATGTGAACATTAATAACATTAATCAACAAAAATAACTCTAGGGTTTTGCTGTTCAGTGTTTAGAAGTTCTTCTTCATTATTTTCCAACTGCTGATTTTGTGCTCTTAGTTGATTTGAAACTCGTAAATTTCAACAGGGAGCCAATGACTACTTCTTCATGGTTCTACCAACAAGTATGAAGTCTTCTTAAAATATCCCTTCTTTTTTCGTATTCGCTTGTAGAAACTTCACTACAAAGTGTATCTAGATCCATACAAATTGTTTGAGCTTTCCTAAATTTTTAATGCAACGTTTTTGATACTATACTAACTGCATGACTACCATCTAACAAGCCATTTTCTTTCTCATTACTTTGTGCTGTAGAACTCGCTCCCAAAGACAAACACTCAATATGACTTCGTGTCCATCGTTAATGAATTAGATTTATCTCGAATAACTCTAAATTAAGTGTGTTTTGTATATGTTTATGATAATATGTGTTTACATGGTAAACTCAATCAAGTAAAAAACCGCATGTACAACTACTTTCAGACACAATATAAGAATTTTTTCCTTGGGTGCAAATAGCAAGATCACCTTGTCTTGTGAACTTGTACAAATTGTTAGAAAGCTGAGCAGTTCTCAGATGTAATTCAATCTGTTTGAATGCAAATGGAGTTAAATGTTGATAAAATAATTTATCAGTAAATATTTGGGATGTTTTAAAATACATTTTCGAAAACTCATTCTGTGTCATTCTTTTCTTCATATTTAAAAAGATGAATAATTTTTCAATGAATTCCGGAAATGAACTATATCTTAATATTACGGACTTTAATTTTACATTAAGACTTTCTAACCTATTATTTGTGAAGTTACCCAAATTTCCGCTATTATGCTAATTTTTTTCATAGTAGGTAATAATTGAAATTGGTAAAGTAGCTTTCATATCTTCAAATACCTTCATGTAGTTGTATAGGCTATTTTGTTAATCAATTATAAAGAGTTTTTCACTTCACTTGTACTTACGTATAATTTTGTTGTGATAATTTCCCTCTGGAAAACTTGAAGGGCATGAAGAAGGCAAATTAATCTGGATGCTATAGGAAACTTGTGGGCAATTACAGATCGTTTACTTGTGCAGTTATTCGTCATAACAGAACGTGTTTTTTCCCACTTTCAATTTCTTTGTTTAAATCTGCAAGCAATAACAATTTTAATAAAATATTTTTTGTTTCGGTAACCGACCAAAAAGTACATACTTCCTAGACAATAGTCTTCGAAATACGCATGGTGAGTGTTTTTTGTCTAGACGTCCAAAAACACTACTTCCCGACATGTTACTTAACCGTAATATTTATTACCAATGTAGATAAAGTTTCGGTTGTCTCTGACATCAAAAACCCTACTCCTACCACATCAGTTTTTCCAAAGGAATTTTCAACACACGGTACATGAATCGGACAACGTATGTTAATTAGTTTATATGTGCCATCCATAAAGAGTACTTCTGGAAATAAATTAAAAGCTTTTTTCATGTGCCCATCTTGGAAAAACATGCCTCTTAATTTACTGTCTTCAATGTAAATTTCAATTGTACAATGATATTTGTTCCTGAGCATTTCCACAATTTCTTGAGTATTATTGTCATCGCTTGATGAACTTGACATGTGAATGTTTCATAAATCTTTTAAAAGTATTGCATTGCCTGTTTGTTGAACCAGATGAGCTTGCAACAACTTGTTATTTACTTTTAATTTCATTAATTTCCTTACGTTGTTTTTGTTATCATTTGAAGTGTTTAAACACTTCTCTAAAAAACATATAAAAAAGCAAAATACTACTAATAGATACTATTATATACTTTTACCTTGTAGGTATGTCATGAGCATGAACATTAAGAATGTTTTTTATTATCAACATGTCGTTTTTTAATCTAAGAGTAATTGACGCGTTACAACCTTGTTTGTATGTTCTGAAAAAATAATTTTATATGTTCTTTATAACTGTATATGTATGTATGTAATCGTATTTACACCCATTTTCAAAATTGCACTCGATTTTCTTTCTCATATAAATCAAGAGTATCTTGTAGTTCCTTATAGGAACTAAATGTGTCATTTGTGTTTAACATCATTCTATTATATCTTCTTCTATCTATCTTGACTAGGTACTAATTTTTAGCAAAACAGTTGAAAGATTGAAGTGGTTAACCTAACCTTATATAGTAAACACAAAAGCATCCGCGAACACTGCCTTCTGCATAAATACGTAGAACTCGGGAATTTAATTATTTAGTTACAACAGTCCCGCGATCGGGATTACAACTATTTTGGGAAAGTCCCGAACTGAGTCATTAAGCCCACATCTCTTCGAGATTTGAATCTTTTGCAACGATCCTGCGTTCGGAATTGTATACACATCCCATAAAAAATACAATAACTATAATAAGTAAATGTGATGCGTTTATAAACTTATTTTAAATAAATCTCCACAATGCAATCAGTATATATTTGTAGTGTCTAAAGTTTGTAGTTTATGGGTAAAAATAAGGTAAAAATAGCTTAGTCATTATCAAGTAGTAATTTTCTTGGTTTTTTTGTAAAAACCTTGCACAAGTTCTCACAACTATATTTTTCCTAAAAAAGTACACAATATTGTATCTAAATAACTTGAAAATATAACCATGCCCATAGCAAGAAGTTCACATTAATTTATTATGTAATAAAGAGAAAATAATGATATAGTGTTGAGTAGATGTTTTAAATAACAAGTTAATGTTACCATGAATCCTACATTGTCTGTTTTTTTCCTTGTGAAGTTTAAAAACAATGCTGGAAATATTACACTTCCATTTATCGAAAATAAAAATACATACCTACATTAAAAAAATTGTGTATCATCCACAATATTAGGTCTTTTTTAGTACTGATATCCTCCATATGAAGAAATTTTTGAGGAAAGTGGTACGGGAAGTAAAAAGTTGAACCTCATTCCGATATAATGTAATAAAACAACGCGTATTCATCTACATATATCTCTCTGGAAGGAATCAAACACATTATACCAATCGAAATCACATTGATAGGAACAACTTTTCCTCGATGTTCCAAAGAATCAAGACTTGTGATGAGTTTCAGGCCCACAGACATACGGTTAATTCCTTTGGAAATAGAGTCTAGCAAACGACGTTGACTTTTACCTTGGTTTTTTAGTATTATATTGTATTTAGCAACTATCATTTCAAGACAGAATTTGTTATGGTAACTGCAGATATTTGGTGTTCAAGCATTCGGAGTAAAAGAAGAAACAAGCATGCGTAGTTCTAGAAGCTAGATTTCTGGTGTATCAGAATTGTAAAGAAAAAAACAATTATAAGACAATATGGAATACTGACATACTCCGATGTTGACAGTAAATGGCTTCAAAGGAAAATTGACAGTTATAATAAAAGTCTTTCAGATATCCTATTAAATAGTAGGTTAGTTATCAGTCGTCTTGTTAGACACAATCAAAACGTTTGGATATATATATATACACATATATATATATATATATATATATATATATATATATATATATATATATACATACATATATATATATATATATATATATATATATATATATATATATATATATATATATATATATATATATATATATATATATATATATATATATATATATATATATATATATATATATATATATATACACATTATACACACATATATATATATATATATATATATTTATATATATATATATATATATATATATATATATATATACATCGGGTGTTACGGATTTCACTGTTGGATTGTAGCAACACCGATTGTAGAAAGTTCACCTTAAATATTGGATCTCAATTATAAGGGAAAAAATAGACCCTAAAGAAATATTGTAATAAATATTTTTTTCGCACCCCACTGATGAACGCTGAGCTCCACAATATATACGTAAACCAGACAGGAGGTCGTTTCTTTTCGATCCCGTCAGTCGGCTTTTTTCAGATAAATTTGATAAAAAAATAAATAAATATTTTTCTAGTCTAAAACCGAAAGGACTGTGGCTTCTTAGTTTTCCGCATTCCAGAGAAGATTAAAGCGTATATGCCGCGACGGCGGTTTGTTCTGTTTTCTTTTCAGTAAATGTTTACCAAACAAGGGGATAAGGTATCGTAAAGGTCAAAGTTCTTTTAAAGAGCGATGGACTGACATAGTGATTAGGAGAGCTGCATAAAGTGTAGAATATAGCAGCAAGTGAGATAGATTGTGTCATTGATACCGTTGGTTAAATTTTAAACTTAGGATATTTTATATGGAGATCCATTGCATATTTAAGGTACATTTATTTATTTACTTATTTCGTATGGATGTACATTGCACACAGCACAATTGAAGTTAAAATAACCCAAATGAATTATACAATAATATAACCATCCAACCAATGCGATACCAATTTAAGGTACATCAAAAAATTTTACCATTTAGGTGTTTATCTCGAAGAAGTTCAGAGAAAAACCTATTTGATATACTGTTTTATTTTGCCTCCAAACAGCTGTTAAATAAAAAATAGCGGATCCTAAAACAAAGGAAAAAATCGAGCATAAAATATG
Source organism: Pachyrhynchus sulphureomaculatus (assembly GCA_019049505.1). Taxonomy (NCBI): domain Eukaryota; kingdom Metazoa; phylum Arthropoda; class Insecta; order Coleoptera; family Curculionidae; genus Pachyrhynchus; species Pachyrhynchus sulphureomaculatus. The sequence goes on from CM032449.1 coordinate 65,597,796, forward strand.
TTGGGAAGGATTTTTTCCCTTTATTTAATATACACTAGGAAGAATTTTTTGTCAGACGTCAACAAAAAATGGTTACTTTATAATCGCCTTAGAGTTTACTGCTGTAGGGGAGGCTCGTGCATATTATATTATACGTCTTTTGTTTATTGATTCTTCCAACATATTTTTATAAGGATTTAATGTAATTTCCATCGTTTTTTGTACAGTATTTTTTGTAGTATTGCACATAAAGATTTCACAATTTTTTTTAAGCTTCAGCGTTAAATCCTGAAATAGACGGTTCACTAGTTAAATGTGGCTAAGCAATTGCTTATTTTCGTTATTGATAATAATAGAAGCGTCTTGTAAGATCGACGTGCTTCCATTACTTGAGTTTGTTCGATATTTTCAGCTATTTTAAATAAATGTTCGGGAAACACGTTTTTGTCCATGGACCAAACTCTTGCCGTTTTAAATCTGTTCGCAATGGTGCCAGTTATAGCACCCCATTAGTAAACTTCTGCAAATAAACTTGCAACTTGATACTGCGTTACTTAATCGCCTGGATTTGTCCTCAATCATTCGTCTGTTGCATGAATATAATAAGAGCTTATAAGTTTAAAAAAAGACATGACGAGTGGCTGAAGCCGGTGAGTAGTAAGACCTGGCAGTTGTAACATTAGCCTTCGCTATATTCAATGCTTGCAGGTCCTTCGAATGCGTTGTATATCCATCAAGCATTTTATTTTCAGAGATTGACTTTACGACGCTTATAAAATGCTTCATCCAACTTACAAATAAGTTTGAATTAATATTGCCAATGCCTGGATTGATGACAACACTCTCAGGAGGTATGCCATTCCCCAATTCAAGATTTTGTTTCATTCTTTTGAATATTTAATCCTCAAATTTATTGTGTTTTTTTCTGAACGTTAAATATTTTTGTAGACGAAAATTTATTTTTATCCACGACTTTTTTAAGGTGAGGGGCAATTTTGTCCTACTTTCCCTACCACAGCTTTTAACGGGGCATGATATATTTGCTCCGGCGCCTTACCAAAGCCAAGGTACCGGCCTGTCATGGTCGAGGGGTTTTTGTAAATATTTGGTAAAAAGGAGATTTGTCCCTTTTTCTAAATTTTTAAAAAATTTTCGAATTTGAAGAAAAAAAAGGTATTGAATGTGCTTCTACATGGCCCCACGAGTCACCCATTTCAATATATGCAGCCTGTATACATCTATATGATATCCTCGTATTATTAAACTGTCCTTAAAATAAATATTTATTTTTTTTAGAACAAAGGAAAAACAGACTATAAATCAATAGCCCAGGAGGATATCCATTTTTTTATTATTTGGTGTATATATTAACTTTTTCTAAATATTGAATATAAAATCTTTCGCTTTTTATAACATTTAAAGAGCAATATTTTACCTCCAAGAATATTTTATAAGCTTATTAAGCCTAAATAAATTTCCTGTTGGCATTTGTAATTTCTTTTAGTTATTTTGGGGTACTTTTATATTACGCAACAAAAAAAAGCTCAGCCATAAAATCTCATTAAAATACATAATAAAGGCTGGCCGATTAGGTAAACAAAATTAATTAAGGTAAAAAAATTAAATTACATAATTACCTTAATTTATACAATATACCTGTTCATTTTAATTTATGATAGTCTGTTTAGTTTTTAATTTTATGCTTTAATATGTCAAAAATTAGTTAACAGCTACGAGAATTAAGAGACTGAGACTAATTTATTACAGTTTTTTGTAGTATTTATTACAGAAAAAAATTAATGCTTTTGCAAACAAGTGCAAATTTTTTCATTCCAAAACACCTAAGATAATAATATAAGTTTTTTGACTGTTCTTTCAAAAGTTCTGTACTAAATAAATCAACATGAGAGAAGTACTAAATTTATAAATTTTTGGTTTAAGATTCATTATTACAACTGGATACTTTAAATCTTAGGCACTTAAAGCACCTATAGCTGACATCTGTTAGATTTGGAAATAATTGAAAAATCACTCATCTTTCAGGTTTCTTGAAACGTTGAAAAGGGCGTGTTATACACACCTCCACCTGTTTAACCTCTCACGTTTGACTAAAAATTACGATCCTAAACTTTTACTAGTATTGTAACAAATACCAGAAAAAAAAATCAAATAATATTTCACACTTTCTTTCACTTCGTCTCTCTGAAATGATGCAACTACTGTACAAGGTGGTCCAAATTGGACACTTTTAAAGGTAAACCGCTTTATCTAAAGAAGATAGACGAAAACTGATGTCAGTGTCTGAGACTTAATTTTTATGATAAACTCAATGGTGAAAACCGCATATCCATATCTAGTACCGTTTAAGATATATAGGGTGTTTTTCAAAACCTACATTTTGGAAAAAAGTTTGTAATTCTTTTCCTATTGAACATTTTTGATTTCCGTAAAAATATTCTCAAAGCACTTTTTCACGTGGATTTCAATAGTGTAAGTTACATTTTTTTACAACTAATATTTTAATAGTTATTAACGCAAAAATATATTTTTTAATAGGATACCCTGTATATTTTTCCTTATCCGAATAAAGCTTTAAATTACCATTCTAACAATATAGCACACTTTATATTTTGCTTAAATCTACTTCAAAATATAAATGTTTTTACGCGAGTTTTAAATGCACGTTTTATGAAGTAAGCTTTGGACGGAGCGGTAATATCAGTTGTTTATCGATAGCAGTCAAATCGTAAAAAAAATTCCCAGAAGTAACTTTAAGAGCCGTAACTACAATGAGATTTACTAAATGGTACAGTACTTTAATCTATGTACGAGATAAATAAAACAACAATAAAACAATTTATTCCGAGTAGAGCAAACTAAAACAAAACAATTTTCTATGAGTTTCATTTACACATAGGCGGCACCTTTTCTGGACACTTCTTACCGAGTTGATCAGTTCAAGAGGAGTGAGAGCTGCAAAACTTTGTATCACTGCGACTTCTAACTCTTGCCTGGTATTTGTCGGCAATTTAAAAATTAGGTCTTTCAATCTTTCCCAGAGATAGAAGTCCATGGGTGTTAAATCCGGTGACTTTGCCGGCCAACAGTTCGGACCTTGGTTGGATATCCACTTATTGTCGAAATTCGCCGATAAAAAATTACAACAACTGCAGCGTTATGAGGGTGTGCCCCGTCGCGTTGAAAAAATATGTATATTTCTAAAGTCCATTAACCGCAATTCATCAACAAGGGGTTCTATTTGCTGCTTTAAAAATTTCTAAATATCTCTGAGAGGTTTCATTGTAGTTAGGACTCAGAGTTAGTTCTGGGAATTTTTTTTTACGATAAACAATTGATATTGGCGCTCCGTCCAAAGCCTACTTTACAAAATGTGCATTTAAAACTCGCCTAAAAACTGAAAACCTTTATATTTTGAAGTAGATTTAAGCAAAATATAAAGTGTGCTATATTTTTAGAATGGTAATTTAAAGCTCTATTCGGATAAGGAAAAACATACATGGTATCCCATTTAAAAAATATATTTTTGCGTTAATAACTATTAAAATATTAGTTGTAAAAAAATGCAACTTACACTGTTGAAATCCACGTAAAAAAGTACTTTGAGAATGTTTTTACAGAAATAAAAAATTTTCTATAGGAAAAGAATTACATTTTTCTAAAATGCAGATTTTTGAAAAACACCCCGTTTAACTGAAACGGTACTAGATATCGATATGAAGTTTTCATCATTGAGTTTATCATAAAAATTGAGCCTCAGACACCGACATCAGTTTTCGTCTATCTCCTTCAGATAAAGGGGTTTACTTTGAAAAGTGTCCAATTTGGACCACCCTGTACAATAAGAGATCTTTTCGTTAATGGCGGACTAATTAATTTTTAAGGTTTTTGGTATATGAAATGATTTATTTTAGTGAGTATTATAATCGGCTAAAAGAAAAAGACTCGTATAATTAGGTAAGCTCAGAATTTCAGATTGCATATACATAAGTACATTGATTAATATATAAGATCTAGTTTGTATATTTATTTTCTAAATTTTATTAGAAAAAATCAGACGTTACAATAAAAAAACCGACCAAGTGCAAGTCGGATTTGCGCAATTAGTGTTTCGTACGTTGATTGCTTCCAAAAAAACAATTTTAGCTACAGAGGTATAAAATGATTAATGACACCCCAAATGAGTTTTCAACAATGTTTTTTTCGATCTTTACTGAAAACTGATGAAATCTTTGTTTTTTTTTATATGTCAGATAAATCATTAAAGGTAAATGCACTCGTGATAATGTTCATTCAATATATATAAATATATATATATATATATATATATATATATATATATATATATATATATATATATATATATATATATATATATATATATATATCTAGTCCTCAACTGTTTCCAGGGCGAACATTAATTTTGATAGCCACAACTAAAATGTGGCTAGATTTATTTTAAATTAGCAGTTACGTCAACAATGACACCGAAAGCATTTTAATGTAATTTTTCGGTGGTATTATTAACGCGTAACTGCCAAATTAATAACTAGAATATATGTAATATTTCTATTATGGTTGCTAATTAGAATCTAAAATGTATTATTGATCTAAAAAGTGGTTTTCGCTGAAGTATTAAAAAAAACAAATAGGATAAAGCAGCAAGTTGTTAGTTTGGCGTTTATAGTAAGAAACATTACATTGTTAAAAATTTAAATGTATTACTAAAAAGATGAAAATGTAAGATTTGTGTTAATTTACAAACGTTTAAGTGTGTTCACTATCAAAATACGTAAGCGAGAAACATTTTTCTAATTAAAAACAAAAGCTAATCGAACTTTGCATCAAATATGATTGATTCATGATAATGTGTGAATTTTAATATTCTATAAAAAAATTATGGACACGACTTTATTTTCTTCTTAAATAGATTATAAGTGCCTAGTTTTTGATAAATTCAATGATTTAAATAAGGTTGCAATAAATCTAGGTAAAAAACAATTGCCGAAATGTTAAAAAACTGCCAAAAATTTAAAATCGTAGTAGGCCGTTGAAATTTGACAAACCGATCTAGAATCACGAAATAAACGATTTTGTCTAATAACTTTTTTTAAAATTTGGCCAAATTATACGTTCTTTTCAAAATTTTTTACGAAAATGTCATTTTTGACAGGTGACGTCATGCGTAAAAATGACTTACTAAACTTTATTTCTGATATTATTTGAAGCACAAATGGATGCCATAACCAGATATGGGCTAAAGTGATTATCTAAAAAAAATCCCATGTGATGCGGACTTAAATTGTCACACTATATACTGAAAATCATATACACTATATATTAAATTGCAGAACTTTTTATACGTATAGAGAGTATTACAATTAATAATGTAGTAATATTTTTTTACTTGACAGACTTACCAATACCTTTACAAAAAAGAAACATAACAAAAATGATGCTAATATGATTAGCGAAACACTCGTGTAGAGCACGAATAAAGTGTTGGTTGTGATGGTGACAACTGCTGGTATAACATCATTCGAATATGAACTTACAAATTTGTTATCGTATCTATTTTAAGTAAGTTTTTGTTATAAGAAAACTCGATTAATAATATAAAATTTACTCAGGAAATTAAAAATAGAAGATTAAAAAAAATACACTGAAAGTACACAAAATCATCCTGTAGATCAATATAAGTTTTATTAATCCCTTAGAATGCAGCAAATTTCTGGAGAAAAAAACAAATAAAGATTAAAGGTAACTAGCAAGCTCATTTAGGTTTATAGCTTCATGAAAAAATTCTTGAAGGAGATAAAAAATATAAAATTACGGGATTCATTGTTTGAAAAAATGTAATTATACGTTTGAATATAATTTTATGACGTACATAAAGTTTCCGAGTGGTATTTTTACATATTAAAATATTACCACTTTCTGTGTTATGATGATGATGAAACTATATCAACCCGAGAATAGACTTTTCGAAATGAACGAAACAAATACAAATTATCCGGCTCCTGATCTTTTGGTTAGGATTTCTGGGAAAAATAAAATATGGTATAAGAAATTTAGTATACATTTGTCTGCAAAATAATTTTTTGTATATTATATATATATATATATATATATATATATATATATATATATATATATATATATATATATATATATATATAGATCTTCCATGTGGAACACTTATAAGACCGTTGTTTTTCCGCGTTATAAGTGCATCAAGGAAAGGGAGGCTTTTTTCTTCTTCTACTTCCAAAATATCCGGTGGTGGATTCTATTTAAATGGAACAGAAAGTTCTCTAATTCATTTCGTCCATGCGGCCAAATTATAAAGATATCATCGACATATTGTTTCCAGAGTTTGGGTTTGAGTGGGGAGTTTTAAGGGCCACTGTTTCAAAAACACATCATATAGCGATTGGCTATTACTGGTGAAAGGGAAGATCCCATGGGCACTCCATCTGTCTGTTTGTATCTCTGACTGTTGAAGATAAAATAGGTATTTTTTAGACAGTGTTTCGATATATATATATATATATATATATATATATATATATATATATATATATATATATATATATATATATATATATATTTTATACATATATATATATATATATATATATATATATATATATATATATATATATATATATATGTATATATATTTATTAATGTGTTCCAACCGGTATATCCTTGGACTAATAGAACTTGTAGAAAAAACACTCGTGTAGAGCACGAATAAAGTGTTAGTTGTGATGGTGACAACTGCTGTGAAGTACTTTTGGTATAACATCATTCGAATATGAACTTACTAATTTGTTATCGTATCTATTTTAAGTAAATTTGTTATAAGAAAACTCGATTAATAATATAAAATTTACTCAGGAAATTAAAAATAGAAGATTAAAAAAAATACACTGAAAGTACACAAAATCGTAGAATTTGGCCAAATTTTAAAAAAAGTTATTAGACAAAATCGTTTATTTCGTGATTCTAGATCTGTTTTTCAAATTTCAATGGCCTACTACGATTTTGAATTTTTGGCAGTTTTTTAACATTTTGGCAATTGTTTTTTATCTAGATTTATTGCAACCTTATTTAAATCATTTAATTTGTCAAAAACTAGGCACCTATAATCTATTTAAGAAGAAAATAAAGTCGTGTCCATAATTTTTTTATAGAATATTAAAATTCACACATTATCATGAATCAATCATATTTGATCCAAAGTTCGATTAGCTTTTGTTTTTAAATAGAAAAATGTTTCTCGCTTACGTATTTTGATAGTGAATACACTTAAACGTTTGTAAATTAACACAAATTTTACATTTTCATCTTTTTAGTAATACATTTAAATTTTTAACAATGTAATGTTTCTTACTATAAACGCCAAACTAACAACTTGCTGCTTTATCCTATTTGTTTTTTTTTAATACTTCAGCGAAACCCACTTTTTAGATCAATAATACATTTTAGATTCTAATTAGCAACCGTAATAAAAATATTACACATATTCTAGTTATTAATTTGGCAGTTACGCCTTAATAATACCACCGAAAAATTACATTAAAATGCTTTTGGTGTCATTGTTGACGTAACTGCTAATTTAAAATAAATCTAGCCATATTTTAGTCGTGACTATCAAAACTAATGTTCGCAAAATTAGAAAGACCCTTTATGGTTGCGCCGATTTCCTCCTGAAAACTTACCTTCTACAGGAAAAAGAGCTAAACAGAGAAATTAACTCGCTAAGCAAAACTCGATATTTCTATGCGTTTATTAATGGTAGGCCCTGGAAACAGTTGAGGACTAGAGATAGCAATATGGTGTCGTAAGCTGTCAAATATTTAGTTACCAATTGAAACTAGAATGGAAAGAAACAGATGGTGTCACAACATGCTTTCTCTTCAAGAAAAAATTGAAATTGTTTTATTGTGTGGGGAAAATACACCTCATCGCACTGTTGCGAATGTTTTTAACGAGCGTCATCCTGAAAAAAACTTGCAGCAATCTACTGTGAGCCGAATTATAAAAAAGTTTAAATCGACTGGATCTGTGCGAAATGTTTTCCGAAAAAATCGTGTTGCACGTAAACGTACCGAAATACTGAGTTAGATGTGTGCTTAAGTGTACTGGAAGAAGGCAAAACCTGTGTTAGAACTATTTCGAAGTCTAAACTGGAGATCGACAGGGAAAGAGTACGTAAAATTTTACACAAAAATAAATTTAAACCATACAAACCGAAATTGATAAACACTCTACAGGATAGAGATTTTAATATTCGGTTGTTATTTTCATTCTGGTAACAAGGAAAAATAGAAGAGGACTCCAAATTTCCGTACAATGTTTTATGGACTGATGAAGCCACTTTTACTTCTAACGGAGTAGTAAGTTCACAGAATAGTCGATGGTGGACCCAAAAAAATCCAAACTTCATAATTGAGTGTCGTGACCAATACTCGTTTACGTTTGGTGTTGCATTGTAAATGACCAAATAATAGGGCCATATTTTTTTAGACATAATTTAAACTCACAACGATATTTAGATTTTTTAAATAACGAAATTTTAGAAGTTTTGGATAACATTGCTGTGGATCTAAGATATGCTCTATGGTATCAATTAGATGGGGCATCAATACACAATTCTTTGCAAGTACGAAACACTTTAAATGAGCTATTTCATGGCAGGGTCATTGGGCGAGATCCGAATAATTGTTGGCCACCTCGATCGCCCGACATCACCCCATTGGATTTCTATTTATGGGGCTATCTCAAACAAAAAATATACAAGTTTGGACCATTTAGAGATATCGATCATCTAGAAACTATAATTAGGCAGTGTGTTCTGGAAATGCGTCCCGAGTTTGTGAAAAATTTCGTCAAAGAAATTTCTAGAAGAACCATTCGTTGCATTGAACAAAATGGTGGACATACCGAAATGTAGAATATTGCATTATGCGTGTATTTAATACAAAGTATTTATTAAATAGGTTAAAATAGACAATTGTTAATTTAGCGTTTATAGAAAGAAACATTACATTGTTGAAACTTTAAATATATTACTAAAAAGATCAAAATGTAAGATTTGTGTTAATTTACAAACGTTCAAGTGCGTTCACTATCAAACTACGTAAGCGAGAAATATTTTTCTATTTAAAAACGAAAGTTAATCGAACTTTGCATCAAAGATGATTCATCATAATATGTGAATTTTAAATGTTATTTTTGACAGGTGACGTCATGCGTAAAAATGACTTACTAAACTTTATTTCTGATATTATTTGAAGCACAAATGGATGCCATAACCAGATATGGGCTAAAGTGATTATTTAAAAAAAATCCCATATGATGCGGACTTAAATTGTCACACTGTATATGAATTTCTAATTACATGATTAAAGTAACAAAGTGATTTAAAGCGGATCAGATTCTTAATTATTTAAATAAAAATTGATTATTATTGCAGACATCTGCAAAAAAAGAAATTTTCTGAGCTAGGAACGATAGAAAAATTGTGACCATGACTAATTTCTACATGTGACCATTTATGTTTAATTCAGTATATATTCTTAACTGTTGCCTTCCAAACTCTTTTTTGGTTAATCTAAAATATAATTTTGAAAAATTGATAAAAAATTTTACACTTTAAAATTATATGAATTTTGCCCAACAACTTAATTTAAGCATTATAAGGGCGGCAATGTTATTTAAATTATTTTTTCTACAGCATCAGCTTATAGTATAATATTAAAGTTCCATAAAACTAAGCACTTTCAATTGACAAGAATATTGTAATCGACACGACAGTCTTGAATGCGATAAGCATTGGCAGTGACCATCGGATGCGCAGCAACGTAGATTGATAATCCATAAAAAGCCACTAACAGAAAAAATGAAACAAAATTCGGACGAATATCGACAAGTACTGGAAAATCATATCGAACACATAACAACCAAACAGAAGTTGATGAACTAAACACAAATAACCAACAGCCTACTTATGACTACAAAACAAAAAGCAACATCGAAAAAATAAAAAACACAAAAATTGAGTAAAGACACAAAATCGAACGAAAAAAAGACTATTAAGAAATGATCCTACAAATGGCAGATTAGAATTGGCAGAAATAGTCAGAAAATTAAAGAAAAAGATCAGAGGAGATATCCAAGAGTACAGAAACTCGAAAACAGGAGAAACTATGAAAGATAGAAAAAGTTTAAAACACCTAAACAAACAAATGAATGAAGGGAGATATCAAATAATAAAACTTATAAGTTACGATAACGAGATCTGACAAATGCAAGAGATAAAGGAAGCTACAGAAAAACATTACTAAACACTATTTGACACGAAAAAATCGCCACCGCCCGGGAAAGAAGAAGGAAATAGAGTGCTAGTAATTAAAGTGGGATCTAAAGAAATTCCCGATGTAATAACGGATGAAATAATGAACACCATACAACATATGCACAGCAACAAAGAACCAGAGGACGACGGAATAACTATAAAAATGATAAGGTATAAAGGAGTATCGATAATTCAATCTTTTCAAGCTCTATTTAACAGGTGGTTTATAGAAAGTAAAATACCAACACCTTGGGTAAACGCCTTGATTGTGGTTATTTTTAAAAAGGGGAACTAATTTAAATTGGAGAATTACAGACCCATCAGCCTGGTCTCGGTATTATACAAAATCTTCACTAGAATCATAACATATAGATTAACGAACAAATTAGACGGTTATCAACCACGTGAACAGGCGGGATTCAGACGGGGATACAGCACTTTGGATTCTCTTCAAACGATTATGTTACTAGTGGAACAAGCAAATTAATATAAGGTCACCTTGTTGACTATCAAAAAGCATTTGATTCGGTAGAGATATGGCTGTCCTTAATGCCTTAAGTAAGAGTAGAGTCGCTGAAAATATACATCTCTTCTTGAACACATATCTAAAATGCCACATGCTTTTTACAAATAAAATTAAAACTAAAAGAGGAATTAGACGAAGCGATTCAATATCCCCAAAGTTGTTCGCGTTGACTCTAGAACACATGTTAAAATCGCTAAAGTGGGAAAATAAAGGAATACTAATAGATGGTGAACGATTAAATCACTTAGAGTTCACAGATGATGTCACTTTGATAGTCAAAACAAAAGAAAAATTACAAGAAATGCTGATGGGAGTAAATAACAACTCTCGAGAAATAAGTCTAAAAATAAGCTTTACAAAAACTGGGGAGAAAACTTGGGGGGCTTACATCCGACTATGGATGAAATAAGCTAATTATGATGATTATATATATATATATATATATATATATATATATATATATATATATATATATATATATATATATATATATATATATATATATATATATATATATATATATATATATATATATATATATATATATATATATATATATATATATATATATATATATATATATATATATATATATATATATATATATATATATATATATATATATATATATATATATATATATATATATATATATATATATATATATATATATATATATATATATATATATATATATATATATATATATATATATATATATATATATATATATATATATATATATATATATATATATATATATATATATATATATATATATATATATATATATATATATATATATATATATATATATATATATATATATATATATATATATATATATATATATATATATATATATATATATATATATATATATATATATATATATATATATATATATATATATATATATATATATATATATATATATATATATATATATATATATATATATATATATATATATATATATATATATATATATATATATATATATATATATATATATATATATATATATATATATATATATATATATATATATATATATATATATATATATATATATATATATATATATATATATATATATATATATATATATATATATATATATATATATATATATATAATTATAAATATAATGAAAACTAAAAACAATATGGCTGTAGTACTGTATTTTTATTATAGCTATTGGTTTAGTATTGTGGGGGTTAGGTACTATTTACTTTTACTTTTTTCCAACTTTTATTAACTTTGATAATATTATTGCATCTTTTCCAGTTAATGGCTAGTACAGATATATTGAGAGTTTTTACAGGTTAACGGATTCCTGATGGTGACGGAGAGTTCGTTAGTCTTGAACAATTTTTTACCACTAATCCAGGAATTTACACCTTGACCGTAAATCTGCTATTAGGTTCTTCCGACCACAAACTACTTTCGACATAAAATATTCTACCGATCAGTGACACAGCGGCACCTAAATTGCGCAAGAATTGGCTGTATAGGAAAAACTCATGGAGTATTTTCAAACCTTTGTTTTAGAACCATGTTGGCTGCGCTAAAGAGGTTTTTGATGTCATTTTGGCTGGCATGGAAGCTTACTTTCCTTTTTCGAAGAAATTTCCTGCCAACAGCCAAAGGCGTGGCTTCTAAACATCTTGCCTACCGACAATGGCCTGAAAATCCTAACGTCATAAATCGTAATAGCTTTGTTCTTATCAGGAACACATGCAAAGAAATTATAGATGAAACCAAGGAGACACACAATCAAAGAATTAAAAACAAACTTCTTGCCTGTCCCAACAATTCCAACTTCTGTTGATGATGCAACCTAACTTCTGATGACTGCATGTGGAAAAAAGTAAGCTCTACCTTGAAAATATTGTAAACTAAACACACTTGTAGGTGAATAACATGCTTTATCTTCTGTGTATTTTTAGATACGACAAGGTAAAATATCTCGTCATGTTACATTACTGTCCGAATACCTTTTAATATAACCCTTGAATCTTTTATATTTAATTTTTTACAATTAGAGTGACATATTGAAACGTCTTGAATTTCTTTACTTTTAATAAATATTTTATTTATTAAATAGAAGCCGTTATTTGTCCCTTATGTATATCTTAATTTCTGAGAATGGATTGAGTGGATATTGATATTGAAGGAATTAAAGAAATTAGATATAAGCTAGCTTATTTTTTTTTGGTAGAGAATATTGATAAGAGATAATTTTTGTACGTCTTTTGAAAATAGTCTCTATAGTTTTTTTTTTAAAATCGGTTGTAATATTTATTTGTTTTTAGGCACCATTCTTTTTAAAATAAAAGTAATGTAATTTCAGCTCAAAAAATGAAAAAATACTGAAAAGTTATTTAGTTATTAAAATAAGATTAATTTACGTACAATCGTTGCGTCCTGAAAGAAAGAACAGGAATTTTGTGAGACACTACACATTTAAATAAAAAAGGGTATATTTACTAACAAAATAAAAATTCCTAACTTTATTACACTCCTAAAATTACCTCTATTAAATAACAATCCCTTAAGCTGGATGAGTGTACACTATGGCACAGGGTCTTTAATTTGTCAAGGCTCCATACTCTCTCCTACTCTCTTCCTCATTTACATTAACGATCTGCTGGAAAGGATCAGAAATCTAATCTACAGCTTTACAGATGACAGTAAGCTTATTTCTTCTTTCACTTCGAACCCTTGAACATCGATTGCTCATGCAAATATCCGCAGACAGCAGGAAGTCGTTTAACTTTACAAATACCTGGAAGAAATTCTATCTTAGGGTGACAATATCCAAGTAGAATCTAGGCTACAAAACCATAGACAGCAATTTTTCTAAGAAAGTTCCTTCCTCTAGTAACGCCACTCCAGTTGCTGGGCGTTCACTTGGAAGCAAATATGTTTTGATATGAGCATGTCGCATGCATAGCAGCTCAAAAACTAGGACTATTATTTCGAACTAGAAAGCTTTATACTCCACAACAACTCTTAATTCTGTACAAAGCTTAAACTCGACCAACGATGGAATATTGCTCCCATATTTGGGTCTCTGCTCCTAAATATACACTGTATTTGTTGGATTCTACTCGGAAGAGAACTGTTCTGATTGGAGACCCAGAACTCACCAGAAACCTTGGAACTTCGAAGAACGGTTGGTGACCTAAGTCCATTCTACCAGTATTTTCATGGAAGGTGTTCGTTTGATTTGCTCGTTTAATTTTTCCCAGAGCAGTGTATGCTAGTAATACACGTCTTGATACTACATCACATCCGTTCAGCTTATTACTACTTGTACAACACACACAGTGATTCAAGACAACGTGAATCGCTTTCTCCACACACGCGTCTCTTCTGTGGCACTTTAAAGATTTCACTACAGCTACTCCCAAAACATTTATTACTTTTTTACTTTTTAACACATCAACAGTATTCTTAGAATTAATTTGTGAAAGATCAGCAAATGAACATATACGCTGAGAAGTTTTTGGTCTAGCTACTTAAAATACATTTTTTTTTTTTGCAAAATTCGACTTTATTCATCAATATAGTTCCCTTCAAGAGCGATACAATCAGTCCAATGCTTTTCTAACATTTCTATACTTTTCTTTTAGAAGGATTTGTCTTTGCTTTCAAAATAGGCCTCAGTTTCGGCGATAATTTCTTTATTGGAGCCAAATCTCTTTCCCGCGAGCATTTTTTTTAGGTCTGCGAATAGATAATAGACGCCGGGGGCCAAATCTAGAGAATACGGTAGACGAAGAAGAAATTTGAACCTCAATTCATGCAATTTTGCCGTAAACATTGACTTGTGGCACGAGCACATTTTTCTTGTTCATTTGGGGCCGTTTCTTCGCGATTTCTGCGTTCAAACGCACCAATAACTTTAAATAATATTCGCTATTGATGGTTCTGAGCACAGTCGATGAAAATTATTCCATGCATATCCCAAAATACAGAGGCCAAAACCTTCCCGGCCGACTGTTGTATTTTTGATCGCTTCGGGCGTTTTCACCGGCTGCTGTCCACTCAGCTGTCTGCCGATTTGATTCTGGTGTGTAGTGATGAATCCACATTTCATCCGTTGTCACATATCGTATGAAAAAATCCTTTTTATTGCCCTAAAACAGATCCAGACAACGCTCAGAATCATCAACACGTTGTTGTTTTTGGTCCACTGTGAGCAAACGCGGTTCAACCATTTCGAACAGAGCTTTCTCATGTCCAAATCTTCATGTAAAATATGACCAATACGTTCTTTTGATATCTTTAGGGTGTCAGCTATCTCACGCAATTTCACTTTATGGTCATCCAAATCAATTTTGTGGATTTTTTTTTTGTTTTCCGGTGTAACCATCTCATTTGGGCGTCCAGAGCATTCAGCATCATTTCTATCTGTACGACCACCTTTAAATTTAGCATACCAGTAAATGATTGGTGATTTTCCAGGAGCAGAGTCCCCGTAACACTTATCAAGCCATTACTTTACTTGAGCGGTGTTTTTTCCCATCAAAAAACAGTGTTTAATCAACACATGAAATTCAATTTTTCGAAATATCATGAAATTTTGGCACGTATCGTTTGAAAGTTGGTACTTCCTAAAAATCATATGGATTTTTTGAAAAGGGCGACTTTTGTCAGACCAAAAACTTTCCAGCCTACGTGTTAGTTGTTAAACATTTTGACAACTTATTTGTAAAAGATTTTTTATAAACCGTTTTGAATCTGGCTGCCAACTGAACATGTCTTTTATGGATGAACGCTCGTGATTTGTACTCGTTAAAATCTGAGGGATAAGACAATGTCGAATAAAATAAATAAACTGTTGTAAGAAAACTGTGTAAAGGCAACCCTGTATTAAGCAGATTGCGAGTTTTATCTCCTCCAATAATTTTTTCAAGAAGCCATTAAACCTAAATGAGTTTTCTAGATAGTGTGCGAGTTTATTTGGTTTTTTTTTCCAGTTACGGCAAGGGTGTTTTTTATTGCTAAAAAAGCACAGCCGTAAAAGCTCATTAAAATCCGGCGATAAACGCAAACCGATTCGGTGGATAAAGCTAATGGATTTATCAGCAAATTTCTTTAAAAGTTCGTTTAACATTTTAGGGTATAAAACAAATACGGTAATGGTTCCTATATTAAATTATATATAATATAATGTTAATTAGGCGTCATGTACCGTAAACTCGACGCATCTTTATAAATTATCTATATTATTTATAAATTGGACAAAGTTCCTTTTTCAGCAGATTCTAAGTATTCTCTTATGACTTAAACCTAGTTTTGAAGGCATACCTGCCCTCTGTTGGCGGTTGTTCCAGGCTTCAGACCGATAGCAGGATAGTTCAGCAAGTTGCTAGCAATTACCGCTCGGCAGCGTTTTATAGTGTTTTGCCCTAAGTATATCAAAATATAAACCACTAATATAAGTACTTTAGGTTTTATTCTTATTTTCCGTCGATTCTAGCTCAGTTAAAGAGTCGTTATAGGGCAAAACGCATCCTGAGATGGATTGACGAATGAGAGAATAGTTAAAAACCGCTGAAAAATGGACTTTATGCTATTCTAGTAGATTATATTGATTTTTATATCTTTGGGGTAGAACCCTATAAAGCGCTGCCAAGCGGTAATTGTTAGCATCTTGCTGGACAATTTCTATATCGGTCTGTGGCCTTGAACACCCCCGAATAGAGGGCAGGTACTCCTTCAAAACCAGCCAGAGGTGCAAATTATTAGTCATTTTATATAGCTATGCGAAATTTTTGCCTTCAATCGAAACTGTTAATTTTTATCACTTTTCAATGTTGCGAAATTTCTAAAGAGGGAAAAACTCTCTGACCATAAAGAAACACTTTATCACAGTGTTATTTTCGAGAACCTCAATGTTGCTTATGACGACTTGTTTTCAACGAAAATAAGAATAACACTTTAAAATTCTAGTATAGTTGATTCCAAAACAGCATAGGCATGACTAAAAATTCAGTTTTTTTAAATACTAAAAAAATACATACCTATTTTAGAGCTATGTTATTTTTTTTATTGTATCATTAATTTAGTACTAAACATTGAATTGTAATTAATTTTTATTATGAACTATTGACAACTTTGCATTAACTATAACCAAATTTCAATATGTTATTTTTTCTTTCACTGAAAAAGGTCATTACAATCAACATTTAGGTTTCAAAAGTGTAATTGTGTAATGGATTTTCCCATAGAAAATAGCTTTTTAGGGTCAAATGGTTTTCTGTTATTTTTGAGTTGTGGAAATTAAACGTTTATATTAGGCCCTAAATTTTTTACACACATGTGACAAATCGATAAAAGAACCCTTTTTCTAGATAAAATTTTATCAGGTCCATTTTCCACGAGTTTTTGGAAAAATGTCAATTTTGGCTAATAGCGAAATTCACCTAACTTTATTTTTCATATTATTAAAGCAAGAACTAATATCAAAGTTCAATTTCAACTAAAACCCGTAATAGAAATTGGTAAAGTTCCACTGCTTCTCTTGAAAATAGAAGCTATAAAGTTAACGTTTTTTTTTGGAAGATACTCTACAATCATTTTCCATTACATATTTTTTCTGCTAAGCTTGGAAATAATGAAAAAATAACTTAATTTCTGATATTTCGTGAATTCAACAACCTTGAAAATGACGCAAAGTATGATATATGTGAAGTAAGCCCTCTTGTGCTTCAAAGGACCCCGCACATTTCTTATGGAAAGTGGCTCTCGGTGAAATTGTCTGAAATCGATATATGTTCCTCTCGAGCTCCTGATCAAAAGTTCCCATGAGCACAAAGTCGGAAAATGGACAGTTTTTTAGAAAACGGAGGTAGAAAAACAATTTTCGGAGATCTTGTCGACAATAGCGTGGAGTCGTGAGGTTGTTTATGCGCCGTTCTCTGGGGCATACGGTTTCTTCGGTCGCTAATTCCAAATCTGGTATCAAAAATAATATTTAACAGTTGGCAGCTGTCAAAAAACTGTAATACTAAAAGTAGATAAAAAAAACCATCTGATACATATTCTAACGAATATTTTGTTTTGATATTTTCCGGTTAAACCAGTCTTGGGTTTTTTGGATCCAGTGTCCTGCTACTCATCTGTCTATCTGGTGGCAGGTCTTCCTCTATTCGTACACGTCCCTTGTCTAGGTCGCCGTTCCAACACCTTCATAGTCCAACTATTATCTTGCGTTCTGGCTAGATGACCAGCCCAATCCATTTCAAAGATAGAACTTTCCCAACTGTATCTATCACTCTCATTCGGTTCCTAATTTCTTTATTTGGGACTTCATTCCGAAGAGACAAACCCAACATTGGCCGCTCTATTGCCGGTTGAATTACCCTTATCTTATTTATTGTCTTCTTTGTTTGAAAAAGATTAAGGAAGGCCTATTTCCAGCAGTGGAGGCTAAGGGCTGATACATGGTGATGATGTTGTTGAATATTTTGTTACAAGAGAGGTGAGTTGATATTTTGTTGGTAACTGCCAAGTTTCAAATGTCATTTATGACACCGGAATTGGAATCAGCGAACGTAAAAACGTCCCCATGTATACTCTGATGGGTATTTTATTAGAAATAAAGCGAGTTGGCAGTTTTTAGACAGCTGCCAACTATCAAATGTCATTTTTGGCACCGAATTTGGAATCAGCTACCGAAAAAACTCCCGTATACCCCGAAGAACGGCTCTACGCTATTGTCGACAAGATCTCCGAAAATCGTCTTACTACCCCCGTAATTTCAAAAACTGTCCGTTTTCCGACTTTGTGTCCACGGGAACTTTTGATCAGGAGCTCGAGAGGAATAACATATATCGATTTCAGATCATTTCACCGAGGGTCACTTCCCATTAAAAATGTGCGGGGTCCTTTGTTCATTATCCCAACCAGGAACAAAAAAAATTGCTAAGCTTCGCAATAATAAAAAAATTACTAAATTAGTGAGATCTCTCTAACTGAAAAACTCTGAAAAAGGCGCAAAAAGGCGCAAAAAAGCGCATAAGATGATATATTCGAAGCAAGCTCTTCTATACTGAATGAATTCTGAATACTATTTAAACTCTACCAATTTCACCGACCAGCACCCATTTTACACTCTTATTTTAAAGTGATATCGCTTAGAAACTATAGGTTTCTGTCCTACCTCAGGTATTTCATGTATACGAAATTTGAAATCGATATTTCTTTTCTCTCGAGAAGTATTGCGAGAATAGACAGATAGACAGGTAGACATATAAATGGAAATTATACACGCAGAATACATTTTGCCTAATCTAGGTTCGCTGAATCGTAAGAAATTCCAAAATATAGGAATGTAATTTTTTCGCGGATACAATACTTATTCCCTTAGTAAAAAATAACCTGCTAAGTGCAAGTCGGACTTTGCGGAATTAGTTTTCCGTACGGTAATTGCTTTTACAATAAAAAAGGTATAAAATGATCAATGCCTTCACAAAACACACCCCAAATAAGTTTCCAGCAAAATTTGTTTCCGATCTTTGTTAAAAAATAATACAAAGAAAAGTGAGCGCAAGGATTACATTATATATATATATATATATATATATATATATATATATATATATATATATATATATATATATTTATATATATATATATATATATATATATATATATATATATATATATATATATATATTTAAACTCGTGTTTTCACAAGCTTTTATTTGACACCTCACACGATGACCTGGTAATTTTTTTTTACTTCTGATTTCACCCCACCAAAACTAACCTTTTAAGTCGAAATTTAACTTCCAAAACCAAACGGCTCTGATGGAGCCATCAATTCCTATACTAGTGCCAAATATCAACTTTCTATGTCAAATAGTTTCGGAGAAAATCTGGTGTGACAGACGGACAGACACCGAAGTGATCTTATAAGTGTTCCGTACGGAACACTAAAAATATAATAATGAAAATAAATTGGAAGAAAGTATGACGAACACCTGCTTAAAAGTAAGAATTATTTAGTCACCATTGCCCTCATAGATTTAGTTCAATAAGGCAGCAATTTTTTATGTTAATGGTTAAGAGAATTGTTTCGATGTGGTGTTAATAGATGAAATAAATAACAAATTGGGGGATTTCTGGTTAAAATGGAAATTCATCGACATAATAAATGATCACGTCTACCGCCAAGAAGAGTTTTCATGGACAAACTTTTATTTTAATTTTTTTTCAACAGCAAATGGCTTTACTAGAGTCAAATCCTATGTAACACATATACGAAATTTCTGAGTTTTCATTCAACTTCGTCAGTAATCGAGCTCATTCACCCAGTAATTCAATTAATTTTTAAACCTCAACTCTTGCAATTTATTACTGAAAAATTACCTAAATGAACTAATTTGTGAGCAATTTTATTGGCTATTACACTGTGTCACAGTTTGTGTCAAAATCACTATCACTATCACCATAAGCCTAATTCTATCCAATGCTGGTTGTAGGCATTCTCACTGAATTTCCATCTCAATCTATTTGCAACTGTTGTCATCCATCCAATGTCTGCAATCCTCTGTATATCATCGCACCATCTTGTTTTGGGACGTCCTACGCTCCTTTTCTGTTCTCGTGGTCTTTATTTTAATGTTCACTTGGTCCATCGATCATGGGTCGTGCGTACTACATGTCCAGCCCATTGCCACTTTCTTTCTGTTACGTGCTCTATAATATCCTTTAATTTTGTTTTTTTCACATATCCACTTGTTCCTTATTCTATCTTTTTCTTTTTTTATCCCGATCATCAGTCTTTCGTGTGCTCTCTAGGTCTGAGCTAGTTTTTATATATCGGCTTTATTCAGTGTCCAAGTTTCAGCGCCATGTGTTATTACGGGTAGAATGCACTGATCGTAAACTTTGGCCTTTAGCTTATTTGGGATGACCTTATCTTTCGTCGTAGTAATTTTTTGGCCCAGATACACATAATCCTTACCAATCTCGAGAGCTGTTCCTTCCAAATTTATAACTATGTTGTTATTAGTGTTAGTTAACATTTTTGTCTTACTTTTGTTCCTCTTAAGATCAATTGCCCTTGAGTGGTAATTAAACTCATTTGTCATTTCTTGTTATTCATGTGGATTACTACTGATGACTACAATGTCGTCGAGGAAGCTTAAATGACTCAAATACACACCATCTATCTTTAGGCCTTTCTTTGTCCAATCTAATTGGTGAAATACGTCCTCTAGAGCTGTAATAAATAGCTTAGGAGAGATTGTATCTCCCTGTCTTACGCTTATTACTTACTTATTAGTTCTGTACTAGGTTTAATGTAAATCTTTGCATTTTCATATATATCTTTGGGTAGAGTAGTGTATATAGAATCAATTATACAATTGTTCAAGCCGTTGATGATTACCTACATTTCGACAGAATTAAAAACCTTCTCATAGTCTATGAAGGCTATGTAAAGTGCGAAATTGTATTCATTGCTCTTCTCTAGGATATTTCTCATTGTCTGTAAGTGGTCGCATGTGCTACAGCCTTATTTAAAACCAGCCTGTCCGCATGGCTGATAGGAATCTTACTTATTTTTTAATCTATTAGAGACAATTTTAGTCAAAAATTTATAAATATGAAACAGTAAGTTAATTGGACGGTAATTGTCCAACTTTCTGATATCTCCCTTTTTGTGTAGAAATATTACTTCTGATGTATGCCACAATGTTGGTATTTTGCCAGTTTCTAGTCACATGTTGAAAAGTTTGACCAGTTCTTGTTTTAAGTCCTCTCCGGCCTCCAATAGCATTTCCGATAAAATTCCATCAAGGCGTGTTACGCTTCACTTCCTTCAGTGCATTATTAACCTCATCTACGGTAACCTCTGGCAGTTCTTCCGAACCTATATTTTGTATTTTCTTTTCAGTCCGTTTTCTTTGTTCTTCATTGAGTGTTGTTTTGAAGTTGTAGAGTTCCTTATAGTAGGTGCTTATTTCTGAGTTTACTTTGTCCCTATTTGTTACTTGCCCCTCACTATTTTGCAATTTACTAATTTCTTTTCTTCCGTTATTCAGTTTCTTGCTTATTACTTTCGGGCCTTTATTTCCTACAATTGTTTCCAAAATCACTTTATGCTTGTGCGTTCTTATATCTTTTCTGATCTCTTTTCTGATTAACTCATTATGCTCAGCCCACTCTATTTTGTGCTCATCACTGTTAATATTTCTTCTTCTTTCCATGAGTTGTTTGTCCTGTTTTCTAGTTTATGTGGCTACTGCAGCGGAGGCTGCTTTAATTATGGATGTTAGTTCTTCATCTTTTATATCTATTGTTTCGATGATTGTATTATCTTTAATCCCTTGTAAATGTTCTGTTGTATTTAGCTGGTAGTCTGTCCTCGTTTTTGATAATTTAATGGTGTCAACTGGTTTCGATCTATTGTTAAATACATTTGCTCTTAGAGTTTTCAAATTTACGAATACTCTAACCAGCACGAGTCTATGGTCGCTCCCTATAGTACACTTATTCAGCACTGTGACATCTTGTATTATATTTCTGTGGCTGGAAATGACAAAGTCTGTTTCGTTTTATTGTTTCAGAGTTAGGACTTCTCCATATGCATTTCTTATTGTCGTTCCTAAAGAACGAATTCATTATATAAAGGTTATGTTCTTTCGTAAAATTGATTAGAAGGTTGCCTCTTTCGTTTCTGTCCCCGAGTCTTAACTTCCGTATGATTGTTTCTCCATTCTGTTGTTTACCTATTTTTGCATTAAGATGTCCCATTATTATAGTGTAATTCGCTGGGTTTGATCTAATATAACTCTCTACGTCTTCGTAGAATTCCTCTACTTCATCCTCTTCTTGTTCACTCGTGGGCGTATATACCCGTATGATTTTCATGATCTTCCTTTTTGAGAGTTGGATGATGATGTAGGCAATTCCGTCCGATATTCCCTGATAACTTGTGATGTTGTTGGCGTAATCTCTGTGTATTAAAAATCCTACTCCGTTAGTTTTCGATTCGTTGTTGCCGCAGTGGTATAGTGTGTGACACGATCTAAGTTTCGTAATTCCTTCTCCCATGCGTCTCATTTCGTCGATGCCCAAAATATGCCATTTAACTCCTTCAAGTTCAGCTTCTAGTTCTACCAGCTTTTCTTCAGTTAATAGGGTGTCAAAATATAGTACGCGAATTAAGGTACCACAATTGCGTTCATCATCATTCACGATAAAATTTATTGTTCAATTATTATACTTATTTTGGGATGTTGAAACAGGGGTCAATTTATTTTTCCTTGAAGTTTAGTATTACAATGTGCAGTTTTCAATTATTATTAACAAATTTGTTCTATTTGCTCGAACTATAAATATTCCGATATATCAATTTTTATGTACGAATGTTTGAGGTCCAGCTTACCGGTCATCTTATCATTCTGTTCAAAAACCCTTATATACGGAGAATCTCATCTCTCTAGATTAAACTATCCAAATCTATGTTTTCCATGGAGTACAACCTACAAAGTCTAACACGAGTTGCTACTTACACGCGATCCTCATTTATACTTATAGCTATTTATTGATTTCCTTGTAGCTTTCAATAAATTTACCTCTTGCCTCATTTTGTAGGACCTCTGTATGGTAATTAAGTAATAAAGGGTTGTGTACAACTGATGCAGAAAAAGACAATCGCATTAACTGAAATTTCTCTTTTTCTCTAATTGTCAGGCTTAGTGGAGAGCAACTCCTTCAGAAAAAGATTTTACGTAATGATTTTGTAAGCCAGGATTTGGATATATTCCTGAGATATATTGTAATAAAAATATTTGTAACAGGTAGTAGATAAGACACATTAAAAAGAGGGCTTGTCGGGGATCAAACTGAAATATAATTTATTGCAGCGTAAATCTAGACAGCCTTTTTAGTGTTCCGTATGGAACACTTAGAAGTTAACTTCGGTGTCTGTCTGTCTATTTGTCTGTCCGACTGTCTCTCACACCCGATTTTCTCCGAAACTATTTGTCATAGAAAGTTGAAATTTGGTAATAATATTGATGGCCTCATCAAAGCCGTGTAGTTTTGAAAGTTAAATTTTGACTTAAGGGGTTAGTTTTGGGGGGTGAAATCGGAAATGAGAAAAAAATTCTTTTTCTAGGTCATCGAGTGTGATGTCAAATGAAAACACAAGAAATATATATATATATATATATATATATATATATATATATATATATATATATATATATATATATATATATATATATATATATATATATATATATATATATATATATATATATATATATATATATATATATATATATATATATATATATATATATATATATATATATATATATATATATATATATGTAATATATTACTTGCGCACACTTTTTTTTGTATTATTTTTAAAAAATCGCGAAAAATAGCTGTCCCCCCATCTTATCTCGAAAAGTACTGATCAAAAAATTTTGAAAAAATTCTGGAATATTCTCCACGGGGTGTAGATTGGACGAAAATTATCACGAGTTCATTACCTTTAATAATTTATCTGACATATAAAAAAAAACAAAGATTTCAAGGTCATCAGTTTTCAGTAAAGATTAAAACAAACTTTGTTGAGGACTCATTTGAGGTGTGTTTTGTGAAGTCACACACACAAAATTTTTTATTTTAAAAGCAATCAACGTACGGATCACTAATTGTGCAAGTTCAACTTGCACTTGACCGGTTATTTTAATTAGGTTTACCTAGAGAAAAGGACGGCTAAAGAAAGTTAATATTAGTCGCACGGTTTACGTAACTTGCGCCTTGAATATTTACAGTCAATTACACTATACAGAATAGAAAACCGATTGCTCAATTTTTGTTAATAGTATATTACATCTTATTTTATATTTTTTGATTAATATGTATAGTACAAGTAGTTAACAAGTATCAAAAAGCCGATCTACTGTTGTGGGTTATTTATATCATAATTTTAACCGTAACCGCGCACAATAAATGGAGACCGTAGCATTCCCTTTTTACAATACCTCTATTTTATATGACGCTACTGGATTCTTATAATAGTATGAGAATTGTGTAAATCTTTTTAGCTCTCACTTTATTAAATGTTCCGTGTAATATATTTTGGAATATAAGATCTCGTTTGTGACTTTCAGTATAATTTCTTTTTTTTTGTCTACCTTACGTAATTACGACATAATATCTTAATATGATTTTGTAGCCTACAGCATGGTTGGTACCTCCATTTCATATCAATATTTTACCTTGTCTATTCCTTCATTTCTGTTCGATTTTAGAGAGGACTATTGAACAACGTCAAAACAACACTGTCTAACCAATCTTTTACTCACATGTGGGTTATTGTTCAAAATTAAGTCCTTTTGCGGTTTTGGATCGAAAACTAATTTCTCTTGGTAAGTTCCTGATTTTCTTTTCCAGGGTTTCGTTATTTTTTGATTTGCCATGAATTTGCTTTGAAGGAGACCGTTCCCAGATTTTTGCAGAAAGTCTACGAATCGTTCTTTAAGTTACGTTGAATCACGTTATTAAGTCAATAAGCTAACATTATTTTAAAAAAACGAAAAATTCATTCCGATGATACAATATTCTTTATTTCCTTTTCAGAGTTTTACCGCAAGTCGTTTTATCTCACCGTTTTACCACACTGTTTTACCGCACTGTTCTACGTAAGTATTTTATAAATAAGGGTTTTACTTCACTGTTCCACGGCTACTTTTATGACGACCACTTTTTGTATGACTAATTGTTTACTACGGTTTTATGAAATTATTTTTTTTTACGTGTTCTACGTATAGTTTGAGTTTAGGATTCAATTTTTTTTACCAGCCTTTACATTATATGTCTACGACTAGGACCTTTTTTGGTCTCTAAACTACACTAATTGACTCCTTAGTGCAGGAATGTTGTTTAGTTTCCTGGGAATTATTCTACTGAAATCAGCAAAAAAAAAGTATGGCCAACAAATCCAACAACTTTTATCTGTTTATAACCAAATTGCGAAATTGTCTTGGCATGAAATACGCATTCTTTTTTTATTGGCCATTAGGTTACAATTTTGAGAATGAAAATGGTCAATCTCTAGAAAATTAGCAAAAGACGTAACCTTTAAAATAAAAACACAAAGGATTTACACATAGTTATCTAGCAAGCTTTTTCCTCTGATTTACTACAAGTGTGATTTTATAAGCGCTGGCTTGATATGTACAAGATAGGTATCTATTTTGCTTCCAAATACAAACTCTCGTTCTTTTGTAAATAAATATTTTTGGACAGTCTGGGATGTTTTATAATTTTTAGTTGAATAAATTACTATTTTGTTTTAACTCCAACTTGTTTATATCATTGTCTAGTTGATAAGACGCCAATTTTCGTTAATTTAACGTTCGTGAGACGCAGCATCTCTAATTTCTACTCTAGGCAGGATCAATTAGATATTATCTATATATATATAAAATGCCCGTCTCTCTTTCTGTCTGCTTGTCTGCCTGCCTGTGTGTTCGTTAATGCGCTTATCGCTTGAGAACCACTTATCCGATTTACGTGCTTCTTTTTTAAAACATACATATGTTCTCTGGTCCGGTTATAGTATATAATTTACTACGTTAAGTAATATAAGGAATAAGCAGTGACGATAATAGTGAATCAAGTCGGAAAAATGTTTGCCACCAGCGCACTCTCTTGCAATACATTACCTAAACCGTTAAATATGGAACAATATTATGTAGCAAGGAATCTAATCTATATAAAATGCAACGTCTCTCTGTCTGTCTGTTCGTTAGTACGCTTATCACTCGAGAACCACTTATCCGATTTACGTGTTTTTTTTATTCACACATATGTTCTCTTTCCAGGTTATATAATAATAATCTCTAATCTATAATATATATAAAATGCAACGTCTCTCTGTTTGTCTGTTCGTTAGTGCACTTATCACTCAAGAACCACTTCTCTGATTTATGTGTTTTTTTTTTAGATTTATACATATGTTCTTTGGCCAGGTTATAAGATATATTTTATTATGTTAGATAATATAAGAAATAAGCACTCTCTTACAATACGCTGCCTAAACCGTTAAACATGGAACAATATCATGTAACAATATGTATAAAATTCAACGTATGTCTGTCAGTCCGTTAGTGCGCTTACCACTCGAGAATCACTTATCCGATTTACGTGTTTTTTTTTTAATTCAAACATATGTTCTCTGACCAGGTTATAGAATATATTTTATTACGTTAGGTAACTTAAGGAATAAGCAGTGACGATAATAGTGAATTAAGTTCACGCGAGCGGAGCCGCGGGCACGGCTAGTTATAAATAAAGGATGCCTAAATATGAAAAAAAAAACTGTAATCTACTTTCTCTGACGTAGGAGCAAGCTCCTTGCACAAACAAGTATATAAAACAAGATTATTTTACAAACTAAACTAAATTGGCTTGAGAGAAAGTTATATAGGCCAATAAATAAAAGTGCTCCAAAACTAAATTTTTTGGCACTCCTATTCCTTAAAAAATTATTTGTTATGAGACTTTTACTTTCCGTCATCAATTTATTTTTTTTTTATGGTATTCCTATATTATGTTCAACAAAAATAAACAGTTATACAGTGTGTTGCATAACATTATAGGTGTTATTTATTTTTAAAATGCACCCACTAATTCACAAAATGTCTCTGTCATAAGGCAACTCATAATAGTCCTTGTTAAATTAATTGACAGACTTTAAGGATCACGAGGTTTATTCGATAAAGCAAGTACAATTTTTTCAAATCTAAAAATTTTATGTAGCATACATTATATGGTAACATTTTTACTTTAAATGAATTAGTGATTATGGAGTATCAAAATTGAATTAACCGAAAAATTTTTCAGATAGTAATATTTTTGATAGTATTCCACAAACTAAACTTCTTAATAAAAAATTCGTAGTATTAAAAATATTTTGTAATGGAAACTCAAATTTTTGAATGGAAAACATCATCAAGCTAACCAGAATTTACACCCTAAATTGTTTTAAAAATGGGAGCGCACAGTTATTTAGTGCACCGTTCATGCAGCTCGACTACGTACCCGACCATGCGATGAGTAGCATACATGCTAAATAAGAGGGCGCGATGGAACCTTAACCCTTTTTGGGGATCACACACAACTGAACATTAAGTTAATCACGAACTGGAATGAACTACCAGGAATCACACAGTTGAACAAAAAGACGGGAATCCTAACAAAACACTACCACTTGAATCAGCATTTTCATTGTATAGAGGTCAGAGATGATTCAAACTGCAGTAGATCCTTGTAAGAGGGAGAAAGAGCTATTCATCTAATCATGTCTTGTTTGGCAATCACGAGAGATAGAGCAACCCACTTGAATTTTCTAAGCATCTTGGACCATGTGTATTATGGACAATCCTTTCATAGTATATTAACCATAATCGTAAAATATAATAGGTGAAAAACGGGCCCTTAATTGGTCTAAATATCTGTCTATCCACCTAATCTGGAGTTTTCCTCCGTTCTGTAATATAGTTTATTAACCAACGAAATTATCTACAAATTAATATATTGTCTTTAGTTCTACCTATTTTTTTAAGGGATAATTTAAAAGAAAAGCGAATTGAAGAATGAGTGAGAAAGATAACTGATGTAATTTAGAGGCTAAGCAGGTTGAAGTGGCGCTCGGTGGGTCATATCGCGAGAGTCTCTGATGACACAGGTCAACATGAATTTTGACTTTGATAAGAGGGTATGAAATTTCGATAGATTTATCGACAGTTAGACGAAAAAAAAAATATATGACCTGAAAAAGTTGGCTTTTGTATCCAGGAGAACGGTGGAACAGTATTTTAGAAAATCCATAGTTTAAATTTTTATGCATTGATAAATCAAAACAAATATATTTATATATGATTTTTATCAACTTTTACTATCATATCAAATTACAAAATAGTGGAAAAAAAGTTTAAAAGTGAACTCTATTACTTTTTCTTTCATGTTAATAAGTACTTTCTCTCACTAAACCCCAAATGTAGTCCCCCATCATATTTTCGTTGTATTGGCCCTGATAACGTTGTTCGAAGTTCATAATATCTTGATAAAAACGTTCTCCCTGTTCGTCTGAGTACGCCCCCATGTTGTTTTTAAATTTATCTAAATGAGCATGCAGCATATGTACTTTTAGAGACATTCTGCAACCCATGGTTTTAAAGTTTTCTAACATGTTTTCAACTAGCTCTTGGTAATTTTCAACTTTGTTATTCCCTGAAAAACCAGAGGCTACTGCTTTAAAGCTATTCCAACTTTTTTTTTGAGCACTAGTAAGTAATTTTGGAAATTCTTCACTGGCAATTTTTTTTTTAATTTGTGGACCAATAAAAATTCCAGCTTTAACCTTTGCTTCTGACAGTTTTGGAAAAAAGTTTTTTAAAAATGTAATAGGTTCAGATTTTTCATCTAGCTTTTTTACGAATTATTTCATAAGCCCTAACTTGATGTGTAAAAGCGGCAGTAATACATTTTCAGGTTCAGCAATAGGTTGACATTTAACGTTTTGTTTTCCAACAGAAAATTCCGTTCTTAGTGGCCATGATCGTTAAACATAGTGTTGAGCATCCGCTCTACTATCCCACAAACAGAGATAACACGGATATTTTGTATATCCACCCTGTACTCCCATTAAAAATCCTACCATCTTAAAATCTCCAATGAACTGCCACTTATACTCTTGATATTTTAAAGCTTCGAGTAAAATTTGAACACTTTCATAATTTTTTTTTAGATGTACAGAATGAGCGATTGGAAGAGATGGAAATTTATTTCCGTTATGTAATAAAACGGCTTTCAAGCTTTTCGTCGAGCTGTCAATAAATAAACGCCATTCACTAGGAACACAGGGCATCCCAACTGCTTCAAACAAACCTCTTATATCGTTACAATAACAAAGTCTATCTTCTTTGGTAAAGAACGTAGCAAATGTCTCATGCCGACTTCGTTGATCTGTTATTTTGACATCAATAAGCAAATTCCATTGTTTCAAACGAGAACCCAAAAGCTCTGCCTTACTCTTCGGCCAATTCAAATCTCTTATTAAGTCATTAAAGTCTTCTGAGGTAAGAAAATGGGGTTTCGGTGGTTCCTGTGACAGTACAAATTCTTCATCTTCAATATTTTTATTTGAACTCTGAGATGACCTTGACTGAGACAATCTTTTAGGAGGTTCAGGTACTGGAAGTTGTGGGCTATGTGAGATTGGAGCAGAGGATGAAGCCAGGTCAGGATATTCGATGGGTTTCGCATTTTTGCCTCTACGTCTTTTAGCTGGATTTACTACGCAAAAATAACAGTCATTAACGTGGTCTCTTGGCTTTCGCCAAATTTTCGGTACTGCGAATTTCATACTCCGTTTCTCACCTTGATACCAACCTAAAATAAATAAAAATAAACATATTTATATTTTTTTTTTTTTACTAAAAATTGTTTACCTTCTAAACATCTTTTGCAATTACTACAAGCAACATGTGGAGCCCAGGACTTGTCTAGATTCCGAACAGGGCAGTTGAAATAGGCTTTGTAGGCTTCACAAAGCTTTTCACATGCGTTTAAATAAAATTTTATATCTCGTACTTTAATAAATATACCACATATATAACAAAATGCATCAGCATCATATTTACACTTTCTCGACGACATTTTAACCTCTTTAAGTCTTCTACAAAATAGTCAATTGTTGTTTATCACTTAAGTGACATCTGTAGACACTGTGTGAAAGTTACGACCCCTTTATTTTTTTGCGGTATTTTTAAATATACCAGAACTATTTAATATTTCTACGATAACTCAAAAAAATGTATTATTATCATAACTAACACAAAAGCAAACTTTGTATGGAATATGGGTACTTTTCCTTTATTTTGGAGCATAATGAATAGAAAAATCATAAAATCAATTTTAGGACAAAAACAAAAAATTTTTTGTAGAGTTGTGTAATCGATGGACCCGTAAAGTATTCAACGGGCTATAACTGGATAAACAAGGCCCTAATCCGAAGAAAATGAACGGACTTAGGGGAGGTTTATGTCCGACAATGGACTGCATAGATGATGATAATGATGATGATGAATTCGATTGCTATCCAAGTTATTTTTTAGAAACTATAAAATTTATACAACTCAAATTTATATATTAAGAGATTGTTAAAAGTGCTTTATCTGGGAAAAGTTACTTCATGACATTTTTCTTGAAATGGATTATGATAATTCTTTGTTAATTATCTTCTAATTTACAGTTTACCTAAATTTCAAAAAAATTCCATCTTAATGTGCAACTAATTTTAACAAAACAAAATGAGTATCCTTGATTCCTATGTAGAATTGAAAGACTTACTAAACAGTATAATCGGGATTATTTAACTGAAATTTATTATCTAATTTTTAACTCACCTAATTTTTCCTTAGGCAGTGTCACATTCAAGTTTGACAAAATTAAAAATAAGTGTCCCTCATTCCTCTTCAAAAATAATAGACATCCTAAAAACATTGCATAAATGACTTGACCGTCATTATTTTCATATTTGCAACTCATTTAAATTTTCTCCAGACACTACGTTAGGTAATATGACAATCAAATTTAACAAGATGAAAAATAAGCATCCTTCATTCTTCTTCAGAAAAGAAAATGCGAGAGCACAATATAAAGTTTAACATATTTAATTTTTCTCTTCTCTCAACTTATTCTAAGAATTCCTGATTACTCAGCATTAAATTGTTAAATTGGTTGGAATAAGGAACTGCAGTCAGATATCAGCTCGAAAGATTCCGCTTTGTTCAACTTGACTCTAGGGTAAAATTCCTGCTTGAAAATTACAAAGATTTATCGGAAAGATGCATATTTCTTTAGACAAAGGCAATTTGTATCTTTTAATTAGTGTTTTAAGATTTTATCATCCCTTTGATAAAAAAAATGCTTTTTAAAAGTGATCCTAATTTTCTCTTTTTTAGGTCAATGCTGGGATTGGAAAAAATGAGAAAAAGTATGACATACGAATAAATATAGTAGCCAATTTACTTTACTAATAATAATTTTTTTTTATGGGTCTAGCACACGTGCTACAGGGAAGTCCCTAAAGCGCTACAGGAGCGACACGTGTGCGGAGAAAGCGATTCACGTTGTTCTTGAATGGCTGCAAATTGTACTCGGTGGGAAACACAGTCCTGGGCAAATTATTCTAAAGGGATGATGTTCTCTATATAAACAACTGCTTGAAAAGCGTTGTACGAGGAGTAACAAGCTGAACCTCATACGGATGTGAAGTATTAGCGCGACGTGTACTTCTAATATGCACCGCTCTGGGAGGAATTAAGCGGGCCACATCCTCAGAACACTTTCCATGAAAACACTTGTAGAATAGCCTCAAGTCGCCAACCGTTCTTCGATGTTCCAGCGAATCAAGGCCGCCGGTCAGTTCCGGGTCTCCAATCAGACGAACAGCTCTTCTCTAAACAGAATTCAACAATTGCAGTGTATGTTTGGGAGCAGTATTCCATAGTTGGTCGAATTTAAGCAGTCAGTGACGCTGTTAGAGGAATGGAGTACCCCGACATAACTATGTCGGATTCAGCAACGTTAACTTCTTTAGAAAAAACTGCTGCCTGGGTTTTGGTAGCGTTGATTACTGTCACCCCAAGATAGAATTTCTTCCAGGTCTTTGTTAAAATGAATGACTTCCTGCCGATGTCCGAGCCTTCAAAGTGAATGAAGAGATAAGTGTACTGTCATCTGCAAAGCTGTAGATTGGATTCTCGGTCTTTCCCAGCAGATCGTTAATATAAACGAGCAAGAGAGTAGGAGACAGTATGGAGCCGTGGGAAACACCGGCGTTGATAGTGAAGGTGTTTGAAAGAAATCCGTCTACTGCGACTCGTAAAGAACGCTCTTTGAGGAAACATGAGAGCTACAAACAGAACTTTTCGGACATACCATAAGAACGTAGCTTAGCCAACAGCCCATGGTACCAAACACGGTCGAATGCCCTGGATATGTCAAGAACAACCACTCGAGATTCTCCAAAGTGTTCAATTGTGTTGTTCCAAACATGTGTTACATAAGTCAGAAGCTCTCCGGTTGATCTATTTTTACGAAAGCCATATTGGTGATCGCTAATAATGTTGACTCCTTCAAGATATTTTAGAAGATGCTGATTGATAGCCTTTCCCATGATTTTCGATATTATTGAAAGCAGTGCGATTGGTCGGTAGTTAATTGGCAAGGTCTCCTTTTTTAGGTATCGGCTGAACCGGCACATTTCCAGCAGGAAGGAAATATTCCCTTTCTGTAGGATAGGTTGAAAAGTCTACAGAAAACTGGTGTTAGTTCCCTCGCACAGCTTTTGAGAACTATGGCAGGTATTCCTTCAGCACCAGAAGCCTTTTTGGTGTCTAGCTTCATCAAAATACGTTTTATGATACGCTGTTTGAAGAGAATATCGGGTATCCTTGACTGTACTATGGGGATAGTAGGTGGTGTTTTTCCTTGGCAATCGACAGTAAAATGTGAAGCAAAGAGTTCAGCCAACAAGTTCGCTTTCTCAACAGGTGTCGTTGCAGTAGAATTATCTGGCCGTGTGAGTGGTGGTATGGTGGTTTTTGACTAACGGCCTTAGCTACTGACCAAAAGGACCTGGAATTGTTGGGACAAGCGAGAAGTTTGTTTCTAATCCGTTAATTGTGTGCCTCCTTGGTTTCGTCGATAATTTCTTTGCATCTGTTCCTCACACGAACAAAGGTGTTACAATTTATGGTGTTAGGATTTTCACGCCATTGTCGGTATGCAAGATGTTTAAAAGCAACAGCTTCTTTGCATTTTCGGTCAAACCAAGGCTTGCCGTTGGAAGGGCATTTCTTCGAAAAAGGGATGTAAGCGTACATACCGGCTAAAATAACATCAGAAACCTCCTTGCCGCAGTCGGATGGGTCGTCGGATCGAAAACAAACGTGTAACCAAGGGAAAGTCCGAAAGTATTCCATGAGATCTTCCCATTTAGCAGATTTGTAGTGCCAAATCTTGCGCGCTTTGGGCGCCTCTCTGTCACTGATTGGTAGGATACTCGATGTCGAAAGTAGTTTATGGTCGGAAGAAACTAACGGCGAATTTACGCTGACCGTATAAATCTCCGGATTGGTGGTTAAAAACCACACACCAAAAGAAAAAAAAATTATTAAATGTTTGTTATTTTCAAAAATAAACAACATATTCGAAAAGATACATTTCGAAATATTCTATTACAAATGATACAGATTCTGCTATTTAACAAAGTGGTCAAAAACTTGACAAGAAAAGCTATTAGCTATTAAGGTAGGGGGCCCAGTTTCTAACCTTTTAAGAGTAACAGTTGATGTTACATTAAACTAAATATTATAATATTTAACTTAAAGGAAAGTTTGATCATTTTATCAATCAGTTTAGGATTTTCTGAACAAGATAAATTAATCGTTTTAATTAATTTTTTAAAAATCGATGTTCAAGGACCCAGTATATATTATTTATAACGTTATTTGTTATTAAGTGTAAATAAATTAAAATCATTAATTTAATAAAAATTAAAAATTTATTATCAAAAAAAAACATTTTCTTCTAATTTTAAAACATAAATAATACAAATCATGATATAAAATATTAATATAAACAAAAAATTTCGTTTAATTTTTAAAATTATTTTTGTTTATTTTTTTACTTTTAGTAACTTTAGTAACTCATTTCTGCTTCTTTAATTGATTTATTTCTTAACGTTACAGTTTTTTTAAAATTCTTTTTTATCTTCTCTTTTTTGTTTTTTTGCTTCTTTTCTCTTATAATATTCCTGCCACGTATCAGAGGTATAAACGGTTGGCACTTTTTCTTTAGCCTTTCTTTTTTTAAGAGATTTATCATTCGAAGGCCAAAACAAAGCTTTCCTAAACGGAGAAGATACATTAGGAGGTGTCATTTTCGAATCGGGCGGTGGAGATTCATTCAAAGTATTAGGATCACTAGATGAGATTTTGTCTTGCGAGCTTCCTAGTTCATCAACTAGGTTCTCATCTACAACGTCCACACAACCATCAATAATAGGTACTAAGACTCCATGTCTAAATTCTTTTTATCATTATTTTATTACTCAAAATATTTTTTTTAAATGACAAATATATGTATTTTATGTATTAAAATAAATATTTAATATTAATTTATTACTGTAATAATAAAAAAATAGTCAAAAATAATAAATAATGATAATAAATATTTACATTTTGACGGTTTAGCGATATGTTGTTTGTAATAGGTTAGAATTTGAGGGTCATCAACTACAAACATACCTGCAAAATTGGGCCTAGTTATTGACCCCCATATTCTAACAATAATTTTTTTTAAAATGTTTTATAAAAGTTTTAAACTAAACTATAATCAATTATTGACCTGTCCATATATTTTTTATTCCATTTTAATACTTACATAATAAAAAATCAGCCGATTCAATCGACGTACACTCTTACACAAACTACATAGACCATAACTAAAAACTGGCTTCCACTTCAATCTTTTTCAAGATTTTTTTTTATTTAGTTATTATTGTTGATATATTTGTAATTGCCATTAATTAGGCACAGAATAAATTACTTCATGTTTTAATAAAATTTATTTAAATTCAGTATAAGGCTGAAAAGGTCAGAAACTGGGCCACGGTTAATAACTGGGTCCTTTACCTTAGACATATAAAGATAAAATAGTGATAATTAATACCTAATTAATAAAAAATGGTAGGTAGTAGAAAAATGAGGGGCACTGCAAAAACCGAAATAGATGCAAATAAATAACCTACTACTACGGAAGCACACAATCAAAGATTTAAAAGCAAACTTGCCGCATATTCTAACAATTCTAGATCTTCTTGATCAGCTAGTAAGTCGATTATTCGAAATATTAGTAAATACACTATATGCGCTTACACAGCCAGATAATCCTATTTCCACAACAGCTGTTGAGAAAGCCAACTTGTTAGCCTAACTATCTGTTTCACATTCTACTGTCGATTTTTAGGGAAAATACCAGCTACTATTCCCAACGTGCAGTGAAACATGCCCGATATTGTCTTTAGACAGCCTATCACGAAACGCATTATAATGAAGCTAGACACCGGAAAGTCTTCTAGCGCTAATGGCATACTTGCCATAATACTAAAAAAAATCCAGGAAACTTACACCAGTTTTTAGAATTTTTAACCTATACTACAGAAAAGCAATATTTTCTTTCCTCTGGAAAAATGCTCTGGGATTCAACCGATACATAAAAAAGGTGAAAAAACCTTGCCAAACAACTACCGATCAGCTGCATTGCTTTCAACAGTATCAAAAGTTATGGACAAAGCTATTAATGAGAATCTTTTGAAATATCAGGTAGGATTTAACAATATTAGACACCATGAATATGGCTTTCGTGGCTTATATCAGACATAGTTGGAACAACAGAATTTAACATTTTGGAGAATTTTGAACGGTTGCACTTGATATATCCAAGGCAATCGACTGTGCTTGACGGATTGTTGGTTAAGCTAAAGAACGCCTAAAAGTTTTTGTTTATATCTCTCATATTTCCTTAGAGCGCTTTCTGTCCAAGTGGTAGTTGACTTTCTAATACCTTCACTGTCAGGCTCTATAATTTCTCTGACTCTCTTTTACCTTTACTTCAACGATCTGCTTGACCGGAGCAGAAATCGAATCTAGTGTTTTGCTCATGACAGTATACTTGTTTCTTCATTACCGTAAATGCCTCAAGATCAGCTACCGAAGCAAATATCTGGGACTGGGAGAAATCCCATCATGAGATGACAATAACCACGTATTATATAATTTAATACTGAAAACATTCAGGTAATATTTCTTTCTAAAAAAGTTAACGCTGCAGAACCAAACATAGTTCTGTCGGGCATTTCATTCCTCTATAATCTTCGTTTAACTTGACGAACGTTAACTTAGGAGCAAATATGTCTTGACACAGCAAAGAGAGTTTTTCAAAAGTTAGGAATATTACTTTGTACTAGCAAGCTTTATACCACACAATCATTTTTAATCCAATATAAAGTTCAAATTCGATTAATATTGGAATATTGCTCACATGTTTAGAGTCGTGCTTTGTTAGATTCTATTCAGTAGAGAGCTATTTGCCTGAATAGAGGCCTGGAACTTACTAGCATCCTACTATGGACGTAACGGTCATAATTCCTCCCAGAGTGGTACATGCCAAGAATACACGTCTCGTTAATACATCACATCCGTATTGAGTTTAGCTTCTTACCCCTCGTACCACCATTTTCAAAAATTATTTTATTTAAAGAACCTCATCAAGTACTATTTACAGCAATTCAGTACCAACGTGGATAGTTTTTTCCACACACGTGTAGGTTCTGTATAATTTTAGGGATTTCTCCATAGAACGGATGCTCATAAAAAATTTCCCAAATTTATATCCAAATTTAGGTAAAACCTCACTCCTCACATATTTAATCTACCCACCGTACAATAATTAATATATTAAATATTACTATGGCATAATTTTAGAAAAAAATATAGGAAGGAAGGGAGGGGAAAAGAAGGAATATATGAAAAGAAAGGAAAGAAAAAAATGATCAAAGAATAACAAAAGAACTGCTTATTTATTCAAACTCACGCTCATTGGTTTAACGATTTCTTCAGATGCCTCCTTTTAAACGCACAACAACAAAGAGCAATTTTAAGACAAACATTCTACGCAAATTTAAATGATGAACATCAGTTCGGGAGAGAACAAAAATTTAATATTTTATAATGAAAACATATTGAATGTAATTTACGTCTGTTAATCATGTCATGACATGAAATTTCTTTTAACTGATAACGTCATTATATATCAAATATGAATCGAGTGCGGCAAGTGCGAAATATGAGAATGTCTTACCCTATGCAGTGTTTAAAAGTAAAGATAGACTTAAAAGAACAACATGTTTGTTTCCTTTATCATATAAATAATATAATCTTTCAAACGCAGTTGTAAGCTTTTACCTTTATTCTTAAAACGCAATTGATCATTACGTACTTTTACGTTTGTTTTCTGATGAATATTGTCTGTATTATTCTGTTTATTATACAATATTATTGTTGATCTTGACGTTAGAAGATGTTTTGGGAAGTGTATTTCACTTAAAATTCATTCTATTTTTAACTGCTGCATAGTCTGAAGGTATAAATGAAAGACATAGATGATAATTACGCAATAAAAGTTTAAAGTGTTTACATTAATTAGTAAAGCAATTGTCATGTTTTCTTCTGAAACACTTGTGGAAATTTGAACACAATTATAAAAAATAATCATTATTAATTTTAACACTTTGTTTACGATCACTTAAATAAGAATTAATTAGTCTTGAGGTTTTCTCAGTAAAATTAGTATAATGTAAAAGAGCAAGTATTATTTTATGATTGATATAATCAAACAGTTTTGTCGAGTAATATGAGGGCTGTTACTTAGTTATTGTTATGCATAATGTTATTCATTACATAGGGCATAGTGATAGCACAGGTCTAAAATCAAAGTGTTTAAGCAGCAAAATTGAACTTGTTGTGTTGTGTTGTGTACATCAAATGACTAATTTGAATTCCTTAAATAGACCTAAGAATTTCTAAAAATATCAAAATACCTCAATTGTTTCCATTCTTTGGGATCATTAATTTTTCGCAATGAAGTTACAGAGGTCTTTATTTAGCGTATTAAAAAGTTACCCTTTACAATATATTTATTAACATTATGTAGAAAATATTCTATAATGTATGGGCAACATAAATAAATAAAAATTTAAGTTTATCAGAACTAAAGGCTTTGATTTTAAAATTTTAAATGATTTGGAGAGTGTAAGCATATTCTACAGTATGAAGCGAATGTAAGTTAGATAAATTGTTTTTATTAGTACAGACGTAAAAGTCCACAATTTAATAATTTACTGTATTATTATCCCTAGTCCAGTTTATAAAAAATAAATTAGTTGTCGGTATTTACACACACACAAATTACACTTAATTATATCTTTATTATGAACAAAATTACTACATTTTGTAATTTTTTTGCCTATAGCCAATGAACTGTGGTGTAATCAAAGGGGCATATACGTTTCGCCGCCTCCTTCAAAATGAAGATTTTTTTTATTGAGGGTTCTTTGTGAAAAATATCATTACTACTTTTCATGAATTTTTAAATTGGGTGGTAGGTTTTTAGAATAGATAGAGGCTCTTTTTTGTGCGAAATTTCTGCCTCCCCCTCCCGCTAGCAGTCATTGATTTTTAAATGAAATTTAAGTAGTTGGGGTTTCACTGTAGGTAAGGGTTTTTTTTTGTAAAAAAACTCTTCCCTCCCCCCTGGTAATTAATTTTTAACTTGGATTTAGTTTCCTCTGAAGGTGGTTACTTGTGTATTGTAATGTAAAGAGGACTAAGCTTTTAGAGTTCCAATGGAACAGTTTTCTTTCTCATCAAGGAGTTTCGTTCCTCGATTTTTGTTTATGCCGCCGATTTTTAATATATTGTCTTTTTTTCCTAAAACGAACGCCCTTGAAACTGACTATGCCATTACTAGTAAACTCAAATTGTTTATTTTACCTTTCTACATTGTTGCAAATTTAGAATTTTTCTACCAAACCAAAATTTTTCCAGTTAAACTTATGAAATAATTTGAAGTATAGTTTTCTACTTCTCTGTAAAAAAGATATGCCTACAATTTCGTAGAAAAGAAATTATCGAAGCCACTTTTTAAAACCCTGGGAATACGAATGCTATATTTAAAGTATCCAGCAAATGAACATATTTTTAAATAGTAGCAAACAGTTTGTAAGGACATCAGAATTTTATGTTTGTACAAATGCTCTACTTGAAATTACGCTAACTTATATTCTTCACTGTACGAGTCCTCAACATTTGACCCTTCTACTTTTATTGTCGAGTTTGGCCAAAAGTGGTGTGTATCTCATAAATCAAAAGAGAGAAAGTGAACCAAATATCGAGTTGATTTCATCATTGTACGAAGCCCTTAATGTCGACCCTGCTATGGTTTTCCGAATTTCGACTGAACTGAAAGCTGATAATAATTTGAAACCACAATTTTCTTCAGTTAGATGTTATAACCTCTAGAAGCGGGGCCTTTTTTATAGCGCTATTTTGTATAGCCCCCCTTTCTTTATTTTTAATAAATATTTTATTTATTAAATAGAAGCCGTTATTTGCGCCTTATGTACATCTTAATTTTTGAGAATGGATTGAGTGGATATTAATACTGATAGAGCAAAAATTTAGATATAACCTAGCTCGTTTTTTTTTACTGGTAGACTACATGGAGGTCGAGGTAATTTTTGTACTCCTTTTGAAAATAGTCTCTATAGTTGTTTAAAATTTGGTTGTACTGTTTTTGGGTACCATTCATTTTAGAATAAAAAGAACCATCAGCTCAAAAAATGAAAAAATACTGAAGAGTTATGTAGTTGTTGAAAGAAATTTTAATATTGTACAGCGTCCTGAAAGATAAAGCGGGTAGTTCAGTGAAACATTACACATTTAAATTAAGAAGGGTTTATTAGCAAAATAAAAAATCCTAACTTTATTACTCTCTTAAAAAATTACTTCTACTAAATAAAAACCCCTTAAGCTAGAAGAGTGTACACTATTACATAGAGTCTTTAAATCAGGATTACTAAGTTTTTAATAAAAGGCTTGATAAAACAGGATATTAAAAGTTTGTGAAATTAACTCCGCGAGTTACACGTGTTGAGTAGTCGTTGGAAACGCACTTGTAGACAGGAAGTGATATATTTAGACTGGTGTGCTTATGACTTACGGATTATTTTCTCTTCGTAGGTTTTCCATAAGTTACTTGGTCTCTCCTGGTGAGATTCTCATAAAAATATTGTCTCAGCCATTACCGTCCTAGTTTCATTTGGGTTGCTAAAGACTTTTTGACCCGAAATGCCTGAGGATGAGCAGGATATTTAAAGCAAGGAAAAAGGCCTTAAACTTGAGAGCTAGATACGGTTACTGCTCTACTACATCACTGAGAAAAAAAAACACTCTCTGGCGTGCTAGAGAAGAAAGCCACTACCGTTTCATGGTGGAAAAAGCCACTACTACTTCATGGTGGAAAAGAGCCACTTAAAAATTCTTCTTCAAAGTGACGTCTTTAAAGTGGCTCACTGCCGGGCGCAAAATTAATGCAAACTAAATAAGTCAAGTCGGCAACACGCGTTACACTACGCGTTACTCAAAAATTTAAAACACTGTTTTAAGCCACACTGCTCAAGAATTAAAATCACTGCAATAAATATAAAAATGTAATAAAATATAAATTATAGGGAGAAAAACAGTGTCGTAACAGGCTCTTAAAATTTAGGAAAAAATGAGTGTTACAATGTAATATATTAGTTAGACAAAGGTTCAGTTGAATTCATTCTTTAGTAGCCCAAGAGAGGAACAATTTAATGGTTCGATAGAATATACAGGTGAGTCAATGAGTTGTGAAAGCGACACCCATAGGGGATCACTTGAACAAAATATTGAACACCATTTTAAAGCTTTATCTATCATATGGACACACTCTAAATTTTAAGTCAGTCTGTGAAGTCATTCATTGTTTATCAGCTGGTTAAAGTAGACGTGTTTGAGTATTTTTTAAAAATGGAAAAAATCAAATATCGTGCAGTAATAAAATTCTGTGTTTTGGACGGTTTATCGGCAACTGAAATCCATGCAAAGTTAGTGAAAGTGTTAAAGGAGTCAGCTCCTTCATTTCCAACTGTTCATATATGGACTCTATAGTTTAATCGTGGTCGTACAGGCGTCAATGATGATGCACGTTCAGGAAGTCCAAAAACTGCAACAACTAAAGAAACTGTTGTGCAAGTGTAAAATATGGTAATAGAGGACCTTCGATTAACCGTGGATGATTTAGTTAAGGCTATAGGCATCTCACGTGGATAGGTACATGAGATTTTTATTAACGTTTTGGGTATGAGAAAGTTACTCGCAAGACGAGTGCCGCATTTGCTAACGTCGGAACAAAAACGCACTCGAGAAACTTTCTAAACAACATTTGACTTATTTCACACAGAATAAAACTGATTTTGTGCATCGACTTGTAATTATGGATGAGACTTGGGTATACCAGTATAATCCTGAACTGCGACAATAAACCGCACGGTGGACTGAGCCCGGTTGTTCAAAGCAGCCAAACTCGTCAAAGTCTTCCGTGCATCAGTTTTCTGGGATGCAAAAGGAATTTTGTTACTTGATTACCTTTAAACTGGTAACCGGGTGAGGGCTGGTTCAGGGGTGTCGACATTTAGAGATCATAATTTTAAAATAGATTTTTGCAAACTCGAACATAAATTCAGTGCACCAACACTTGCAATCAAATAAACCTCATACACTCGCTCTCTGTGAAACCGAGATCAGTTCATCGATCAGCACAGTCAATTATCTTTATCCTGGGTACGACTTCTATTCCCGATTTAGGCGTAACTTTGGAATCTGTCTTCTGGTCAGAAGCGACCTCTCTTACCAACGAGAAGAGGCTCTGGAGCCCCCAAACTTTGATGTTATGTGGTTAAAAATAACGACTCAACAAACCACAAGGTTCATCTGTATCCTCTATCGACCACCAAGTGATACTAACTTTAGAACATTTTTCGCTTCTCTTGCAGACACCATCGATCATTTACAAACTAACTACCTAAGTGCCGAAATTGTCATCCTGGGCGACTTTAATGTCCACAATGTCAGGTGGCTTAAATATTCAAATACTACCGACGAACAAGGCCATGAAGCTGAATCATTCTCAATCAGTTGTGTCTTAACTCAGCTTATTGACGAACCAACACGGATCCCTGATTGAGACGGGGATTTCGCCAGTCTTCTTGATCTGTTTTTAACGGAGATTTACACGGTCACCGTAAATCCGCTGTTAGGTTCTTCCGACCATAAACTGCTTTCTACCTCGAGTATCCTACCAATCAGTGACAGGAAGGCGCCTAAGCCGCGCAAGATTTGGCACTACAAATCTGCTAAATGGGAAGATCTCATGGGATATTTTCGAACTTTCCCTTGGATAGACATTTGTTTTCGATTCGACGACCCATCTGACTGCGCCAGGGAGGTCTCCGATGTTATTTTGGCTGGT
This sequence comes from Pachyrhynchus sulphureomaculatus, assembly GCA_019049505.1. Lineage (NCBI taxonomy): Eukaryota > Metazoa > Arthropoda > Insecta > Coleoptera > Curculionidae > Pachyrhynchus > Pachyrhynchus sulphureomaculatus. Next base: position 65,640,926 of record CM032449.1, read on the forward strand.
ATGGAAGCTTACATCCCTTTTTCGAAGAATTGCCCCTCCAACGGCAAGCCTTGGTTTGACAGAAAATGCAAAGAATCTGTTGCTTCTAAACATTTTGCCTACCGACAATGGCGTGAAAGTCCTAACACCATAAATCGTAACACCTTTGTTCTTACCCGCAACAGATGCAAAGGAATTATCGACGAAACCAAGGAGGCACGCAATCAACGAATTAGAAACAAACTTCTAGCTTGTCCCAAGGCCCTTCTGGGCAGTCGCTAAGGCAGTCAAAATTTCACCAAATCCACCATACCACCACTCACACGGCCAGATAATTCTATTGGAACGACACCTGTTGAGAAAGCGAACTTGTTGGCTGAACTCTTTGCTTCACATTCTAGTGTCGATTTCCAAGGAAAAACATCACCTACTATTCCCATATTGCAGTCAAGGATGCCCGATGTTGTCTTCAGACAGCGTATCATAAAACGTATTTTAATGAAGCTAGACAACAAAATGGCTTTTGGCGCTGACTGAATACCTGCCATAGTTCTCTATGCGAGGGAACTAACATCAGTTTTCTGTAGACTTTTCAACCTATCCTACAGAAAGGGAATATTTCCTTTCTGCTGGAAATGTGCGACAGTTCAGTCGATACCTAAAAAAGGCAAGACCTTGCCAAATAACTACCGACCAGTCGCACTGCTTTCAATAATATCGAAAGTCATGGAAAAGGTTATCAATCAGGATCTTCTCAAAATAGCTTGAAGGATTCAACATTATTAGCGACCACCGATATGTCTTTCGTAAACATAGATTAACAGGAGATCTTCTGACTTATGTAACACATGTTTGGAACAACGCAATTGAACACCTTGGAGAATCTCGAGCGGTTACTCTTGACATATCCAAGGCATTCGACCGTGTTTGATACGATGGACTGTTGGCTCTCATGTTTCCTCAGAAAGCGTTCTTTACGAGTGGCGGTCGACGGATTTCTTTCTAACACCTTCACTATCAACGTGGGTGTGCTCCGAGGGTCCATACTGTCTCCTACTCTCTTTCTCATTTACATTAACGACCTACTTGGAAAGACCGGGAATTTAATCTACAGCTTTGCAGATGACAATACGCTTATCTCTACTTTCACTTTGAATGCTCGGACATCGACTACTTAGGCGAATAACCGAAGACAGTGGGAGGTCGTTCATCCTAAGAAGGACCTCGAAAAAATTCTATCTTGGAGTGACAGTAACCAAGTGGAATTTAACGTTACAAAAACCAAGGCGGCAGTTTTTTCTAAAAAAGCTAACTTTGCCGTACCCGACATAGTCATGTCGAGACACTCCATTCCCCTAGTATCGTCACTCAATTTGTTGGGCGTTAATTTGGGAGCAAATATGTCCTAGCATGAACATGTTGCAGGCATAGCAAGGAGAGCTTCTCAAAAGTTGGAAATATTATTTCGAACTAGAAAGCTTTACACTCCACAACAACTGTTAATTGTTTACAAAGCTCAAATTCGACCAACTATGGAATGCTGCTCCCATGTTTGGGGCCCCGTTCCCAAATACACACTGCATTTCTTGGATTCTGTTCAGAGAAGAGCTGTTCGCCTGATTAGAGACCCGGAACTGACCGGCGGCCTTGATTCGCTGTAACATCGAAGAACGGTTGGCGACTTGAGTCTATTCTACAAGTATTTTCATGGAAAGTGTTTGAAGGATGTAGCCCGCTTAATTCCTCCCAAAGCGGTGCATGTTAGAAATAAACGTCGCGCTAATACTTTACATCCGTATGAGGTTCAGCTTGTTACTCCGCGTTCAACGCTTTTTAAGCAGTCTTTTATATGGAAAACACCATCCTTTTGGAATAATTTGTCCAGGGCTGTGTTTCCCACCGAGTACAATTTACAGCGATTCGAGAACAACGTGAATCGCTTTTTCCGCACACCTGCCGCTCCCGGAGCGCGTTAGAAAAGATCTGGTCATCTTTCATCATGACAATGCACCTACGCACAGAGGTGCTTTGGCAACGGGAAAACTGGTTTGATTAAAGTACGAATTATTGGAGTATCCACCTTCCATCTGTTCCCAAACCTGAAAAGATTTCTACGTGGGAAGCGTTTTTCGACAAATAATGAGGTGATGGCATCCGTAGATGGGTATTCTTAAGATCTTCCGGAAAACCACTTCAGAGATGGGGTAAACAAATTAGAATATCGCTGGAAAAAATGTATTGGATTTAAAGGAGATTATACTAAAAAATAAATGTATTTCGACTTATTAATTCATCTTGATGACCTATATGATTGCCGTTAGGGTAGTGTAGGGGGTATAACATACTCCTTCTAAATTAAAGGAAATAATTCTGACAAAGTTTTAAATGAGTTAACATCAGAATTACACACATTAGCTCACATATCACATGAAGTCAACATATTTCTAAACATTTCGTTTGGAGATTAGTCGGATTACAAAATTTTGCTAAATTTGTAAAATATTTTGCGTGTAAGTTGTTCAGAATCAACACATTTTCACCAAGTTATAGAATATTTTGTGCACATATGAAATGATAATAAATTTTATCCAATTGGTCGTATGTCCTATGTAGAAGTTTATTGAAATCTGCAAGGTTAAAATATTCTGGACTATTTCAGTGGTAAAGCAGACAACATATGTGGTTGCGTAAAATATATCCTATCATCAACGTACCCTGAAATTGAACATTGCGTAATTTTTCTAAAATTCGTCTACAATTACATCATAGTGCCAGCTTATGTTGATTTGAAAGAAACATAAGACAATGTAAGTCTATTTATTTACATATAATTATTAAATTACGGCAACCAAAAAGAAATTTATACTCTAATAGTTCTTGAAGAAGTATAAAATTTATTTAATTCTCGACGTAACTTAAACTACATCCTTGATTCCTTTTCAGAAAAGAGAATGCGCGAGCACAATATATAGTTTAACATATTTAATTTTTCTTCTCTCTCTACTTATTCTAAGAATTCCTTATTATTCAGCATTAAATTGGTTGAAATAAGGAACTGCAGTTAGATATCAGCTAGAAAGATTCCACTTTGTTCAACTTGACTCTAGGGTAAAATTTCTGCTTGAAAATTACAAAGATTTATCGGAATGATGCATATTTCTTTAGACAAGGGGAATTTGTGCATTCTAATTAACGTCTTAAAATTTTGCTTGGATAAACTAAGCGTTCTTTCAAATTGATTTCAAATTTTTATTTTTAGGTAAAAGAGAGTACTTTAGAAAATAGAAAAAAACTATCATAAATGGAAAAAGTTAGGAAAAACTTCACTTCAGCTGTCGGCTCTTTCGCTACAATTTCTAGGATATATAGTCATAAATCTAAGTTATTTAAAAAAAATACACTAAATTCTTTCTTTACTATGAACTGTCTAAATACACTTTGTTTGTTTTGTTTCTATAGCTAGAAAACTCGGTTCCATCAAATTTTTGAACTAATTCTCTACGCCATTATAAATTATTTTTCTAGAATATTCGGAAATTTTTGAGCTATTAAATAATTGTGATTTAAAAAACAATCATAATTTGTTCCAGAATATTTGACAAAAATTAACACAAAGCCTTGGTATAGTTCTGGCTTGCGATACTAAGAGTTTCGAGTCCTGGTAGGTCAGCATACTTATTTACTAATTTATTTAAGTATACTAACTTGGCCATATACATAGGTAGTACTTATTGCAGAATTGCAATAATTTCCTTGGCACCACTACCGCGTTGTCCGAAAAGTACATCCTCACTGATATGGTATATACGTGATACAGAAAAGGGTTGAACCCCTTCGACAAGAAAAGGCGAACAACAAAAAACTGCCAAAAAATTTTATTTTTATTGATTGATGAAATTTAATAATAAATAAATAATTAAATTAATAATTTAGCATCAATGGGATGCTCGCAGAAAAGTTTTGGTTTTAGTAATTATTTCAATATTTACTTCATAAAAGCTATAAAGTTCGTCCACAAAACCGCATCTTCAGACACTCTAGTACCATGGCACAATAGTTGTGCCATGTGTGGTGATGAACTTTTGTTATGCCGAAAAATTTGACTACTAAGGATTCCTATCATATTCTTCTCATTTGCATAAACAACAAATAAAAACCTGCCAAGTGCAAGTCGGACTTGTGCAATTAGTGTTCCGTATGGTGATTGCTTTTAAAATAAAATAACATCCTTACCTAAGCTAGGTTAATTAGGCCCCTGATATATTAAGATCCAATATGTAGTTTCACGTTTTTTCTTGGCTAATAATGTATAATAGTTACAGCATCTTAGCTACCTAATAGCCAATGAATCAATCTAGCTCAGTCTAGAATCTAGTGATAAAAGTATAAAACAAATATTTACTACCGAAATATTTGTTTAAATACAAACAAATAAAATAAAATTATTTTCTTTTAGTTCCCGACCGTGTGTGTACTGAAAAGTATATTAAGATAACTTTCACTATATTGTCAGTAACAGAGTCTTCATAGTTTTCTATATACTAGATCAATTATCAAACGTAGTACATTCCTGATAATTTTTGCTCAATCTGTACTTTATGAAGAACATTACAGAATTTTTTCAAAAATTTTTGATCAGTAGTTTCCGATATAAAGGGGGGGTCTGGGATTTTTGGTCATTTTTTTAAAATAATACAAAGAAAAGCGTGCGCAAGTATTATATGATATTTATTTTTGAATTCATGCATTCATTTGACACTCCACTCGATGACCTGATAATTTTTTTTTCACTTCTGAATTTACCGTCCACAACTAACCCCTTAGGTCAAAATTTATCTTTCAAACCTACACAGCTTTGATTAGACCATCAATTCCTATATTTGTGCCAAATTTCAACTTTCTATGTCAAGTAATTTTGGCGAAAATCGGGTGTGACAGACGGACTGACAGACACCAAAGTAATCCCCTAAGTGTTCCGTAAAAACATGACAAGTTTGCTAGTGATCTATTATTTGTAAAATATCTATACATTATTCATTATATCTTTTATATTTTAAGATTTCGTAATTTACCTGGCTAAAATATGTTATACTTACAGTTAATTACTATATAATTTGGAAAAAGGAACTGCAGTTAGATTTCAGATGGAACATCCGGTTTCCTTTAAATTATCTCTAAAATAAAACCTTCTTGTGAGATATCCCAGGATTTGTTGTCTGATTGCATATTTTTCTAGACAAAGAAAATGTATTTAATTAAGTGTCCCAGGTGTTTAATTACTTGCCGTGTTTTAAACGACTTTCTTTTAATATTTCTTTTGTATAATAAAGAGTACTCTTAGAGTAATGTTGAAATCTTGAAATGATATAGCGAGTAGTCCATTTGCGCGATAAATAAAAAAAGTAACACAATAAGAGTTGCACCCAAAGCCGAGATTAATGTTTTAATATTTAATGTAAACAATAATAATAATAAATTAAATACCTTTTCCTTAATTTTCACATCGTAGCCTTTATTTGTTATGTTAAATTTTTTAAAATATTGATATATAAATTTTGTACACTCTCAAGTAGAACAAATATCTTTTAGTGTTCCGTACGGAACACTTATAAGATGACTTCGGTGTCTGTCTGTCCGTCCGTCTGTCTGTCTGCCACACCCGATTTTCTCCGAAACTATTTGTCATAGAAAGTTGAAATTTGGTAATAATATAAGAATTGATGGCCTCATCAGAGCCGTGCAGTTTTGAAAGTTAAATTTTGACTTAAGGGGTTAGTTTTGGGGGGTAAAATCGGAAGTGAAAAACAATTTTTTTTACTAGGTCATCGAGTGTGAAAACACGAGTAAAAAATGTATATATAATGTAATACTCGCGCACACTTTTCTTGTATTATTTTTAAAAAGTGGCGAAAAATCGCAGTTCCCCCCTTATCTCGAAAAGTATTGATCAAAAAATTTTGAAAAATTCTGGAATATTCTCCACCGCGTGTAGATTGAAAGAAAATTATCACGAGTGCATTACCTTTAATAATTTATCTGGTAAATAAAAAAACAAAAATTTCAATGTCATCAGTTTTCATTAAAGATAGGAAACAAGCTTTGTTCAAAAATTCATTTGGGGTGTGTTTTGTGAAGTCACTAATCATTTTATACCTCCGTAACAAAATTTTTTATTTTAAAAGGAATCAACGTACGGAACACTAATTGCGCAAGTTCAACTTGCGCTTGACCGGTTATTTTTTCTGTGAAAGAATATTTTTACTAAAAACAGTACAACCTAATAATTTTTATATCATGTAATATTTACATAGGCCAGTTAAAAAATCACCTTATAAAACCTAATAGCTCCTTATTAGGACAATTAATAATTCCTGCGAATAGCCACCATTCGAAGTCCATAAAAATTTGTTTTTATGTATATAAACTCATATAGTTTTATTTTCAACTAGCAATCGCTCACGAATTCGCGTAGAAGTGATATTTTTTTCAAAAGTTAATTGGTTAGAGGTTCTATGTATACGATGTTTGATGTTTTATTATTTTTTGATACCGAAATTTATTAATTTTCTGGAGTTCCGACACTTGATAATCCGACATATAATTGGCCTTGAGAAAAGCATTGCTGTCTCAAATCGATTCTCATAAGTTTGAAAGCTTGTCCCTGGGACTTGTTTATTGTGAGAGCAAACGATACTTTCACCGAAAACTACAACCGCTTGAAAGGAATGGGCAGATTCGTAGGGATCATAGAAATACCCGGCATATGCGCTAGTCTCTAACAGCAACCACACATGCACAGTTTCTTAGAAGTAAAAAAAACTGCTGAATAAAAATTAAACAATCGCATCATACATCTCCAACTGAAAATACCTACGTAATAATTGTGACAGGAAATGCAATAATTGCACTTAGTTTTTCGAAGTTATTTCAGAACACGCTTACTAAATAGCATAGAACTCAAAATTAAATGAAGTAGGTACCTGAGTGATAGTAAAACAATAGGTATACCTAAATTAAGAAAGACTACAAAGATAATATTTATTGCCTAAATGAATCTCACACTATTAGGTACATATTAAATAAAAATACGCTAATAACAATAACCTAGTACAAGTACTTACTGACACTAATAAAGTGCCTGCAGTGTACCTACAAAAAGAATGAAAGGATCTTCGAATTACGAATAAAAAAAAAACCCTTTCCTCTTCAAAAATATAACATCAAGGAATAAGAAACGAAACAATATTTATTTACAAAAAACAAACAAACTAAACCTTACAAACGAAAATTCAACTCAAAAGCGAAAAAACTGAACAAACACCGCTAGAGAGCTTCGGTTGGTCTGTGGGTCGCCTCGCGCGTAACGCTGCTTTCCACCCATGGGACCACTAGCTCATGACCATTTCTTTTCCCACCACGCCACTTCCTTTTGTCTCAACTTCTTAAATTACAGCCAATGTCCATCCCAAAAGTCCAGGCTACCTACAAGTAAAAGATTTTTTTTCAAATCAGATGAGTAATTTCAGAGATTACCTCTAACAAACAAACAAACTCACAAACTTTACTTCTTTGTTGTATTAATATAGGTTGACACCAACATAGTACCTACAATGTGCCTACAAACAGTATGACAGATTTTTAAAATACGAATAACAAAACAATAAACCTTTTCGTCTTGAAAAATATAACATCAAGAAATTAGAAACGTTCGTGTCACTAAACTTCGAGAAACTTAAATTACAGTTTAGTTTAGTAAATACATACAGAAAGTATGGTGGTCCAAATGTTATTGTGCTATATATAGTAAATTTATATTATATAAAATATACCGGCAAAATTGTGAATTTAATAAAATTAAAGATAGATTAGGGATAAATTTTCTCTTTTTGAAAAGACTATCTGTTAAAAAAAGTTGCGACGACTTGCTTAATACATTTAACGAACAATGACCTTCGTCGACCCCTATCAAAAATGTGGTTAAGGATTTTAAGAGAGGAAGAACCATCAGTAATCAATACCGTGCTTGCAGACCCCTGTGTCAACCCAAGAAAATGCATGAATTGACTTTGGACAAACGACGAATTAAACTGAAACGTTTAATAGAGACGAAGTTGTTTGCTACACTCTCCATTCGATTTTGTGTATGAAAAATTATCAGACAAATGCCGAACAAAAACGACTGAAAGTCATAACATCCAAGTTGATCTGCAGCTTTTTTGAATATAATTTTCTGGTTCTAATGGCATTATGATCCAGAGACAAAAGAACTTGCTCATCGCGACCCAAGGACTTTCGCTAACAGGAATCAGCAGGGAACGTTCCTGCTTTGGAATAAGGATGGGATACTTCTTACAGATTACTTTGAACACGGCAAAATAGTGACTTAAGTAATTATTCTTTATTACTAACTAAACTTCGTAAAAGAGACATGGACAAACGCCGAGGTAAAGCGTCTAAAGTGGTGCAGTTTTTGAAAGACAATGCGCCCGATCAGAAGCTATTGACCTAATTGATTGTCTCCTATATTCCTTTAAATTAGCTCTCTTCGACTATTACCTGTTCCCGAAACTGAAAAAACCTTTGAAATTAGACAAGTTTTATTCAAGAAGAAATAAATCTTGTCGAAAAGTGGTTTGCAAACCAAGAGAAAGAATTTTTTTAAATGGTACAGGGTTACTTTATAATCGTAGTATCGTATACGTATCAAATTGAAAGAAGATTATATTGAACACGCAATTTAGATTTTTAGAGATTTGCTTCTTTTTCTTCCCATGCTAGAGTACAAACTTAACAATACGGCTTCGTATACTATTATTAATAATTTAAATTATCCACAGATTATAAAATTTCAATAAAAAATTTTAGTGTTGATTTAAAAAGGCTCAAAATCTTTTATAACTTTATTTCCTGAATTTGTAACACAGCATATAAATATGATATAAAGTTAAATAAGCTTTGTTCAAATGAATACTAGTAATTCTAACACTAATATGGCATTTCTGTTTAAATCAAATTGTCCGTCAAAAATTGGCAAATAACACTAAAGTTTAATTTTGATTACTAGGTTATCATGCGAACGTACTTCTGCTGTAAACTAAGGCATGAAAGAAAGTATTTCTATAAAGTATAATTTCTAAACCCTTAAACTTAATTTTTAAAACTTCAAATTTCTCAGAATTCTGCGGAGAAAAACAATCGTCGATAATCTAACGTACTACAATACAGAAGCAATATACAGGACGACGCAGCGAGAATAAAATTCCATCCAGATTTTTTACCCCTTGCCGCACATCACATATTGTTAATTCCATTGCGAAATTTACAATTCTTCGTCGACTGTTCTTAGACACTAGTCAGTATATATCACCACTACACCAAACACTTTATTTTTGCACTCTACGCGCGTTTCGTTAACCATGTTAGCTTCATCAGAAGCGATGATTGACTAAAGCTAAACTACAAATCTACCCTATTTATACTTAGCCTAAGTATAAATGGGGTAGAATTGTAGTTTAGATTTAGTCAATTATCGCTCCTGATGAAGCTAATATGGTTAGCTAAACGCACGTCGAGTGCAAAAAATAAAGCGTTTGGTGTAGTAGTGATATATACTGAGTAGTATCATTGTGCCAAAGATTCCACATTCCCAACATAGTGTTCTTAGACAGTTTCAATCTTCTAATGTTAATTTTTCATTATGTTATGTACCAAAAACTGGTTGAACTGGAAGTATTAATTGAGTTATCGGAAATTACAACATTGGTTAAACGGTTAGTGGATATTTTTGAATATAGAATGAAAAAGACGGGACAAGTGCAAGTCGGACTTGCTCAACAAAATTTATGTTACGGCATAAAATAATCAGTGACCTCACAGAACACACTCCTAATAAGTTTTCAACAAAGTTTATTTCTGACCTTTGTTGAAACCTGATGACCTACAATTTTTTTTTTTGTTACATACCATATAAATTATCACAGGTAACTACTAGATAATATATACCTTTCGATTGACACCCCACTCGATGACCTGGTAAAAAAAATTTTCCCTTCTCATTTCTAATTTCACCCTCCAAAACTAACCCCTTAAGTCAAAATTTAACTTCCAAAACTACACAGCTCTAACTGGGTCGTCAATTGCTCTATTTTTGCCAAATTTCAACTTTTTATGTCAAATAATGTCGAAGAAAATCGGGTGTGACAGACGGACGGACACGGACAGACCACCGCAGAGGTGTTCCGTACCGAACACTAAAAAAAGCAAGATAGGGTATAAAAGCCATACGAAAATATACATGGTAATAATATCAGTAAATTTTCATTTTCAATGACTGTAGTGGATGCCTTTAGGTACCGCTCTTAAATATTTTATTTGTGTTAACTTGCCGGTGAACAAAATTTGTTAATTTATACGATGGTATTTAGTTTAAAGCATAAAACTCTTAATTATGGTTAATTAGAGTGTATCTAATTTAAAATAATTATAGAAATAATAATCTTAAACCCCAAATCCAAAGTACAACTAAAGGCACATTAACTTGTAATTTTCCCATTCAATATTAATAAAAAAAAAAACTAATTAAGGAAGATTAAAAAGTGTACTACACATTTAGTACCGTCTAAAATATCTTCATTGCGTATTTTATCTAATTTCCCCCCGCATTAATAAAAATGCCAATGACAAAGGGCAATAAAATCTTCCTGTAAATCAATAGGCAACTTTTACCTCTACCAGCGCCACCGGCTGGAAGAGAAGCGAAGCGCAACTAAAATCGATAAGACAGAGTAGAGACATTACAGATATAAGGTTGGTGGTTTTACGTATCCTGCAATAGGTGGCAGCATTATTATAAGAGTTTTGATTAAATTAGAGATTAAATATTAGGCTAATTGAAGTAACTTGACTTAGCTAAATAATATTGTTATTTTTTGATGAACTTAAAGTGGTAATGGTAATACTCAAAAAATTAATGAGTTTCTTCTCTATATATGAAAAATTCAACTTTTATCTATATGAATGTATGTATATAAGTACGTACGAGGTGTCCCGTATTGAGTTGGCCTAACCCACTTGAGAGCTGATAACACCGCATATATCATTTACGCTCGGATCTCTTGTTAAGCTACTAAGTGATTTGCATGCAGCATTAGTGGCTATTAGTTAAAGTTTGGCGAAATTTCGAGTAAACAGTGTGTTGAAATTTTACACAATTTTCAAAATGGAATGGGTGTTAAGTGATAGAAGATTAAAGCTAAGGGAAAACACTCCTAGAATTAATCTTTCAAATAGTCGTATTTGCCGAGCCCTTTTAATATGACCAAAGTGTGCACCAGATGGATTTCGACACTTCTGCTATATAATCGAAGGAAGGAGTCTGGTATGCTTTCGGAGCGTCGGACCTCTTTGGCGAAAACCCCAAACAAATATTGGACCGCGTACTGACCAGAGATAAAACTATGTTATTTTACTATTATTGTGAAAACAAACACAATTTAATAAAGTGACGTTATAAAGGAAAAGCACCTCTATGAAGGGTAAGACGGCATAATTTTCTGAAATTCACAAGAAATCCTGATAGTAGATTCTCAAGAATGAAGTACGATAAATGGAATCCATTACACAACTCTTCTACATAGGTACATATGTTAAGAAAATCTATTAAAGGAAAACGTCGCAGAAAATTGCATCATGTATCATTTCATAAAAATGAATCTCTTATCATCATTAAGATCTTCGTATTAGTTAACGTTTCTTTCTTGGCTGCAAAATGAAATGATTTTATAATAATGAGTATGAAAAGTATAAGATCACTTTATAAAATATAATTACATCCCCACATCGTACCAAAAATATAAAAATTTCGCGCTCATAGTTGATATATATAGCGAAACATCAAATGTACCAAGCAGCTTTATACATAGTATTTACGACACTAACGTGGAAAATGGCGTACGTAACTTTTATTGAAAATACGGATTCAGTGAAGTACTGGTAGGTTCCATTCCACTTACTGACTTCAATCTAGCGTGGCAACAAGAAACTTAAAGAAATGGCAACGAAGTACTGATTGAACTTAAAATAAACAATAATTTATTTAATAATTCTGTCTCGATGTTATTTATTGATTTCCTCTCAGATTTTTACCTTTCTTCGCGTTTTTGGGTTAGCATATCACAAATAATATAATCATTATTTCCGATCGGGCCTATCTGTCTGACTGTTGGCAAGATAACTCTCGCAACAGATGAGATATCAATCTCAGGCTTGATACGTATATCTTACCCAACCCAGGGATAAAGCCTATAGTTCTTTAGCAAGATCGATTTTGGCGATTGAGGTGAAAAGAGTAGGGGGTTGGTTCATATATATACAGTGTTATATATCCTTTAGAGGGTCATCGTAGTCGAGGAATTCAAGAATTGGGCTATTAGTTAATGTACTAGCGAAGAAGCTTATTGTTTATAGTTTTATCTTAAAAGAGTGAGAGTAGGGAGCTAAAAGTGTGACTTCATATTTATTGTATTATAAGTCTTTTTAGGATTTTATGGGTCACGAAATCGAGACCTTACATTATTTTTTCATTATTTTCAATGTTACTACTAGAATAGAATGAAAGGGCGAGAGTAGTTAAATATTATATAGTTTTAATATTAATGAGTAATTTTTCTAGCTTTCGGTTGCATATTGGATACAATTTTAGCATAGTAATAAATATATGAGATTAAAGGAATAGGAAAAGGAGTTAGAAAAACCAGAGAAGCATATACATCTATTTCGTTGTTCTTGTTTCTTTATTATTTCCTATTTTAACAGAAATAATAAATAGAAGGGATTAAGGTCTTATTACAGAGGAAGCTAAAAATGTTAAGTTGCTTACAGAGAAAGTTTTAGAAATGCAAAGGGTTAAAATGGCAGACACATACTTGCTTATGACAGATTACTTAAATTATTATTTTATTTGCCTGCTAAAAGAAACTATTGTACATGTGACCAAAATATCCTTCGAGATTTTTGCTTTTCTTCACGTTTTAGAATTAAGGTGATGGATACTTTTGCAAAAGTTAGAACCGTGTTGAGTTCGTATTTTTAAAATGCTTCTTTGACGAGTTTGGAGTCAAGTTGATAGTTTCCGTCTATGCGACAACCTAAAGCCATGCACCACGAGTGTAAGCGCAGTTGGCTTAGGATTGTGGATTTTTGGTGCAATAGACATATGTCTGGCATAAATTTGGTCTATTTTGTCGTATTTTGATGGTTTCATGTTCAAACTGGATCACTCATGGTAGGAAATACATTTATAACCTTAAGAAATGTCGTCGTTTTTTCCATAAAATGTTAGTATAGCATCTTAAGTATATGACAGCAAAGTTTCAAAGAGCAATTCAAAGTATTTCTATGGTTATAGCCTGTGAACGTATTCACCCACCCTGCCGTAGGTATGGTGAAGTCGGTCTCTCCGCCCTTTGTAATCCCCTTCTTTTAAATCTGGTTATTGTTAGTTTATAGGTACAACATATTCGTGTTTACGATCCATTGATAGAACAAGTAAGCAAATTTAAATACCTAGGATGTTGGGTTACTAATGATTTGAATCCTGAAGTTGAGGTACGAGTTCGCATTGAAATGGCTTGAGTGGCCTTTCTCAAAATGAGACACCTCCTCACAGACCTTTCTTTGGATACTCGTTATCGTTTTGTAAAGCTCTATATATATATATATATATATATATATATATATATATATATATATATATATATATATATTTTTGACGAATGTTCTCACAGGTGTGAAATGTAGTAGTGGTTTTTCGGGTATCCCGTGTTAGCTTGAAGTCCCTTGATGGACGGTTTCGCTGACGTTTCGATGGAATCTCATCCATCTTTTTCAAAACGTTGATCACTGGTCGGTATCTTGGCGTTGAAAGTCGAGACTGGCCCCGAGTGCGCCGGTTTTATGTACTCGGGGGTGATTCTATTGGTCGGACGGATCTGACCAATAGAGGCTCGGCTTTGGCTGCGCGTTGTCGGTCCTGTGGTTCTTTGTAATGTTTGTGTTGGTGAAGTAACATATGGTTGAATTATTTTTTCTCTTGGTTGGACTTGGTACTGGGATAGAATATGTTTCCAAGAGTTCGGTAAACGTTAGCTATCATCCCGATTATTTAAGTTGTTGGGCCTCTTTTCTATTTCTATGGCTTGGGTAATCAAAGAAGCCATAGAAATAGAAAATATATATATATATATATATATATATATATATATATATATATATATATATATATATATATATATATATATATATATATATATATATATATATATATATATATATATATATATATATATATATATATATATATCCAGTGCTTTTATATGGAGTTGAGGCCTGGACCTCGGGAGTACGATCAATAAATCGTTTGGAGTATTTCGAATTATGGGCCATGCGCAGAATATTGAAGATCTCTTGGACAGAGCGTGTCACTAATGAAGATGTACTTCGTGCGAATGGGTAGAGAAAGAGAACTATTGTCATTTATTAAAAGACAAAAAACTCGTTACTTGGGACATATTTATAGGTGTCCGCGTTACTCACTGCTCCGGTTGTTGATGGAAGGGAAAATTGAAAGGAAAAGAGGTATGGGGCGTCGAAAATGTTCCTGGCTGAAAAATATACGAGATTGGACAGGTCTGGATACCCATACCTTATTAAAAATTGCCCAGGATAGGGAGTAATTCGCCGTGATTCCCCCCCTTCAACTTCAGTAATAGAGATGGCACTATAAGAAGAAGAAGGTACAACATTCATTTTAGAAGATGTGTTTATGGAGTATTTTTGAAAGAAAATACCGATAAACATATATCAATCGGTGTTCGAGTAGGTTGTTCCCTACGGAATTATTTTCGGAAGTTGATAATGAAATCATATCCGGAAAGAAGTAAAACTAATTCATCCAGATTATCGAATCCACAAAAGTAGCGATTATCATGGCAATCAGTCATCCTCATCATCAACTATACTGTTCACTGCTGGACGAAAACCTCCCTCAAGTCTTCCCACTATTTTCAAATTATCAGTCCACCGACCTGGTGGTCTACCTCTACTCAGATCGGCTTCGGATCTTGGTCGCCACTCTATAATTCTCTTTGTCCATTGTACATTTTTAAATCTACCAACATGCCCAGCCCAGTTCCAATTCAGGTGTAGAATTAATTTGATTGTCTTATACCCCTGTTTTCTTCCTGATACTGTGATCTGGGATCTGATCCCTAAGAATAACGCCTAATATTAACCTCTCCATTTTTCGTTGCATGACACATATTTTATTGATGTTTTTCTTCGTCATTGTGAGAGTATAGGCTCCGTACGTAAGAACGGAAAGTATGCATCTGTCAAATACTTTTCTTTTTAAACACATAGGAACGTTAGATTTAAATACATAAGCCAGTGTGCCATATGCAGACCTATTCTTCGCTGAATTTCATGTGTTTGGTTATCTCGTTCTATGCTGATTTCATGTCCCAGGTATTTATATTGATGCACTTGCTCGATGTCTACGTTATTTAGTTTTATAGTGTCGCTTAATACAAGATTTGTTATAAACTGGATCTTGGATTGATTGATTTTTAGACCAACCTTTCCTGAAGCATGTGTAGTATAGTTTGTGCTTCTTGTATTTTGTCTGTTATTAAGACAATGTCGTCGGCGAAACAGAGGCGATTTAACTATTCACCGACAATGTTAAGTCCCATTCTTTCCCAGTTTATTGATTTTAGAGTACTTTCTAGCTGCATTCCTCTTTCGATTTGAAATTTGCGGGTGGATTGGTTAATTTGTATTTTAATATGAGCGGTAGCATTTTCATATATGTATTTAATTGCAACAGAATATCGATAATAAATACGACACTCAGCAAGCGCTTCCAAAAGTCTCTGCTGATTTACAGAATTAAAAGCCTTTTCGAAGTCCACAAATATGAGCACAAGAGGCTTATTATATTCTATACATTTTTCAATGACGATTTTAACTGTAAGCAGATGGTCGTTTGTTTCATACCCCGAGCGGACACCTGCCTGTTCTTTTGAAAGGAAAAACTCCAATTTATTTGCTAGACGTTTGGTAAGGATTTTCGTGAATAACTTGTATACATGGCTCAGGAGACTAATGGCAATAAGTATACAAAAGAAAAAAGTGAAATAGGAGAAAAGAGTGCAAGGGCAAAAAAGTCTCTAAGGTTAGCAATAATTCTACTCAGTGGCACACCTATCGGAATTTTTTGCTTTACTCGCTGCACTATCAGATCTTATTATTTTTCGAGAGCGTAAACAAAATTTGAAGACACTGGAAATCGGTTCCTCGGTTTCAAGCTTATTTTACTGCGCTAATGTGGTCAGAGAAAGATCAACTCAGGACCGTTAATGAACACTAGCTATGACGTTAATCATAGGATTGTGTTGGTTATATATCTCTTATGCATTAGCAAAGAACGAATTAATGAATTCTACAATCTGATGTATACATGCGATGGCTTGGGTGAAAATGTGTATAATAACATATTCAGCCAAAAAATCGGTGTTTGAATTTTGTATTAAAAAATCTAACGTAGAAAAGAAGGAAAAACATGAGATGCTGAGTTGAATTTCTGGTGACAGTCCTTGGAAAAATCGTAGCTTTAAATTAGGCTTCTTCAGACAAAGTTAGTGATTTAGTAATTAAAAATAGTTATTGCTGTACGTTCTAGAAAAGTAAAGAAAACACTGAAAATATCGCGAGTGGTATAAAGAACACGAGGTAGATCGCAAGAAAAATCACGAAGGCTCCGCGGGAAAATCGAAGCGGAATGGCAGAGATGTTCTTGAGATGAAAGAAGATGGAGACTCGAAAACGTTCAGAGCAATTCTAGATATAAATAACAAATAATAATCTAGAGGGCTATTGTATGGACCTGAAATCGCATATGAGCCGGACCGTTATGCGAATCACAGAATTTAAGCTTTTCGGAACGTAAAATGCGTTTTTCTTAAAAATCTACTTTCGAACCTGGCTTAATCAAAACTCAAACAAAAATTGGATTGATTTCGTAGAAATTTTGCACACATCTAAATAACACTATTATCTAGTACTTGAACCCATATATTTAAAAAAAAAAAAACATTAAGCGAAGTATTTTTTGATGTCAAAATAACTTTATTATTTATATTATTAACTAAGTTTTATGAAAGATTTAAACTTTTTTTTTTAAAGCACGCAATTTTTTTTTATTTTTAGGGGGTTTACGTCCACCGTATAAATGTTAGTAACAAATTTTAATAAAAAAATATCATTTATTTTACATCAATGCAGCAGAAGCTAAAGGTTACACCATTTTACCACTCGCCGCACAACCGTGTCGGAAGACAATGGCTTAACTCTGCCATTATTCAATATTAAAAAAATATATGTGTTAATTTTAGTCTTAAGTAAAAACAAATCCTACACAAAACTTCATTACTGTTAAATAAAAAGTTCGTATAAAAAAAAGTCATAAAGATTGACTTATTTTCACCTGCCTTAATGTCCTTATGGTACCCTTGCGATCGGCAAGACTTGCTGTTCCCTCCTCCCCGCCAACAGTGGCAGTTTGAGCCTTGAGGGAAGGTGCAACTCTCCAGGAAAGGGTCAGAGAAAAATATGTGAGAAAAGTTATTATAATGTCAGGTACTCTATTTAATCTCACTGAACAGGTGGCCAAATATAAAATTTCACTTATTGTGAAAAATAGCTTTTGATGGTCGTGATATTTTTTTGCTTAGGTGGTCTTTTTGTCAAGCATAAATTTTTTTAAAGTCTGAGGGTCTACCAAAACATTTTGGACAGAGTCTTCCACCGAGCTACTGTTTATTAGTTCTCGGTTCTCACTACAGGATTCTTTACAACTCTGAGGTAACTAACAATTTCCTACCCTCTCCACTCTGTTACAAAGCGCCAATGAACCACATGTTAATAACCATTCTCAAATGTATTCGTGGCTGCCAATCAACAACAAATCTGCGACGTCCCTAACCTGTGTACACTTATTTCTGGCCGGCTTATCATCCTCTTGATTAACTGGTCTTCGGCAATATTTTGGTGATCTTTATCAAATAAACTTTTGTCGAAAACAGCAAATCCGCAGACCGTGTACTGAAATACCAAAGATGGTAAAAGAATATTTTATATGCTACCTGCGCTACTGTTTTTACCTTTTACTGCGTAAAATCTGACAAAAACTAAAGTCGTTTTAACGGAGGTCAACATTTGGCAATAACGTTAACAGGCGTATGTATCTTTGCCACAACTATATATAGCAGTTATCCTCACTACACTAAAAACTTTATTTTCGCACTCGACACGCGGTTCGCTAATCATATTAACCAAACTATTTACATATATTTAAATGGTGATTTATTCGAGTAAAACCGACTTATCATAGATGTCAGTCCGTGCTATGAGAGTACTATTCATATATTTTATAATTTCAATACATGCATATGCGTCTAATAATGTTCTATCGTATACTTTTTTATTAACCTTAAATTTGCTTATCAATGATTATATTCAAGGCCGTATACGACAATACTTGATTTTTTTGATCAACCTTACCTTAAATCAGCTATATGTTCTTTAAATCATGTTTGAATCGGCCTTTTTATTTGTCCAACATACTTCTTGTTACAATCCTTACGACTTATCTCAAAGATTCCACATCTATCGCCTTTGTGGGTTTTATCCTTCAGACTTTTTGGCATACGAGTATAGACGATGAGAGATCTGCATTATTAAAAACATTATTAAGTCCTAAGTATATTTTTGAATATATGATATTCAAAATATTTCATCTTATTCTGCTCATGAATAAGAAAAGGGGAATTATGAATATTTTACCTAAACTTATCTCTACTTGTTAATTTGTTTAGTATGTTTTTATAATAACCACTGATTCTTAATACGATTTTTTTTCTTCTGAATCTGGATTTATTGAACGGTAAAGTCACTAAACGAGGAATCAAAAAGTGTAATGTCGTAAGTTTATGTCCCTAGTCAGTATGTATCATCACTACACCAAACACTTTATTTATGCCCTCGACGCGCGTTTCTCTAACCAGCGATGATTGACTAAAGCTAAACTAAAAATCTACCTTATTTATACTTAATCTATTATCTGAATTACTCAAGCGGAACTAATGGCATGGGTGAGGCCATAAATTCTGGCCAAGTACCCAGTAGAGGAGACTATAATGAATAGACCTTCTGCCTTTATTAAAACTACTTGCGTTCAACAATCTCCTACAAGAGTTGTGCCAAGTATTCCACATTTCTAACACAGTTTTTGTTGCTTACAATAAAATGAATCATTAAGAATATATCTATCTCTTACGGTATTATTGCTATAGATGTGAAATTCTAATTTATTATCATATTTAATAACTAAAATATCCAGGAATGGTAATTGTTCGTTGTTTTCGATTTCACAAGTAAAGTTAATGGAATCGTATCGAGTGTTTAATTTAGAAACAAAACTTTAAACATTTATTTTTTTATATCAAAACCACATACCTGTACTGTCCTCTCAAAAAATATTTAAGTTTTTTTTTGTTAATGAATTCTAAAGAGTTTTTCACTAAAAAAGTATCTTTTCTTAAAAATAGGATTTCAAATTCTTTTACCTACCATTTAAAAATTAAATATGTGTGTGGCCCTATCGTCAATACAACAGATCGTGTTGCTTTTCCAGATTTATAAATAACAATACAACTTTGGTATGGGCAGGTTACTCACATTGAGTTTTAATTTTAGCGAGTCGGAGATAAGATTTTTGCACTTTTGAAACAGTTTTTGACTTCCGCTGTCATTTTAGCAATGGATTTTTCATAAATTTTTTACAACAACCTCTTTCAATTAGGTTATCTACACGTTCAAAGTATTCTTTTTTTTGTGTAATATAACAACCTTATTGCCTTTATCCGCTTTTAGACAGAAAACATCTTTCGTGCAATGCGGCCTATTGTATCGTCGGTATCCCTACACATTTAATTTCTAAATTGTTGGTAAAAGAATTTGAAAAGTTACGTAAAATATAGGACACTTTTTCAATAAAAAAATTTCATTACCAAAGAAAATATCTGGTTCTCAACGAAAGCGAGATTTTAATTTCTTTGGACGACAGTTCCTTGTTGCTTAGTGTACCAATATCATAAACATTGCAGTACCTCTGGAAGTTGTTTCGAATAAATGTCTGCGAGGAATAAATTACTCATTGTCAGATTGAAATAATAAAACCGGTCAAGTGCAAGTTAAACTTGCGCAATTAGTGTTCCGTACGTTGATTGCTTTTAAAATAAAAAAAATTTGTTACAGAGATATAAAATGATCAGTGACTTCACAATATACACCCCAAATGAGTTTTCAACAAAGTTTTTTTCCAATTTTTACTGAAATCTGATGACCTTGAAATTTTTGTTTTTTTTTATATACCATATAAATTATTAAAGGTAATGCACTCGTGATAATTTTCGTTCAATCTACACCCCGTGGAGAATATTCCAGAATTTTTTCGAAATTTTTTGATAAGTACTTTTCGAGATAAGGCCCGGGACAGCGATTTTTCGCGAATTTTTAAAAATAATACAAAGAAAAGTGCGCGCAAGTATAATATTATATATATATTTTTTACTCGTCTTTTCACAAGCTTTCATTTGACACCACACTCGATGTCCTAGTAAAAAAATTTTTTTTTCACTTCCGACTTCACCCCCCAAAACTAACCCCTTAAGTCAAAATTTAATTCTCAAAACTACATGGCTCTGATGAGGCCATCAATTCCTATATTATTACCAAATTTCACCTTTCTATGTCAAATAGTTTCGGAGAAAATAGGGTGTGACAGACAGACAGACAGACAGACAGACAGACAGACAGACAGACAGACAGACAGACAGACAGACAGACAGACAGACAGACACCGAAGTGATCTTATAAGTGTTCCGTACGGAACACTAAAAATGCTACAAACTGAAAAAATGGTTAAAACTTGAAAAAATCGATGAAAATCAAAAAAATTGAAAAAATCTACAAAAACTGTGGAAAATTGACGAAAATTGTTGAAAATCGAAAAACTGTCAAAAATTTAAAAAATCCATCATGAATCAAAAAAAGTCGAAGATCGAATTAGTTAGTCGATACAACACCATTAAATTTATTTACAAAATAGAGAATAACGAACAATTACCATTCTTAGATATTTTAGTTTTTTAAAAACAATAATAAATTTGAATTTGACATCTATAGCAAAAATATTGTAACAGATAGATATATTCCTAACGATCCATTTCACTGTAGACAACATAAGAAGGTCACATTACACATTTTGGTTCATCGTTTAGTCACTTTCTTGTTAACTGATATCAGATTGAGAAATAAAATAAATCGAATTAAGAATTAGTGGTTATGACGAAAAATTAACAAACAAGTTAATAAATAGAAATAAGTTTAGGTTAAATATTCTTAATTCCAACTTTTTTACTCGTAAGCAGAATAAGATGAAACATGTTTCAATACAGTCGACATGTTCTCGAGCAAATCTACACTGGTGAGCAAAAAAATCGACTCTTCATTTAATATTCTATTCATTTTATATCAAATTCCATAGCATACCTCATAACTTTTATCGATTACAATGATTGAAAGGGGAAACAAGGAGAACAAGGATTGAAAATAGGGGTAAGATAAAGTAAAAACAAATTTTAAGTTCAACAATTAAATTTATTGATAAAAACCAAAATCAATATTTTATATTATCCCCCTCCCCCCCAGGCCTTATTAATGCTTCCAACCGGTTTTTCATGGAGCGGGGAGCTTTTTCGCCACTTTCTGTGGGATTATTCCCCACTCTTCCGCCATCGCAACCTAGAAGCCCTCAGCGATGCAAGAGCTGAATTTCTGGCTCGAACCCTTCTTTTGAGTTCATCCCACATGTGCTCGATTGGATTGAGGTTAGGACCGCAGGCCAGTGTAATGTGGGTATTCCCACTTCCGCCAGGTATTGCTACACCGATGCAGTAGTATGTGGCCTCGCATTGTCGTGTATTAGCACGAAGCTATCGCCACCAAACCCAGCGTAATGAATGATATGTTCCTGCAGGATCTTCTCCATATACCGGTGAGCAGTTAATCCACCGCTACGAGTCTCATCAGTCATGAAAACCAAATCGGTTTTTGAATCCAGTGAGATGCCTTCCCACACCATCACAGAACCTCCTCCATAGACGACCGTTTCAGTAATGCAGCACTGCGCATACTGCGTCCCCAGGTCTCCTATAGACTCCTCTTCTTCCATCATTGCCATGTAGAAACATTTGGGACTAAAATGGTGCGCCATTGTTCTAAGGTCCAGTCGACATATTCTCGGGTAAATCTGAGTCGCGCTTGTCGATGGGCTGATGTCAATTTGGGTCCGTTAGCTGGTCTCTTCGGAGTTAGGTTAGCATCTTTAAATCTTCCTCTGACTATCCAAAGACTGACAGCTCGACCACGAACTTGTTGGAACTCCTGTTGGGCGTCAACGCCGGTCAAGTGAAAACCATTTCTTAGCGTTGTGTTGATAATGAAGGGGTCATCTCGCTCCGAGGTACAATTTTCTCTTCTCGATCTGATAACGTAATGAATGAGCAAGTATAGCAGAGATGTTGACTGTTTAAGTTCCGATAAAGGAATAATAGGAAAATGCAGTTGAATGTATTTTTATAGGGCTGAATAGCGCGCAACGAGATGTTGCTGAGCGATCAAAAACGGTTCTGTTGAGTAAAATCATTTTAATCAGTAAAACTTTTGGAATCCAAATGTTTTTGGTATTTTTGAAAAGAGTAGAAAATCAGCATTCTAATGATATCAAAAATTATACGATTGTTTGAAAATTAAATTCAAGGATCGTTGTTGAATGAAGCAAAATCGTTTGAGTCGATTTTAAAACTATCATAGAAAGACCTAAGGACACGAAAGTGTGACAAAAATTAAATTTATGAGATAAATTGTAGTGAATCTAAGAAGTCTGTGGGCAAACAAAAAGGTCGACTTAAACAAGATTTCGATTTTAAGGTGTCACGTATATACCTATTTCTACGAACCATGCTTAATTTTGATGAATAAATGAAATATCAAATTTTCCACAAAGATGTATCGGTTCTGGAACATTCTACGACTTGCGATTCCTAGTTTTTAGCCTCTTCGGTTTTCCCAATCCTCCGGCTGTAAATTCCATTCAGATATTACTCGCTGTATTTCTCCTATGTACGTTAATTTTTAACTTCCCCTTTTTCTTCTATCTGCCAGTGTCCACATCAAAATTTGCGTTAGGATACGTTCTATGTTCGTCCTTTTAACATGACCATAAAACTTTAGTTGCCGTCTTTGTATTTCATCGTATATTGTTTTACCAACCTTCATGAACTCTCATATTCGTTCATCTCACATTATTTCCAGTGATGACTTTCCAGCAGCTCTTCGCCAGAAGTCCATTTCTAGTGCCAATAGCTGGTGGTTTAGTGTTCGGTTCATTTGCCATGTTTCGCACCCAAAGAGAACCATGCGTACGAAAACCGAAAACAGTGTGGTATATCAGGTGTTTTCGCTCTCGGGATATTTGATTCAAAAATAGGACGTAGCAGCCAATTATCTGTTTTTCCTTCATAATACGATGTTCTATCTCTTTTTCTGTGCGACCCTTGCATTCTATTGTTGTTCCGAAGTAGGAGTACTCCGTACATGATTTATTAATATTCTGTTGGTCTACTTGCAGATCCTCTGTTAGCTCTGTTCCGACACGTAGATACTCGATTTTTGTTCTGTTGACCGATAAGTCCCATTCTTCATAATATTGATACAGTCTTCGGACCATTTGTATCCTTGTCAAACGGCACTAATAAATCAATTTTCGCCGAGCTTATAACCATTTTTAAATTTCATATTAAATTCATCTATAAGCGAGAGAGGTTTTACCTTACGAGTCACTATATTAAAAGCACTTAATTCAACAATATGTTATGTTGAAAATAAAAATCCCATTTCAGTACTTTAATAATCTTTATTATAAGGCCATAAACCGTTAATAAATATTTTCTGGAATAACGCTTCATCCAATCCTGGAGGGACATAATTTTAATGGTTTTGTATCCATTAAAATGGAAAAATATATTGAGGGGACATAAATAATGCCATGATGGCTTTTCTGAAGTTACGACGGTGTAATAAAGTGGTAATACGGGGGGGTATTTGGCAACTTAATGCTGATAATTAAACCTTTATTACTTTAAATATAAAGTAACATGTTTAACCGTATATCAATTAATTTGAACAATTACTTTTTAGGTTCTATTTCAGTACCCTAAAATTATCGCATAGAGTAAATTGGAGATTGAGGTGATTGCTTCACGAATTAATGCCTGTGGAAAGGTATAAGTTGTCCCATAAAAAATACAATATTAAAATATTTATCATAAAAACCTCTTTATTTATAATATATATATATACATATATATATATATATATATATATATATATATATATATATATATATATATATATATATATATATATATGTATATATATATACATATATATATATATATATATATATATATATATATATATATATATATATATATATATATATATATATATATATATATATATATATATATATATATATATATATATATATAAATATTATTTATAATAAAAACAAAGAAACCTTTAGGGTGTATTAGACTATGGTACAAACAAATTATTTTTTAAGAATAATAAATCTAAATAAAAAATTATTGATTATTATTACTCAGGACGTAATTTTCATCTCATTGATTTGCGAATATTTTCTGTTAATTGCTCTAGATAGAATGTATTGTTATTGTAAACTTTAGTTTTGAGATACTCTTGCTATTAAAGTCCATCGGCGCACAGTGGCCAATTTTCAATAAATGCTGGCCAAAACCTTAAAATTGTTTTGGCTTATATCAAAATTGGATTTAGATAGTTTTTGAGGACGCTAATTACGAATGTGATGCACAAGATGAGAAAAATTACATATAACTTAATATAATAAGACGATATTTTAAAATTGTATTATATATAAAACGAAATATGTCTTACAATTTCATTCTAGCTGAAAATAGACAAATAGGTATATTTTTTTCGTAAGTAGTAAAACATAAGAATCTTTTTCAAACCTAAAATCGTTTTTTTAAATATATATACGAGTATATATATATATATATATATATATATATATATATATATATATATATATATATATATATATATTATATATATATATATATATATATATATATATATATATATATATATATATATATATATATATATATATATATATATATATATATATATATATATATATATATATATATATATATATATATATATATATATATATATATATATATATATATATATATATATATATATATATATTTATATATAAGAAAGTGTAGAGATTTCGGGAAAGCGGTCTTGAATAAAATACTTATTTGTTGTTAACGAAAAACTGTATATTTCGCTGATATTTTTTCAGCTTCATCTGGAGTTAAAAACTAAAAAATAACAAAGCAGTCTTTTGGTAAGTTTATCACGTTAAAAAAAAGGAAAAACTCACCAACCAAAGTATTTCTCCATGGGAAGAGGTATCACAGAAAAATACATTCAATTTAAATGTATACAACTAACAGAACTACGAACAGATAAGACGAAACAACATACTGTGGCTCTGGCTGCAGTGACACTGTTGTTATTTATTGTGTTTTTATTTCTTCAGAAATCTGAACAGTGGTTCAGTATAGGAAAAGTTATTTTGTGTTTGTTGTTAATAAATTAACATGAAAAGAGATGGACGTGTGTTGATTGTTAGTAAATGAGATATGACTATTAATTGTGTGATGTTAAGTTATTTAAAATATTACAGTCTATATTAGTCAAATTGTTGGTGTCTAACTTATAATTTATGGAGTGTGTTTCTTTGTTAATATAACACATCTCAAGGAACAAGCGTTTTTTGAGATTGTTTTCTTGTTCCAGAATCTTTACATTCTTAAAATCCAATTGGTGTCCCGTTGATATATGATGGTTCGTTGCAGCACAAGAGTTCTTTCCTATTAAGCAATCACTCCTGTGTTGTGTTACTCTCTGCTTGAGCCATTGAGATGTTTGTCCAATGTAGACACCATTACAATCTAGACAGGATATCTTGTATACTATATTGTTGTTATAGAAAAGAGGAGTTTTTTGTTTAACTTTACTGAACAGGGTCCAATTACTCAGGCTATTATATTTTGCAATCCTTAGATGAGGAACTTTTTTAAAAATTTTTGCTATTTTGTTAGTTAATTCGGGTATAAATGGTAGTTTGATATATTTAGGTTCGTGACTGTTGTCATCCAAGGGTCCATCATAAATATTGGAGTTGCAAAAAATCCTTTTTAGAATGTGTCTTGGAAATCCATTATTGAGAAAGATATTAAAAAGTTTTTTTAAGTTTGTGTGTAAAAAGCTTTCGTCACTGATGTGAGTTATTCTGTTTCTCATAGCTGTAACTGTATTAAATTTTTGGTTAGAGGGATGGTTGGAAAAAAAGTTGATGAATCTGTTAGATGCCGAGGGTTTTTGGTACCAGTCTAAAATGATTTTATTACCTGAATTTCTTATGACTTTTGTGTCTAGAAAAGGTACACTGTGATCTTTTTCAGTTTCCACGGTAAATTGGAGTTTATTATGAAAAGAGTTAAAAATGTCCAAAATTACTTGAGTGCAGTTAGCAGGTACGGAACATATAATATCATCAACATATTTGTACATAAAAGGGATTCCAAACGGTAACTTTGGTAACAGGCAGTCAAGCAGATGGTCTAAAACTATGGTGGCTAAGATTGGACTAATGGATGAGCCCATCGGTGTACCAAATATTTGACTATAAAATTTATTATTGAATCCGAAATAAGTGTTCTTAAAGATAAATATGGTTAATTTTAAAAAAATGTTCTTTGACA
The DNA here is from genome assembly GCA_019049505.1 of Pachyrhynchus sulphureomaculatus. Taxonomy (NCBI): domain Eukaryota; kingdom Metazoa; phylum Arthropoda; class Insecta; order Coleoptera; family Curculionidae; genus Pachyrhynchus; species Pachyrhynchus sulphureomaculatus. The sequence continues at coordinate 65,667,973 of CM032449.1, forward strand.
AACTAGTATGTATCTTTATAAGATCCCACTTATTACCCAAGATTTCAACTACCAATTCAAGTGGTATGTTCGTAAACAACGATATTACATCCAATGAGAGCAACACATAATCTGTTGGTACTTGCAAACCATTGACTGCATTTACAAAGGAAAATGAATCTTTAATATTATAGTCAGTAGTATCTCCAAGTGAGGTACTCAGAATATCTGATAGATACTTTGATAATTCATATGTGGTAGCGTTCACCGAACTGGCAATAGGTCTTAGTGGAATGTCTGTTTTGTATATTTTAGGTAGACAGTATAACCTTGGAAAAGTTGAATTATAAATAGTAAGTTTCTTGGCATCCTATTCAGTTATTTCTCCATTTTGTTTAAGACTTTTTATTAGAAGATTATAATTTGTTTGCACTGTAGTGGTGGGATCCCGATGTAATTGAATGTAAGTTGATGTATCACGTAAAAGCGTTTCAGTTTTGTTCATATATTCGGTCTTATCCATCACAACAGTGCATCCACCCTTATCTGCTTGCAATAAATAGATTTCGGAATAGTCTTTCAAAAATTTTTTAGTTTTTTTAAATAGCGAGTTCAGATATGATAATTTATTATTTTTTGTACATTGCAAGTAATTAGTAACTACATTGGCTGTTTGGGCTCTTAATATATCTCTCTGTTCATTAGGTGTTTGATCGATGATATTTTCAACATCCGCCAAGAAATGGGCCACCTTAAAGTCACTAAGTTGAGTTGGGACACTAAACTTAGGACCGAGAGATAGAAAGTCAGAAATCTCTTTTGGAATAACTGTATTAGAGATATTCTTAAACCAACTTTGATTATTTAGAAATAAACCGGAATTAGTTGGTGTTTTTTTGGATAACTTGTTATATTTGTTAATATTTTTTTGTTTTATTTTCTTAAACAACTTGTCATAATTATGTTGTAACGTATTATGATATTGGTTAAATACATCTTCGGAAATGAGGTTTTTTAATTGATTTTGCAATGAAACAATAGCTCGCCGTGTCCCCGAGATAGTGTCACACGTTATCCTTATTTCTAAGGACAAAACCTTAAAGCTAAGATTACAGACACACCTATTTATTACATTAATCATATTGTTATTATTTCCAGTAAAAAGCAGACATTCTTTTCATGCCATCATTCGTATGTCTTGGCATTAACTTTGTACTTGTACATCTAAGTAAGAAATTTCGCCTATTTACGTTCTTTGCTAATCTTCGATTCATGTTAGCCCACCGCTTCATTAAAGTTGTAGTATGAATAGCATATATATTTCTCATATCTTGATAAAAACCCATTGTTGATTAATTTTAGTAAATTTCTACACTTTCTTATAAATTTTAACGGTCGAGAACATTTACTAATATATATATATATATATATATATATATATATATATATATATATATATATATAATATACACATATATGTATAAACAAAAATAACTTAAGATTTAGTAACACAAAGCAACTGAATATTTTAACATATAATTTAATTGTTGAAAGAATAAAAAAAATTAATCTGTATGGCTAGACGAAGCTATATAATTATTTTGTGCAAATTGTGATGAGGATGTCACTGATACAGCTGTATCAGGTGCTAATAGGAGAGCTAAAACATCTCTTGATAAGTATTTTAATTTTTTTTTTAGGTAAACTTCTAATACTCGAAATTTATGGATCTGAAGAAATTAAGAGTTGATGAAGAAGATCTTCCATTTGCATTGTTCTCGAAAATTTACGCGTAAAATCTCGGCGATATCTCTTGGTATCTTTGTTTCGAGACTCTTGTGCCTCTTCTGAAAGTTGTCCAATTGGTAATATTGCAGAAGAAATAACTTGAGGACTATGAACTAAAATCTTGTGAACCGTAGTAGGCATATTATACCACGGATAAATATTAACAAATTTTTTCGCAGTCTCTAATGCATATATTTGAAAGGCGTTAATATTTACATCATAGCCACTCGATAAAGTTTGCTATATAAAAAATAAAGAATAGATTATAGTATATATATAGTATTCCCATCGTTACTATTTCCAAATACTGGCTTTGGTCTATCTACGATCATTCCTAATTCTGTCTTAAACTCCTGTTGAAATATTTCCTTATTTTCTGCAACTATCCGTTTATTATCTTTGTTTGTATTCTCTATTTTTTTTATAAGTAATTTATATGCTAAGTGTAGCAAACATTTAAACATTCGTATCATATCGTAAGTATCAATATATTTGTAATATCTCAGTATTTTCTAAATTTGTTAGGTATAACAAAATATAATCTGATATGATGTGATACAATCGCATCGGCTTAGGCTGCGTAAAGTTGCTTAACTTTTCGGTGTCGTGCCGATGTGCCCGGACTGTGGAACCAAATAGCATGATGAAGCTACCAGGATCTCAAAGTTCCGGAGGTAAAACAGCGCTCCGTTCAGATCTTCGGATGGGGGCTGATTCGGGGGCATCAACATGCAGGGACTAGAATTTTAAACGAGATTTCTGTAACATACGAGATTTAAACTAGAAAAGAAATTCAATACAACACCTGCAATCAAATGCGCGTCATGTATTCATTCTATGTGAAACCAGGTCAGTTTATCGGCCAGCATAGTCAATTTTCGCAATTCTGGGTACGACTTCTATTCCCGGTTTAGGCATAACTTTGGAATCAGCTTTTTTGTTAGAAGCGATCTCTCTTGCCAACGAAAGGAGGCTCGAGAGCCCGAAAGTTTAATGCTATGTGGTTAAAAATAACTTCTAAATAAACCACAAGATTTATCTGCTGCCTCTATCTACCACCAAGTGATACTAACTTTGGAACACTTTTCGCTTCTCTTACAGTGCCGAAATTGCTATCCTGGGCGAGAATTCTCAACATCGACTGGCTTAAGTATCCAAATGCGACCGACGAACAAGGTCGTGAAGCTGAATCATTCTCAGTCCGTTGTGACTTTACTCAGCTTATCGATGAACTAACACGGATTCCTAACCGAGACGGAGAGTTCGCCAGTTTTCTTGACCTGTTTCTAACCACCAATCTAGAGATTTACACGTCCCAGTAAACCTGTCGTTAGTTTCTTCCGACCATAAACTTGTTTTGATATCAAGCATACTACCGATCTGTGACAGAGAGGCGCCAAATCCGCGCAAGATTTGACCCTACACATCTGTTAAATGGGACGAACTCATAAAATATTTTTGAACTTTTGCTTGGTTAGACGTTTTTTTTTTAGATCCGATAATTCATCTGACTGCGCTAAGTGGGTTTCCGATATCATTTCGGCTGGTTTAGAAGCTTACATCCCTTTTTCTAAAAAATCTCCTTTCAGCGACAAGCCTTGGTGTAATCGAAAATGCAAAGAAACTGTTGCTTCTAAAAATCTTGCCTACCGACAATGGAATTTGTTTAATGTGGTTTAATGTTATTAAAAAAAGTTAAAATACACTTTTAAAGATGAAAGCTACCAATCCTACTTAATTTAAAAATCTAATACTTTAAAAACAAAAACAGCCAAGTGCAAGTCGGGCAATTAGTGTTCCGTACTGTGACTGCTTTTAAAATAAAATAATGTCCTTAACCTAGGCTAAGTTAATTAGGTCCCTGATATGTATATATTTTAATATCTAATATGTGTTTTCACGTTTTTTCTTAGCTTCGTAGTTACCTAATAGCCAATAAATCAATCTTAAAAGTTTAGAACAAATATTTACTACCTAAATATTAGTTTTATTAAAAACAATAAAATAAAATTATTTTATATCGGTATCTATCCGTTAGTCACAATTCAAATTTACTTTATCTGTAATTGGCTAAATGCAGTATTGTACTGAAAAGTATATGAGTATATTACTGATTGCAGCGAATACGAATTAATATTTTCAACTAAAAAAACCTTCACCATATTGTCAAGACAAGTAGTTTTTATACCGTATAAATTATTAAACGTAATATCCTCGTGATAATTTTCACTCAATCTACGTTTTATGGAGAATACTCCAGAATTTTTTCAAATATTTCTTATCAGTACTTTTCGAGATAGGGGAGGATAGCGATTTTTTCCCCATTTTTTAAAAATAATATGAAGAAAAGCTGGCGCCAGTATTACCACGAATGCATTTTTGAACTCATATTTCTACCAACTTTCTCCGAATTGGACATTTCTTTATATTTCTGCCATGTTAATGATACTTTGCTTGCCTCGGAAATCATTAGAGATCATTTCCCAAATTTAACAATCCTAAAATACTGATATTCACCATCCAGAGTCCCATAAAACTATATTTTCCAGTTACTATTCTTACTTTTCAGATTGGCATATTCACAGAGAGTGGTTTAAAAAAAAAACCAACATATTCTGATAGATATTTAAACTTTTATTAATATCATCCTATAAAAAGCTGATTTCCACAATTTACAACCTTACCGATAGAGGATTGCTTTGGCAAAAATAAAAAGCTGAATGAAATTTTAATTCCATTGAAAATAATCTCTTAATTAATAGTTACACTCTAACTTTGTTAGAAACAACAAAACAAAAATCAGTAAAGTGATTTACCTGGTACTGTCATTGCAAACACGCGGTTCTAAAATAAATGCTGAATTTGTCTTTCTCACGCATTGTAATTCTATATTTTAAATAATAAATACTAAATTATGAAATATCAAGATTAAAAAAGTTTACCAGAGTAAGGCTCTCAGGAATATTTACAACTAAAACAGAGTAGATAATATTAGACACTATTTTTAGTAAAATTGGAATTAATAAAAAAATTACAGACATTTTAAGTTATTTACCTCTAAAAACAATCTTCTGAAACCGTCACCCATCCATGTTTGACTAAAGATGATTTTTCTTAATATTCGCTTTTATCACAACCAACAACCAACACAAATTTTCATAATACTATTGGCTATAAAAACCCCTTCTCTAGGTTTCTTTTTATGTCACTTATTATATACGTACAACAGATCGATAAACATACTGACATGCAAGTCTTCTCAATCATACATGGCCAAATATGGCAATACCAAGAAAAACGTATTTACCAATACAAATTTATTCTACAAAACCGAAATTATCAGCATTAAGGATTATGTACATACGGTACACCTGATCTGAAACAGGATACAAGTTTGATTTTTCTAAAACAAAGACAACGTTTCAGAAATAAAGGATGTTAAAATCTTTTTATTTTTAAATTTGATAAAAATGTCAAGAAGCAAATGGAAAAATTATTAAATCATTTTTATGGAACAGTATCTATCATTTTTCACTAGTACATGTATACACTGCTATTTGAAATGTTTGTGCTTTTAAAAAACCAGGACACCCCTTACATTTTTGCAATCATTTTAATATAAAACTCACTGTTCCTCATTCTATTTTAATACATACATTATAGTATATAACATAAACCCTGTCTGTCCAACTACTTAAAAAAAATTATATTATCAACTGTGTAGTGGGAGTAAGAGTCATTCTAAAATATGACGTTATAAAGTTAAATGTTGAATTATTTTACCGACTTTTTGATCAGATTCGTTGTATATTCTAGCCTAATTTCTATCGATTTTGAGAACGAGTTGTATCCTTATACATTCAAACCAATTTCATGAAGTAAATAAGTACCACTTATTTATGTTCACAAAACAACGAAACTCATTGACGTAACGCTCAAGTCATAATAAGGTAACCCTATAATATAGACTACAAATCCGGGGGCTGTGACACACAGATTCTGCCACGCGGTGAGGTCAGAGAATAATGATCACGCTTCGTATCTGTCCTGTTAGTAATTAACGAAAAACATCTGCCAGAGTAACCTGAAAGAACAAATGGTGCTGCCCTCTGCATCTTCACTGCAAGTAAATTAGCCAAGATAGATCAAGCTGGTATCTTTTTCACGCTGCACTGCGGTGGTAGACTGGGTGAACTGGGCATGTTAAGAGTAAATAGATAAGTGATTCTAATTTTGTGTCTACATACCCTACATTTAATGTTCACAATTAACTGCGATACAGTAAGGTATTTATTATATTAATCTGATAAACTTGTAGAGATCTCTCGTTCTATGACTTACGACTTGCCGACTGTAGAAAAGTAGATGTTAGCTTTATCGACAGCTGCAGCAACTTAATTATGTAAAGCACTCCCAGTTGGAGTTTTTCCGTATGTTGCCTTTAACTTGTGCTTATTCTGCTACTTCATTAACAATTTTATATAGAGGTGGTTTTAAGTCCAGAATGATCGATGGTATCGCCGAAGTTTACTGCCAGAATAAGTTGTTTCGTTCCTTTATATCCTTAAACAGAAATTCTCCGGTTCCTTTCCATTCATGACCACAGACGATCCCTCTCTTCATAACCTAACGCGTTAGTCACTTTAAGCAAAGAGTCCTGTTCCACTTTTATGGCGTGCAACGTATATTCGAGGAACAGAAAATCGAAGATCGAGACTTTTAATTATGTGCAGAGTTTTTTATATGTTGACATCCAGATTTTATAGTTCTTTCGTCCACTCGCTCCAAAAGAATAGGTAATGACCGGTACGGCATTATATCGGCACAAACAACTTTATTATTATTATTAAAATTATTTTGCTTATTTGCTCTAATTCTGTTATATAGGTAATTTGAAACCTACATATTTCTCTTATTTCTCTTAACACAATTCCTATTTTAATAGAAGGTTTCGGCAGTCTGAAAACGTTTTAAATAAAAACATTGAAACCAATTTATGTTCCAGCAATTACGTTAGAAACCTAGAAGATCTGAGAGATTTAGGCAACAAGGAGAGCTTAAGTTTTAATTGAAATGCAGCCAGATTGCGGCTTCAGAAACAAATAAAACTATTTCCAAAATCAGCAAACTAAGGGAGCAACTGAAAGATATGTTTATCTTTAGAGTATCTTTGAAATTTCAATGCATAAAGTTTGTAAGTTTGCCAGTTAGGTCTGGAAAGCTTTACCCCATGAATTCCATCCATTTTTGCATTTATTAGAAATAAGAAGTTATTTTAAGTAAAATTGAGCTAAAATGTAGTGTAAAAATTGGTTTCAAAATTTAGTCATGAAAAACTATTTTTAAAGGTAAAATTTTTTTGCTAAAATTTACTGAGCATGCAAAAAATCACTTCACACAAAAAAAATTGGTAACTAATATTTTTAAGGCAGGGTATGAAAAGTCATGTTCAGAAGCGTAATGAAGTTCCTTATATGCTTTGGTGACTCAAAATAATATAACTTTAAAAACTGCTAAAGTAATTTTTCCTAATTCGCAGGTGAATTTATAAGTCTGGCATATTTCTACGAAATAGTGAGAAATTTTATTAAGAGACGTAACTGTTAGTGTGCGCGATTCTTGTAACTTGTAACAGATGGCTCGACCAGTTGTACAAATGGATAAAGTCGAGTATCGTGCAGAAATTTTTATTAAGTTCAAGAGGACTCTGCACTAGCACTTAAGACTATTTATTACTGAGGACCTCGGATTCAGGTTTCTTCTGAAGACATGGTCAGTAAAATTGAAGGTATCATTATGGGAGATCGTCGCATAATGATACATCTCATATCAACGGGTACATAATATTTTGCTTGAAGTTCTAAAACTGAAATGGCTTTGTGCGCTATGGGTGCCACGTTTGTTGACTCAAAAACAAAAACGCACGAGGAACGACATTTCAAAATCGTGTTGGAAGAGTTACAGCATACTTTGAAGGATTTCTTGCGTCGTTTTGTGACTGTAGACGAAACGCGGATCTACCATTACACCACGAAGACAAAGAGGCAGGTGAAAGTGCACCAAAAAAAGCGAAAAGAGTTTTATCGGGGAAAAAAGGGATGGACACTGTTTTTTGGGAATCTCAGGTATTATTCTGATTGACTTTTTGAAAAAGGATAATAATGATTGGCTGTTATTACGTAACTTTATTGGACCATTTGTATAGGAACCAGCGACGAAGATTAGAGCGCAAAAATTCAACCTTCACCAGAACAATGCACCCGCTCACTTTTTTGTTACCTAACTTCAAAAATTGGCTTGAGGGAAGACATTTTCGTCGAATGAAGGTGTTGTTTTTACTGTAAACGAGTATTATGCATAAGTAGAAAAACAATCTTTTTTCTTAAGGAATAAAAAAAAAATTGGAATCCTGCTGAACCAAAGGTATTGAGCTGAATGGAGATTATGTTGAGAAATAAATTTTAGTTTTTGCAAAAATAATATCCTTGTTTTCTACAAGACATTTCAATCCATCTTCGTAATTATTCGGAAATCATAATTCGCATCGTTAATAAGCTTTTCACCATTTTATCTCTGTATTTCGTCTCATAGATATCTGTTTTTTCCTCGCTAATAAGAGTAATATATTGGTGGCCAAGTTTGTTGCATTCCTTTACACTTTAGAGTTTCTAGATTACCAAAAACGAAATAATCTATTTCCTTTGTCTTTAGTTCATCGATCTGTCAGTCTGTTAGTCTGACTGTCTTTTTGCGTGATAACTCACGAGTGAAATAAGTTGTTGATTTTAAATTTGACACAAATGTAATAGAGCGGGAACGGAGCCTTTGGTTTTTGACTTCTAACATATGGACAAATAACCAAAGGGTGAGGGGTACTTAATGATTCAGTAATTCTAAATTTATCTCTTTAACGGTTCTTGAAAGTCGAGGAATTTGAAAATCATATCATTTAGAACAAAAAATTACCTTAATTACTTAACTTATATTTTCTAGGGAAGTACTATTTTCTAGATTTTTAGAGATGTTATTTTAAATGTCATTAAGGTTAATTTTTTTAAATTTGAAAGAAATAGGCAGTCTGATATTTTTACGACCATGTCCAAATGTGGTTTTTGTGTACTACTTTACATTTCTAAATTTAAGAAATTTAATAACTAGCCCACAGCTGTTGATTAATAACACTGGTCAACACAAGTCTTGTTTCCTTTATTTTTTTTTCTGTTATTGGGTATTTCTATGGCCCTGACTATGAAAAAAATACTGGGAGATTGCTAACAGCTTTACCTTTTGAAATATACAGTTTTATTATTTTGCCAAAAAAATACAAAAAAATAATACATTATGTTAACAAAATTTCTATTGAACACTAGCAAATGATCTTTTATAAGATTTTCTTGAATAAACGACTTTAGATAGATCTCGTTGCAAACTCCAGCAGTAGTCTGCCATCATATGTGAGTCCCACCGCCCCTGATAACGCTCTTCCATTGTCCGAAGGTCCTGATGAAATCTTTCACCCTGCTCCTCACTAAAATCACCCAGATTTTGTGGAAATCGGTCTAAATGCGAGTGCAGGAAGTGGATTTTTATGCTCATGTTGCACCCTAGCTCTTGCAAGTTCGATAGCATGGTCTCAACAAGCTCGACATGGTCGTCAGATTTCTTTTTGCCTAGGAAGCTACTCATAACCAAAACAAATGAATTCCAAGCTTTAGATTCGACTTCAGTCATTGATTTGACAAAATTAGGATCTTTCACGAGTTGCCTAATCTGTGGCCCATCAAAAATACCAGCTTTTCATTTTTCTAAACTTAATCCTGGAAACTTGCCTGAAAGAAAATTAAAACATTAGCCACTTTTGTCAAGCGCCTTCACAAACTATTTCATTATGCCGAGTTTAATATGAAGTGGTGGAAGTATGGTGCGGTCTCGGCTAACTAAAGGCACGTTTATAACATTTTTTTGTACCAACTTTTAGCTCTTCCCGCACTGACCAAACTTTTTGTGACCAATGGTGTTGTTTGTCACGACTATCCCAGAGACACATGAAACAAGGGAACTTTGTGTACCCCCCTTATTGACCTAAAAGAAAGTTAACCATTTTCAGATCAACACAAATGACCCATTTGTGGTCTTGATACTTAATTTTTTCCATAACCTTAAAAACATTTACGTATTCTTCTTTTAAAGTCGTCGAATGTGCAATAGGTATAGATCCGTACTTGTTACCGTTATGAAGCAAAACACACTTTAAACTTCTTTTGCTGCTGTCTATGAAAAGACGCCAATCACTAGGTTGGTACTGTTTTAATCCCATCTGCTGCAAAATACCACCAACATCGTTACAAAAAACTAAATCCTTCTCTTGAGAAAAATACGGTAACAGATTTTTTCTCGGGTACGATAAAATGTAATGTTGGTTTCCGGAGAAAGCAAATTTTTTTCTTTTAAACGAGATGCTAAAATTTAAGAAGCTTCTTTTGGTAAGTTCAGATCTCTTACTAAGTCATTTAGTTCTTTCTGATTAAATGGTTGAGGTTCTGAAAGGCTACATTTGTAGTCTGAATCAGAATCTTCACTTGATGTATTTCGTTCGGGTTCACAGAGATTTAGATCATCGGAAGATTTAGATGTGCTGGGTTGTACCTCTTGTGATTTTAATTGAGGTCGTTGAGCAGAAGATAAGTTAGGATATGACCACTTACTTCGACATAGCAAGACTAAAATGTTTTGAAGACATTGTATTATTTTCGTATTGTATATATATATATATATATATATATATGTATATATATATATATATATATATATATATATATATATATATATATATATATATATATATATATATATATATATTTGAGTATATATATATATATATATATATATATATATATATATATATATATATATATATATATATATACGAGTATATATATATATATATATATAGCTTTGTCAATAATATTGCTAGGGCTTTAAATGAAAGAAAATGTTGGTTTAGAGTACCGAAACAAGGAACAATCAGAAAAACAATTGAAGGTAAAAACACAACCACAAGAAAATTTTAAGAAAAGTTTCTTGGTGCCATAGGCATTCGAACCAACGGTTTCAAGGTGTCGTCACCAACTAAGCTGCAGCACCCATGTACCTTGACTTTTTAGTTGGAGTTGTATTTTGTGATTTTCGTCACTTCAGTCGAGAATCCAACTTTTTATAATATACGCTAAGGCGTACTGACACCATACAAATAAGATGAAGAAGATGATCTAAGTTTATTGTACCGAAATAATGATCAATCAGGAAAACGCTTGAAGGTACGGACACAACCATAAGAGAATTAAATAAATTTTCAAATTAGTTGTCAACTAACGGAGAAACGACAGATCTCCGACTAACAAGCCAAGGAACGCTGGTGCTGTAGGTTAATTGGTAAAGTGCAGGCGGTAAATCCTGAGATCGTAGGTTCGAATATCACTGGTACCGAAAAACTTTTTTTATTGTAATTCTTCTATGTTTACGTTTTTATTTTCAGGTATTTTCCTGAAATCATGAAATATTAATGCTTTTGGACTATTCAAAACCCATCGATACAATAAATCCTGATTTGTTATTAGCGATTTTAAACTTCGTTAATTCCACACAATTATTTAAAAGTTATATAAATAATCGATTTCAATAGATAAAACTCTTATGGGCCAGTCAGTGAAGCACGGCGTACCACGAGGTTTTATTGGGTTCCTTGCTATTTACTAGTTATATAGATAACTTCACATCCTATCCCCTACAAGAAGGAAAAGTTCCAGAAAGCTTGTTAGATGCAATCAATCATCTTGCTGTTTAAGAAAAGAGACTCAGCAAACATAGAAAACTACATACCGATAAGTTTATTGTCTCACTTTTACAAACTATTTACAAAATTTATTATCAATCGGCTAACATCAAAATTTGACACATACCAACCTGTGGAACAGGCCGCTTTGCAGATGACATTGTATTGATATCAAGTGAGTCGAAACAGGTTGGCCTCAAAACGAAAACAAAAATAATGGGCCTAGAAGATCCACATATCAATTGAGAATCAGAATATAGAGAATATTAGTGAATACAACTATTATGGTCATTCAATCACTCTAGGGAAAGAAAATGTACAGGGAGGTTACCAAGCGAATACAGCTCTCCTGGGCAGCATTTGAGGGACTCTCCTTTATGCTGAGAGATAGCAGTATTCCGGTTAATTTAAAAAGCAAAGCTGTCGATGCCTGCATTCTACCGGTAAGAACATACGGAATGCAAACAATGTGTCTAATGCAGAAGAACGCCAATAGACTAAGAGTAATGCAGATGGCAATGGAAAGGTCAATGTTGGGGTTATCTCTGAGTGATAGAATCCGAAATGAAAAGATCCGTCTAAGAACAAGGGCTACGGATGTTATATAGAAGATTGCCGAACTGAAGTGGCAATGGACTGGACATGTCGTAAGACAGCAAGATGAAAGATGGCCACTGAAAATCATACAGTGATGACCTACGGAAACAAAACCAAGTAGAAATAGATGGATAGATGATATCAAGAGGATAGCTGGTAGAGACTGGCACTAAAAAACAGGGCAAAATGGAAAATAATGGGAAAGGCCTATGTCCAGGAGTGGACGAGTTAAAGGCAGAAGAAGAAGAAGACATCCTATCTGGACTCTATCACAGTATATTTTATGCCAATGATACACGAGGAATCTACTTTTTCTCATTGTAGGTTCCACCTATATTCTTATGGTAAAAATACTTATAACTAATAACTTGTACAATGTAATGTTCTTATCACAGCGTAATAGACTGTAAATTCACCGTGATAAGTTATCGTTGATAGCTTTTGATAAACATAAATATCATATAGAAGTTGATGTTAGCATAAATATTGGTAGTATCTTATTATCCAATCTAAGTTTGCAAAGTTATTTAACACTCGGAATTCGGAAGGGATTAGCACTGAGTTTCTTTTGGCTAGTAGGTTATTTTTAGTACACAGTATTTTGAATATCACCTTTCAATTTATCACTTAAAGAAATACGAACCGATTTCGAGTGGAACGACTTGAAAGAGTAGCAGTGTTCATTCTTTTACTCCTCATCTGAATCCCTTGTAGTAAGCTGAGGTATTGCTGAGTCTAGAAAAAAAAGAATATTTCGACACTTTTTGCCGACTAACTCGTGCCAAGTGCATGAGTACAGGGTAGCGTATTCGACAAACCATTTTAACTTGAATTTATAACTTACTATATACTTGATTCAAGTAACATAGGTTATTTTTTTTTTTTTTTTATGGGTCTAGCACACGTGCTGCAGGGAAGTCCCTAAAGCGCTCCAGGAGCGGCACGAGTGCGGAAAAAGCAATTCACGTTGTTCTTGAATCGCTGTAAATTGTACTCGGTGGGAAACACAGCGCTGGGCAAATTATTCCAAAGGGATGACGCTCTCCATATAAAAGATTGCTTGAAAAGCGTTGTACGCGGAGTAACAAGCTGAACCTCATACGGATGCGAAGCACCAGCGCGACGTGTATTTCTAACATGCACCGCTTTGGGAGGAATTAAGCGGGCTACATCCTTCGAACACTTTCCATGAAAATACTTGTAGAACAGACTCAAGTCGCCAACCGTTCTTCGATGTTCCAGCGAATCAAGGCCGCCGGTCAATTCCGGGTCCCCAATCAGACGGACCGCTCTTCTCTGAACAGAATCCAACAAATGCAGTGTATGTTTGGGAGCGGAGCCCCAAACGTGGGAGCAGTATTCCATACTTGGTCGAATTTGGGCTTTGTAAAGAATTAACAGTTGCTGTGGGGTGTAAAGCTTTTTGGTTCTAAATAATATTCCCAACTTTTGAGAAGCTCTCCTTGCTATGCCTGCAACATGTTCATGCCAAGACATATTTGCTCCCAAACTAACGCCCAACAAATTGAGCGACGATGCTAGGGGAATGGAGTGCCCCGACATAATTATGTCGGGTTCAGCAACGTTAACTTTTTTAGAAAAAACTGCCGCTTGGGTTTTTGTAGCGTTAAATTCCACTTGGTTACAGTCACCCCAAGATAGAATTTCTTCCAGGTCTTTGTTAAGTTGAACGACCTCCTGCTGTCTGCGGATATTCGCCTGAGCAGCCGATGTCCGAGCGTTCAAGGTGAATGAAGAGACAAGCGTACTGTCATCTGCAAAGCTATAGATTGGATTCCCGGTCTTTTCCAGCAGATCGTTAATGTAAATGAGAAAGAGAGTAGGAGACAGTATGGAGCCCTGGGGCACACCGGCGTTGACAGTGAGGGTGTTAGAAAGAAATCCGTCGACCGCCACTCGTAAAGAACGCTCTCGGAGGAAACATGAGAGCCACAAACAGAACCTTTCAGACATACCATAAGAGCGTAACTTAGCCAACAGTCCATCGTGCCAAACACAGTCGAATGCCTTGGATATGTCAAGAGCAACCGCTCGAGATTCTCCAAAGTGTTCAATTGCGTTGTTCCAAACATGTGTTACATAAGTCAGAAGATCTCCTGTTGATCTATGTTTACGAAAACCATATTGGTGATCGCTAATAATATTGAATCGTTCAAGGTATTTTAGAAGATGCTCATTGATAACCTTTTCCATGACTTTCGATATTATTGAAAGCAGTGCAACTGGTCGGTAGTTATTTGGCAAGGTCTTCTTACCTTTTTGAGGTATCGGCTGAACCGTGGCACATTTCCAGCAGGACGGAAATATTCCCTTTCTGTAGGATAGGTTAAAAAGTCTACAGAAAACTGGTGTTAGTTCCCTTGCACAGTTTTTGAGAACTATGGCAGGTATTCCGTCAGCCCCAGAAGCCTTCTTGGTGTCTAGCTTCATTAAAATACGCTTTATGATGCGCTGTCTGAAGACAACATCGGGCATCCTTGACTGCAATATGGGAATAGTAGGTGGTGTTTTTTTCCTTGGAAATCGACAGTAGAATGTGAAGCAAAGAGTTCAGCCAACAAGTTCGCTCTCTCAACAGGTGTGGTTGCAATGGAATTATCTGGCCGTGTGAGTGGTGGATCGAAAACAAATGTCCATCCAAGGGAAAGTTCGAAAGTATTCCATAAGATCTTCCCATTTAGCAGATTTGTAGTGCCAAATTTTGCGCGGCCTAGGCGCCTCTCTGTTACTGATTGGCAGGATACTCGATGTCGAAAGCAGTTTATGGTCGGAAGAACCTAACGGCGGATTTACGGTGACCGTGTAAATCTCCGAATTGGTGGTTAAAAACAGATCAAGAAGACTGGCGAACTCCCCGTCTCGATCAGGGATCCGAGTTGATTCGTCAATAAGCTGAGTTAAGCCATAACTGATTGAGAATGATTCAGCTTCACGACCTTGTTCGTTGGTAGTATTTGAATATTTAAGCCAGTTGATATTGTGGACATTAAAGTCGCCCAGGCTGGCAATTTCGGCACTTGGATAGTTACTTTGTAAATGATCGATGGTGTCTGCAAGAGAAGCGAAAAGTGTTCGAAAATTGGTATCACTTGGTGGTCGATACAGGATACAGATGAACCTTGTGGTTTGTTGAGTCGTTATTTTTGACCACATAACATCAAAGTTTGGGGGCTCCAGAGCTTCTTCTCGTTGACAAGAGAGGTCGCTTCTGACAAA
The DNA here is from genome assembly GCA_019049505.1 of Pachyrhynchus sulphureomaculatus. Lineage (NCBI taxonomy): Eukaryota > Metazoa > Arthropoda > Insecta > Coleoptera > Curculionidae > Pachyrhynchus > Pachyrhynchus sulphureomaculatus. Next base: position 65,683,406 of record CM032449.1, read on the forward strand.
AAGACAGATTCCAAAGTTACGCCTAAATCGGGAATAGAAGTCGTACCCAGGATAAAGATAGTTGACCGTGCTGGTCGATGGACTGACCTTGGTTTCACATAGAGCGAGTACATGAGGTTTATTTGATTGCAGGTGTTGATGCACTGAATTTATGTTCGAGTTTATACCTCGTATGTTGCAAAAATCTATCTTAAAATTATGATGTCTGCAAGTCGACGCCTCCGAACCAACCCCCACCCGGAGATCGGGAACGGGGGGCCATTCTACCTCCGGAACTTCTTGCATCCAGGCGCCTCATCATGCTCTTTGGTCCCACAGTAGTTAATGTGGAATTTTCCTGTTCTGTCACATGTTTATCTTTGCCTTCTTTGGCTTTCATCCAGGGGGTGTTATTATTGGGTAGTTTGGGTTCTGACCAGATACTTTTCCAATGACCTGTGAGTTCTTGTTTGTTTGGTGGTTCGGTCACTGCTGTCTGTTTGCTGTGCATAGTTTTCCGGTAGAACTGTGTTTGGCTTCTTCGGAAGAGGTTGTTGGTATCTTTCCTCTCGTTTGGTTCTTTGTATCTACGGAGTCTTGCGGCATATACGGATAATTTTTGTTTTAGAGTATCCAGGATTTCTGGCAGTGTTCTGTTGGGAGACCCGGACTTGATCTTGTTTATACTCTGTGTGACTCGTTTGGACACGTTCCCGCTGATAAACTGGGTAAGGTGTCCTAGATATCGCCTGATGTTGTTGATTTTGTTTTCTATTCTTATTTGCCGTTTGAATTTTGGTTTTGTGCTGTTGGGATTTCTTTGTCGTTGCGGGAGTTTTTGATTAAATACTTCGTCGGTTGCGTTTGGGATTGATGGTGGTGGGTCTAGGCGGCGAGTGATTCCCTTCTCACTGGTTTCTTTGTCAGGACTTGTGCTTTTATCAAAGCAACGCATGGTGTGTTCGTTTGTTCCTGTAGTATAACTCATGCGTTGCCTTGATTTTCCCGCCTTGGTGGGTGTCGGCTTACTCGCCGTCACAACACTTTTGGCAGGTCCATTGTCAGTTGCCCGGTCTTCATCGTTTTGGTCGAGCTGCATTTCCCGCGACGTCCTCGACCGTTACGTCGCTCGCCCGATGCTTCTTTTATTGGTCTACTGTTGTTTGGGATGTTTTTAGTGTTTTGTAGTGTCAGAAGCTCAAAGTGTCCCGACATTGGGTTGCCTATTAGTAGAAGGTAAATGGTTTCGGTGTGTTTTCTTGTGCTTATTATTGTTGGCTTGTCCCTAAAAGTTATTTTTGTATCTCTTGTTCTTCGTTGTTTTGAGAAGATATGAAAGTTGCTATTCTGGGTTTCCGAGAGGGCAAGTATCTCTAGGCTCGTTCCATAGGTGCCATTTTTCCTCATATAGTTATAGTAGTTATTGAAGTCTTTCATATCGTCGTCCCCAATTAATGAAAATGTGTTAAGTTCCGACCAGTTTTGTTGTATATATAGGTTATGTTAATATTCAAATGGTTTTCACGCCAATTGATTCCAACCCTAAACATGGATAAAAACATAATATAAACATTTAACACGCTTAGAATTCCTAACAAACATACTTAAATTTCTTGAAATTATTTTTTATCAACTTGAGAACTTTCAATATAAAATTAAATCACCTGGAAATATTGATAAGCCAAATAATTGATATTTGAGTTAAACTCCCTAACTGGTTAAAATATATTTCCTATTTTAACCAGTAAAAGTAAAATACTGCAATTCTTTATATATTTTGGTAGCAAATAATATTTTTTAAATAAATATAAATTAAAGTTTTATTATTTTTTTTTACATAAAATAAATATAGGAATAAATATAAAATAATGATATAGACGGGTTACCCAATATTTAAAACAAATATTTAAACCTCGTTTGCGAGTTTTCAAAAATATTTTGTTTGCTTTTCTACAAACATACGTAGAAATAACGTATACATGTGGATTTAGTATACTAAATATGGCAATAAAAAAGTTTATGACAATATACTATTAATAACACTACTAATTTATTCTAAGAAAGAATATACTTAAAATATATAGATTTTGCTCATTTGTAAGGTATGGTTGGTTAAAGTGGGTTGTGAAAGTGATTTATAAAAAAAATATCCTTTTTTTTGCTTCCGCTGATGCTAAGCTAAAGTAAAAAACCTTGAAATACTAAACGACAATGATTGTCTTGTCTATAAGTAAAGTGAAAACTTTCTTGGATCATTATATAATTATTAGAAACTTGTTTTTAGGGTTCCGTACGGAACACTTATTAGATCACTTCAGTGTCCATCCGTCCGTCCGTCCGGCCGTCTGTCACACCCGATTTTTTCCGAAACTATTTGACATAGAAAGTTCAAATTTGGTACTAATATAGTAATTGATGGCCTCATCAAAGACGTGGAGTTTTGAAAGTTAAATTTTGATTTAAGGGGTTAGTTTGGGGATAAAATCGGAAGTGAAAAAAAAAAATTAGTAGGGCATTAAGTGGGGTGTCAAATGAAAGCTTGTAAAAACACGAGTTCAAAAATATATATAATGTAATACATGCGCACACTTTTCTTTGTATTATTTTTAAAAAATCACCGCCCCCCCCCTTATGTCAAACAGTACTGAAAAGTTGAACGAAAATTATCACCCTTAATAATTCATCTGGTATATAAAAAAAAATTCAAGGTCAACAACTTCAACTTGCACTTGACCGGTTATTTAGATTTTTAAAAGATTATTTGTGCATCCACTTTAACAGAGTAATTTTTATTATACGCAGAAATTAGATAAGCTTTGAAATATCATTTACGTGGAAATTTTTGTACATTCGTACATTCGAAAATTAAGCAAATTTACTTTTAGATGTTTGAGATTTTTTATCTAAAATTAAAAATATTAAATAGGTAACTACTTCATCTTCAAATATCTATTTTATCAGCAAATATTATCAAATTATTTTTACGAAGATTTGCTGAAGTTTCGGTGTGGCTCGCAGCCAAAATACTGTTACAGTAATATAAGAAACTAAATTTACTCAAACTTTCGAATATGTACGCTATTGCTATTTTCTAAACTACGTAGGTATTTTAACTTTTTCTAGATGCGTGTGATTTATCTTAAGTTATATTATCATAAACATGAATACTGATCCATATTATTACACAAATCTAAAAATAATTAAGATATAATGCATACTTGTAATCTTGCCACTAAAGATCAGCACATTACTCAAATATATATATATATATATATATATATATATATATATATATATATATATATATATAAAATATACACATTATATATATATATATATATATATATATATATATATATATATATATATATATATATATATATATATATATGTATATATATATATATATATATATATATATATATATATATATATATATATATATATATATATATATGTATATATGTCTTTATTAAGATGTAAATACATGTGATGTGAGTACATATTACGCACACACATCGGGAGGTAGAAAAGGTGAAATTTAACCATTGGTTACTCTTACATCTAACCTCTTCAACACACAACGCACTTACAAACAAAAATCAGTCAACAATTATAGACTAACATAGTAAAACTTAATTTATAATAGAGAAGAGACATTAAAATGCAAATAAACTACATCTGAGAATTTTGCGTAGTTAACAGCTCTTCCCAATATAATGAAGTTGGTCAATAGTATACGTTTTCAAATTTGGATTCATAGTATTGTATATATTTACTGCATTATATGTAACACAGTGCTGAAACAAGGCAGGGTGATGCTGAGGCATAGTCAAGCAATCAGGCCGTCTAATATACCTATTATGCACAAAATTTTGGGACACTAGCTCTCCCTTAAATAAATCGGGACTGCAGTTCCTAAGAGCCTCATTAAAAATATTATGAAGTGCAGTTGTACAGTGTTAGCAAAATTTAACCATTTTAACTCATTTATTTTTAAGGATACATCATCATATTTCCTCAAATGGAATATAAACCTACAGCAAACATTCTGTAGATACTGTAATCGTCTCTTTGAAAGCGCATCCAAGCAAGGATAGTACACAATACTACAATAATGAAATGAAGACAAGACCAAAGACATTTTTGCTTAACTTTTTTGTAGGAGCACCCTAACATGTTCCCTGAATCGGAGATGTGTATCAGTGCGAAAACCCAAATTCTTGGCACAGTCAGAAAATAGCAAACTTTGTTCTGCCAGCCTCAGTTTCAAAGCCATTCTCAAGGTTGGTAGCCGATTTTCCTTGCAAAACAATAAAACTTGCGTCTTGTCTGGATTTAGCCTCAAATTATGTTCATCCAAGTAAGCTGACAAAGCCATGAGATCTTAATTTAAATTTTCAGCTGCAGACTTAGAATCTGATGGTTCAAAGAAATAAAGCAACTGTGTGCCATCAGCATACGAGTGAACCCATGAATATGCAACAGTTTGGAATATATCAAAAGTATATATGAGAAACAGAAGAGGCCCCAATATTGAACCCTGGGGCACTCCCGAGATGATTTTACCAGCAGTTGAACAAACATCATTCATTCGCATCCCCTGCCATCTACCCGACAAATAGATATAGAAAAATTGTACGGAGTGATCAGCGACGCCCAGATAATGCAGTTTAGCGCAAAGTAGGTTATGATCCAGCACATCAAAGGCCTTCCAATAATCTAGCGAGACTGATATAACAGCCATATTTTTGTCAATAGCTCTGATTATGCTATCAGTAAAATTCAATAAAGCCGTTGATATGCTATGACTCCTTCGAAAGCCAGATTGATTCAAGGGGAGCAAGTCATCAGTCAAGAGATATTCTGAAACCTGTGTATGTACTACCCTTTCCAAGACTGGCATAACTGATAATAAGCTAATAGGACGCAAAGCTCTCCGAAAAATACCTACTCTCAAGGTAACAATTAATTATATGGGTTAGATGATATAAGATAATAGATAAACTAAGTTTAAGCATAAAAAGTGTCAAACCATCATTTCCAGCAGCATTAGTCTTTTTAAAATCAACACACCTGCCAAGTGACTTAGGGGTTTCCATTATGTTAAAGTTTTCCTATTGTTACTATAATAATGTATTTTACCAGCACAGTTGTCGGACTTTCGGAAAACGCTCAAAAAGTATTTATATCATTCACATTAGCCAAATGTGCAGGCAGGCGAGGGGTATCTTTTGAATCTGTGTGAACATTGCATTGCTGAAGTCCCATCCATAATGATTTGCATTTTTTTGTCTCTCTAAATATGCGATATATTCTAATTTGTCGCACACAGTAAAGTGTGAGATTTCTCATTTCTTTAAAATATTGATGATTTTTCTGAGTTTTGTTTCTTTTAAACTGAGCTAATGCTCGGTCTCTTTCTTTCATTAGTGCTTTCAAAGCAGGTGCCAGCCAGGGAGCCGAAAGCTTGGCCCATAAACACGTTTGATAAATGAAAATTATATATATATATATATATATATATATATATATATATATATATATATATATGATAATACAGCCAACATGTAACACCCTGTAATTTTTTATTTTGAAAGTTACATATTTATATTTTTAGATACCAGAAAGGGACATTATTAGGCTTTATTATCACTTAAAAACTATTTTTAATTAATTCTTATTTGATGTTAACCAATGGGTATTTTTATATAGGATTGAGGATTTCTATATTCAATATTCTTACTTATCGTTGCATCTGTCATTAAAAAGGTAAACGTTGAATTGTTGTGGCTGTTACTTGATGGAAATTCATAACGAATGTTATGAAAGACTGATATTGTCAAATTTCCACTTTATTTAGTTTCACTGAAACTGTATGACGCTATATTATAGCTATATTATAGCTTCTTGTGATACAAAAATAAAATATTTTTTTTTTGTATCAGAAGAAGCTATAGTACTACTATATAAAGTGGAAATTTGACAATATCAGTCTTTCATTACATTAAAAATGTAAACGTTTCCATGATAGACGCAACGATAACCCCAAAATCACAAATTTTGCAGTTACGACACTTTACCTCTGAGGTACAGAAATAACTGTCTTAAGATTTCTTACTGTCAAGTCAAAGACCAACAGCAGAAAATTAAACTAATCGAAAATCTTGATAACTAAGCTAAACAACTCATATTTGAGTAAAACTACTCTACTGGATGAAATGCCTAACCTAGCTCTAAGCAGAAAGGTAAGTATTAGTAGTAATGTTATAATATTACCATACTTAAACCATTTTGAAAACACATAATACTAATTAAATAAAAATTTATATTTTAATAACTCTTTCTTCATATAAACCACACAGAAATATAGAATAATTATACAGTCGTGTCATCCAATATTTAAAACAAATATTTGCACTTCGTTTGCAATTTTAATTTTCCATAGGCACTAAAACATTACCGGTTTCAAATTTACTTGTCCACCCTAACGTAAAATTGCGTTGCTTTTTCAAGGTAGAGTTTTCCAATTTGCATTTTTTTTTCTATAGAACGTTTTCGGTTTGCGTAATTCGCCAAATTTACTAATTTTTATTTTTATTTGGATAGTAAACCTATCTTTGTAATAAGCCTATTTTTACTCTATTAAAGAATTATTTATATAAGACTATGTAAGTTCCTATAAAGTGCGAGGTAAATATTTTATAACAACTCAGGCCACACGGACACTAGATGACTTACTGCCTCTCTCGGGAAGGCAATGACAAACCACCTGTAGTATCATGCCTAATAAATCCCCCTTCACTTTGGCCGTTCGGAACCGGAATTAAACTGTAGGTTCCCTTTGTCCGTGGAACACCTTAAAAAGGCATCAACGATAGGCAAAGATGAGAGGGTCGCCTACCTCCGTATCGAATATGGCACCTCAAGAAAAAGATGCCTGTAAAAAGTAATGTAAAATGTTCTCAGTTTTTCAGGTATTTTTATTTTCCATTAAACAGCTGCTATTTGAGACTTTTTTTCGTTATATAGTTTTAACATCACATATCTCAGGTAAGTTGCATCTGACCATACTTAGTGTCAGTTGAAAGCTGACATTTGACAGTAGTAGACCTGCTATTTATGGTCAAGATTCGTTACCAAAAGCAACAGCTAAAAAGTGGTTCAGTCCCTTTCGTTCTACTCCTTGCACTGGTTGATTAATGACAGAAAGGAAGATAGAGTTTTGGCAAAAGTTTAGCAAGATGTAAGTAACACTGATACTGCTAAGGAACTAAATATCCATTACCAGTTTTAAACCATCTTGGGAAAACTGGCTGCAAAAAGAAGATCGAAGTATAGGTGCCACATAATTTGACAGTAAAACATTTACTCGATCCAATTTTCATTTCCGCATCTCTACACAAACGCATGTTAAGGACATCAGATTATGTCAAAATAACATTCGCGTACACTTTGACACAGGCTATATTTATTACGCCTATGAGTGGAAGAGAAAAATAAACATGCTAATAGGTATAACCTCATGCTACTGCCATGACCACGTTGAAAACAGAATTATCACCAGCATGCTCCAGGGACATTTAATACGTTGTCATGCTTTAATCACTGACCCAGTTCATTTTTCTCATAAAGTGTCCCGAAAAGAAGGAATCGAAGAACACCTCACTCTTGGCGGAAACATGCTCCAATAGCAATTCTGCTTCAAATTCTCAGACATGCAGGATAATAAACTATTGGTGGCTACAATCCCATCCCTAGTAGTCAAGGCTGCTCCTGCTTAACTGTTACAGAAAGTTGTCACAGAGAATTAATCTGATAATCGTCAGGACGATCATCATGCGCGGCTTCATTCATCATTGGCAAAGAGGAATACATATGTGGTATCGAATCAGTAACTGTATCTCTATAAATTGCTTCTATGTGTTCTTGGCTACGTTAGAGAATTTCTGATGACATCATTCAATTTCGCGCTATTTGTAAATTAAATATCATCACAAGATACTCATGATACATTTTGTGGAATATAAAATAAAATATTATATACTCACCTCTAAATCTCATAAATTATATTTATATGTATTGAAGGATATATAACACAAAAGATGGTTCGATGGAAAATTAATATTTTTTTGAAGGACTAGACTAGCAAGAAATTATTATTGATTCCATAAACAACGTTAAGTACATCCGATATAACTAACTTTCTACATAGACTCTATTTGCCAAAGCAACTTATTTTAGTTACCATTATAAGCTATTAAATAATGTCTCAATATAGATCCATTACAACCAGTATTGCCAAAACTTATTCATTGTTTATAGGGTCATGCACTAATTAAAATCTTAAAATATTAGTATACAATTTTTACTTTCCTTGTTACAGGAAAGTACTGTAACAGTAGAGATTTTTGCTTTTCTTCACATTTTAGGGTTTCTGGATCACGAAAAACATAGTAACTCATTTCCGTCGGCTTGTCTGTCTGTCGGTTGTTGGTACGATAAACCTAAATAGGATATCCATAAAAACTTATAGAAGGGGGGTGACAAGGGTGGTTGTCGATAAATTTTATATTGTTAATAATAATATAGTAAACCATTATATATATATATATATATATATATATATATATATATATATATATATATATATATATATATATATATATATTTATATATTTATATATATATATATATATATATATATATATATAATCTGAACAAAATAACAATAGGAATTGCTCTTTTGGGTTGAGAGTGCAACTAAAAGTTAGTAATGCATTTTTTTAAACTGAATTTTATTCTTAATATTCTCAAGCTTTCGTTTGTGTTTACATACTTCTTCTGGAGATAGAATATATGAGTAATTTCTCTCCAAAGCTAGCGCTAATAACGTAAAACTTCAACATGACAGCAAAAATAAGTCGCAAACAGTCATCAAACACATAATTAGGATTTTAAATTGACTAGATGATCAAAGATTTTTTAAAAAAATTATTATAGAGACCCAATTTAAACGTGACATACCTACATGCTATTTGACAGAAGACACTTATATTTTTGAATATTCTCTATCGCCGTGTGTAGATGCAAACTATTACATTTTATCCGTAAAATTCTCGCTGAATTTAAATATGTGTTAAAAGTATTGGGTTTCCATTTAAATTTTCAATTTTGGGACTCATGGCCCATTTAAATTCCCAGGAAAAAACGCTAAAACTTTGATCAGAAACACTTTTTCTAAAGTTGTCTTCCTGCCGAGTTTTTTTAGCGCTTGGTTCTAGCTGTCTTTGTCCCATATTACTCGTGCGTCATGAAATATCTCAAAGATCTATGTCATATCTATGATTTTGCATCATAAAACTTGATCTATAATGCTTCCCGTAAATTTTCCGGAACTTTTTGAAAGGAAAACGCATTTTTTCACTCTTAATGTGCACTTAACCTGAGCATTGCAGAAAACTGTAGGATTTTAGGGGGAAACGGCCCTTGGGAGCGGATTTAGCTTCAAAAATTTATACAAGGACACACCTTCATATTCCTTAAGTCCAAATCAGAAGTCTAACGGGGGACTGTTGAAGGGGACAAAACGATTGAGAAGAAAAACTATATTTTCAATCGATTGATGAGACCTCTAAATATTAATATCTTTTTCTAAAAAATTAGGGGCTTCAACTTTTTATAGAATTGAACATTTTGCGGGGGTAGGGCCAAAAAAAATTAAAAAAAATATATTTGGCTTGTCACCCTAATGTATAGTATCAAATCACCCTAGAGGGCCGTTAACCTATATTTGGAGAAACTATATTTTAAAAAAATGGTATTTAGGATCATCGAATTCTTTCTAATAAAAATATCCACAATATTTTATAACTTTTGGTTAGACAATGTTTGGTTTTTGAACTACTGTTATTAATAATTTTATATTAAGAATTTTCACTAGAACACTAAAGTAAGCGAACCTGATCCTGAAGATTTTGAAAATAATTTCGAGGAAGAATGTTCAAATCTTGTGTCACGTTTTCCATCTAGCAAAAAACTCGTCCATCTTATTGGCTCTGAACGCCACACGTACTGCTCGCCTGGATATAATCAGTCGTTTATGTAGGGCCCAACTTTGGCGTTTGATATTGTAAACCGATCACACTTAAACCTAATAACTGTTCTTGGATTTACTTTTAATAGACTCAATTATTTATACTGTGTCATCAAAACGTTTAGATTTTATACAAAGTGAACCTGTGAACCATATGTACAATCTATCAAGTAAGAACGTGACTACTCGTATTCTTAAATAACCGGTCCAGTGCAAGTTGGACTTGCGCAATTAGTGTTCCGTATGTTGATTGCTTTTAAAATAAAAAAAAATATTACGGAAGTACAAAATGATCAATGACTTCACAAAACACATCCTAAATGAGTTTTCAACAAAGTTTTTTTCCGACTTCTAGTGAAAACTGATGACCCTGAAATTTTTGTTTTTTTTTTATATACCAGATAAATTAATGAAGGTGATAATTTTCGTTTAATTTACACCTTGTGGAGAATATTCCAGAATTTTTTCAAAATTTTTTAACAGTACTTTTCGAGATAAGGGTGGGGAGCGATTTTTCGCACTTTTTTAAAAATAATACAGAGAGAATGGTGCGCAAGTATTACATTATATATATTTTTGAACTCGGCTTTTACAGGCTGTCATTTGACACCCGACTCGATGACCTAGTAAATAAAATTCTTTTCACTTCCGATTTCATCTCAAATAACCGGTCAAGTGCAAGTTAAACTTGCGCAATTAGTGTTCCGTCAGTTGATTGCTTTTAAAATAAAAAAATTTTGTTACAGAGGTATAAAATGATCAGTGACTTCACAAAACACACCCCAAATAAGTTTTCAACAAAGTTTGTTTCCAATCTTTACTGAAAACTGATGACCTTGAAATTTTTGTTTTTTTATATACCATATAAATTATTAAAGGTAATGCACTCGTGATAATTTTCGTTCAATCTCCACCCCGTGGAGAATATTCCAGAATTTATTCAAAATTTTTTGATAAGTACTTTTCGAGATAATGCCCGGGACAGCGATTTTTCGCGAATTTTTAAAAATAATACAAAGAAAAGTGCGCGCAAGTATAATATTATATATATATTTTTTTACTCGTGTTTTCACAAGCTTTCATTTGACACCACACTCGATGACCTAGTAAAAAAATTTTTTTTTCACTTCCGACTTCACCCCCCAAAACTAACCCCTTAAGTCAAAATTTAATTCTCAAAACTATATGGCTCTGATGAGGCCATCAATATATTATTACCAAATTTCACCTTTCTATGTCAAATAGTTTCGGAGAAAATCGGGTGTGACAGACAGACAGACAGACAGACAGACAGACAGACAGACAGACACCGAAGTGATCTTATAAGTGTTCCGTACGGAACACTAAAAACTAACCCCTTAAGTCAAAATTTAACTTTCAAAACTACACGGCTTTGATGAGGCCATCAATTCCTATACTAGTATCGAATTTCGGGTAGGTAGGCAGAGGGACGGACAGACAGACGGACACTGAAGTGATCTTAAAAGTGTGCCGCACGGAACACTAAAAATGGTGTTTCGAGAACATGTTTTGCCATCAATGTATTCTTTGGTATGCTAGCAATGGTGTAATTACCTTAGTAACTTGTCCAATCGCCTGCTGCATCAATAATCGCATCTTCGAGGCATGCTGTCGACGAGATATTCTGCATACTCTGAAAATTTTTCGAATCTCACGAGACGACTGAGTCAAAGTCCTCCCCAGAGCCTTTCCTCTGACCAAACGTTTCCAATAGGGTTGGCATCTGACGATTGTGAAGGCCACTCTAGTATCTTATCGTGGGCTCATGCGAGCCGCTTCGCCCAGCAAAGGTTTCTTCATCATGCTTCGGAATTTGACATCATGAGCACAAAGATGTTGTTGAATGGTCTCATGGGACACATTCAAACCCGACTTTCTTAATTTTGTCGCTCCTTGAAGCAGCGTCAATTTCGGGTCCCGTAAAAACAAAAGATACGATTCGTTTTTCGACTTTCAGAGTGACTTTGTCTACCAAGCCACGTTTTGGCAAGTCGTTGACATTTTTCGTTTCGTTAAAATGATTTATCTAATTCTTCACAAACGACACCGACTTTTTAATATACTTAGCGGCCGCGAAATATGTCATTTTAGATGAAAACAAAGGAAAACTGCCTCGACGACGCATTTTGGATTTTACTTGATTTCGACAAAAGTTCGGAATAGACTGATACTTTTACTAAAATGCGTCATAGACAAAGGTTCCCTCTACTGATTTTTTGTTGAATTCCTAGAATCGCATCTACCGAAAATAAATTATAGCGGACACGTTCTTACTTGACAGACTGTATAGTTCTAGTATTCTTGGATAAGTCGTTAATTATAGCAACTGCAACAATGAAGATACGTGAACGTATAAATCACAGACGTTACTTCGTCGTGTTTGGTGATAATCTTACTTCCATTGTGTAACATATATATAAAGAACATTGCGCATATTTATTGGCATACATAAATTGAGACTTTGATAAAACTTCTAACTACAAATATCATGTTTATTTTACAGATAAAGAATATTTTTTATATACTTGAAATACACGTTCCTTACCCAACTTTGTACCAAAAGTTCAAAAAATCCAGATTCTTTCGTATTTAATATAAATTTTAAGACAAGAAAAAAAAATCTCAAAGGTAAATTCCTTCAGGAAAGAAACCCAAAACTTGAAGCTCTTATACTATGCGGCTTAAATTTCATGGATATTACAATAGCTTTAGAGAGAATGCTCAGGATTCTTTGTAACTGTACCGGCATGAATTTCTCGAGTGTTCTTTAAACGACGAGACGACGGTTCGTTCTAAGGTTTTACTTTAATTTAGGAATTAAATTACAGTAAAATTTATAAAATGTGAAAACTTAACAAAGCAATAAATTTAAAAATCATTTTAAAATTCCATGTTGAACATAGGGCTCAAAAACACATTTGAAATAAAAAACAGATAAATTATAGCTACCAAGTATTTTATTGGTGTAATTAAAATTAGTTTACCAGCTCTATCGACTATGATTCTGGGCTGGGCGATTTAAACCCTAAACCTGACATGTCTTATTTCTAAACAGCATCACGGATTTTTCCAGTATTGATAATGTGCTTCCTGTGTTAGTAACCAGAAGCTCAGGTGATAAAACTCATCGATTATTCCTAACCTAAAACTCCTACTCTTGATGTTGACACTAGATATTGTTTCAGCCGGCCTCCGTAGCATAGTGGATTAAACGCTTGCATATAATAACGGTAGTCGCTGGTTCGGCTCTGAAAACTGGCTGAGTATGTGTATGTGTGTGTGTATTTGTAGCTGGTAGTTCGAATTTGCATGACTTTAAATGCAAATCATGTTCTAAAATGGTACGTAACATAGTGCGACTTTTGCTGGATAGATTATAAGGCTCTGGGCTGGGTACGTTAGCCCCTAAGTCTAACATGTATTATTTCTAAACAGCGTCACGGATTATTCCAGTATTGGTATTGTGCCTTCGGAGTTAGTAACCAGATACCTTTGTTATAAAACTCAGCTATTATTCCTTATCGAAAATTCATATAAGGTATAATTTCCTCTCGACGTTTTTGGCGGTGGGTCTAACGACACTAGTTCTTGTTTTAGTTGAGTTTTGCATAATTTTAAATCCAAATCACGTTTTAAAATGCAACGTAGTGCCAATTTTGCCGGAACTTTTGACATCTTAGATATAGTAGAACTAGGATACAAAGTTTAGTTCTTGAAGAATTTTTAATTTTTAATGACAGTTGTTTGTTTTATCTGTAATTTTTTTTAGGAAATTTGAAAGAACTCTTCCCACATTCTCTAGACCATAGAGATATTATTAGAATAGAGGAGGTAAGATCTTGCGAGAAGATACATATATAAATATATATATATATATATACATATATATATATATATATATATATATATATATATATATATATATATATATATATATATATATATATATATATATATATATATATATATATATATATATATATATATATATATATATATATATATATATATATATATATATATATATATATATATATATATATATATATATATATATATATATATATATATATATATATATATATATATATATATATATATATATATATATATATATATATATATATATATATATATATATATATATATATATATATATATATATATATATATATATATATATATATTGTAACGTGTGAAAAAATGTTGCCCCAAGCTTGGGCGTAATTTTGTAACATTGGAACTTACCCGCTTTAATTTCTGATACTGAATTGAGTGAACCCTGATTTTAAAAGAACTAAAGAAATTAAACACACACTAGCTCAGTTTTCCTTGGTAGAGAGATATGGGTAAGAGATAATTTTCTTACGTCTTTTGGAATTTTTTTTTCTATTTTTTAAAAGGCTTTAGCTGTACCAAATTTTGGGCACCATCCATTTTAAAATAGAAAGGATCTAACTTCAGCTAAAAAAATGGACAAATGCTGAAGGGTTTTATGGGTATTACTAAAAAGAATTAGTCTAGTACAACTTATCCTGAAAAGAAAAATAAATATTCAGTGAGACACTAGCTTTAATCAAAAAAAGAAAATTTATTCTTGTTTTTTTTTAAAATGAAAAGTTCTAACCTTTACAGTTTTACCTAACAAATTCTAGCCTAACTAGTAGTTGTTACATTAAAATTTTAGACTATTATAACCCCCGAAGACGAGAAATCGTGCTTTACACTTCACTTTTTAGTCTGTTTTACGTTGCAGTTAAGGCGCTACTCTCGAATAAGTCTATTGAAGGGAGTTTTGTTGACTTACTGTTTTTTATTCCTGCTGTGATCGACTACGCCCGATTTCACACTTTTTCTTAACAAACACTTAGAAAGCCCACTACGGCTTTTATTTAAGACACTGGTGCTTTTACTTAGCGGCTCTGATGAAAATTAGCCTACTTCGGCTAGATGGAAAATAGCCTCTCGGCTAGATGGAAAATAGCCTCTCGGCTAGACGGTACTGCCTGGCTGCGGCTAGATGGAAAACAGCCTCGATTCAAGCTTCTGCGGAGCCTTAAATAATCGTGCGACTTTTGCCGGTAATATCACGACGCTCCAATCAAAACTGCCGATCAAACATTTCACCAATCGCGGCGTAGCGAGAGGTTCGGTCAGGAACCCGCACAACACACTATATACCGAACGTCTTGGAATCCCTGTTTAATATACCGTTCGATACAAAAATTAAAATAAGTACAATTTGAAAGTGTGGTGAAAGAGACAAAAGGTTTATGTTGGAGGAGCCTAGTTTATGTTTGTAACCTCACTTACAGTAAGTTTTTTAATAATTTTTTTTAAAGCCTTTTTTTAATGACCACCGTCCCCTTTTGTAGAGTGACTGAAGAAGGATTGAATATATCCGAAAGGTTTCACTAAGTAAAAAGAGTATTATTTTCTGTGAATGCCCTAGAAAATACTTTATAATCTGGCTGCAACCCTGCGAAACTCACAATTTTTGTTTAAATACACAGCCGTGAAATTGATAACTCTTATATATATAAATATATATATATATATATATATATATATATATATATATATATATATATAATGTGCTATATAAGGAACTGCCATAATAGTTTTAATCACAAAAAACATGTCGAAGGCTTAAGTTCCATATGCGTAATATTTATTGTCTCAACAATATACTAACAAAATAAGAACCAGTGATGCTTTCACCAGAGTTTCTTTGAATTTTGATTCTTCATAAATATTGATATCCGATGTTTTATTTTTCATCCGAATTAACACTCTTAAGTCGGCTTTTTAAAAATATCTTTCCCCAACACGCAGGTCCAGGTTTTGATAGCACTAACTTTTATATTAACTAAAAATCACTAAAGAACTTCAAAATGGCTGAAACACGTCGCTAATTTTATTTCATAATAATTTTAAAATTTTAAAAATTAATTGCTAAGTATGTTTACCTTAGATTCTAACAATTTAATAAATAAAGTTGTGATCGATTGTGAATTTATATGTATAAGAATAAGTTCTGCATTAATTATTGTTTAAAATCATGCCCTTCTCCTTTCCTGCAATTGGTATTGATCAGATTGTCATTCAACAGAGAGCCACCTGTAAATACTCAGTAAGTACTATTTTAAGTTAATAACTCAGATAAAAAAAATTAAAAAAATTTTGGTAGTGTTTCCTACTTTTTCTATTGAAAGTACGGATATTTCCTTCAAAGAGTACTCTGGCTTATGAGAATAAAACTACAGTTACTCGCCCCATACCTACAAGAACCGAAATGTAACAAGACACAAGTTTTACAAAAAGTTCAATAAGGAATTTGTGTTTGAAAGTTAAATGTTTAAAGGAATCTATATTGGGAGGGGGGTGAATGTTGAATACAGTAGGTATTTTGGTAAACAGCTTTAGATTTTTGTTGCATTTGATTTACACATATTTAAATTTGAAAATGGTAGGTTTACATATTTACACCAAAGTAAATACAAACCAAATATGCCTTACCTTACAGAAGACTACTTAATGTTACCTACATCCTTTTGAATAGGCGTAATGGAATAGGATGAAGAGTTTCAAAGTGGGACAATAATTGGTAATCGATATATATTTTAATAACCTTTTAGGCGATTTGGTTACACTTCTTGGCGATGCTATCTTATAAAATCTTTACTGTCATAATGCTAACTAGTAAACGAAAGACCATAATTTTCCATTTTTGTACGCTTACAAGACTTCAAAAGCGTTTTATTTAATTTTTTAACATTTAATAAAAATTTGTGGTCTTACATTATATTTCACTTTTAAAATGGCACTCAAGGCAAATTTTATTAACTTAGTTTTTTGCTTCTATATAATTTCTACAACTTTGTTGCCCAATTAGGTTTAGTAAAGATGTAAAATTTTTTCGTAACATCACTCTTTTGAAATGGCTTTTTTTATGATCGCCCCGAGCTGCAACTTAACAAAAGAGCGTACTCCTTGAAGAAGACAAGTTCGAATACAGGGTGAAGGAGGCCAACTAAATCTCCAGTTATATTTTATGAATTTATTACTAATAAGAGTATATGTAGATAATAAATGCTATATATTTTTTTATTTAAATTAACAACAACTAATTAAAAAATGTGTAATTTTATTAGAAAGAAACAGCCTGGTCAAAAGTTATAGGCATCTTAATTTTTTAAGTTTATTTTTATTAATGGTACCATTTTTAACACTTACCGTACCTTTAATCCCTATGTTAAATATATATACGATTTTTTGTTGCTAACAATTAAAATTTTTTGATTTCTACAAATTTAATTTAAAATTAAAACTCCAAATATTCCGAAAAAAGAAGAAAATTGTAGCGCCAGCGACAGTGATCGTATTTATTAGATATAGTATCTCAGCTCTTTTTCTGATGACAGTGGTAATAATGATAGTACGTACTGACGAATGGTCGGAAAGAGAATTTTAAACAAATAGCTGCTTTTAGTAAACCGAATAAAAGCATAAGACAAACAATATTTATCTCATAGTTAAGTGTACAGTTAATTTAATCGATTTCAACGTAGTCTTGAAACGCTTAAGGACGACGAAAATTCGGGACGGCCAAATACTAGTCTAGGCGAAGTAGTATATTCAAAAAGCACTTACCATTGAATGAAGATGAATTGTTATATCCAAAATAAAGTGGCCAAAATTTTGCCTCGAACTTCCTTGAATTAATCGATATTGGTGAAGGAACTTAGTTCATATTGAAATCGTTATTGAGCAATAACCAAATATCACTTTTCGTAGTCACTTAATTTAACACGCTATGATTTATGTCTTTCCTTCCAAATTCATTTGCAGATGGAAGGAAACCGATGTGACACCATTAAATATATTCAAGTTTGTTATAGACGTGATATGTAACAAGCTATTCGGATCTCTTACAGGGCCACTTTATCTCACATGAATGAATGACGGCGCCACTTTTAGCTACCTAGACTTACTACAAAACTTTCCGATGGTCCTTCTAGTCGCAAAATAAAGTCTTTGCTATTTTTTTTTCTAATTTAATGCAGTGTACATATATACACATGTAATACTGTACTGCTAAGTATGCTTGCATTGGTTGTGAAAGTACGATATGGCCAGCATCTGGATGACTTTCACCGACTATTTCGGAACCATTTAGTACACTACTTCAACTGCATATATAGAGCTGATATCGTCTCCGATTTCTTTTTTCACCTAGAGCTAGGAATAAAAACACTTTTATGTCTCTTTGCCTGTTATCATCTTTTTAGTAATAATTTGCCGTACATACCTAGACCGTTAGTGTTAACTATGAACTTTGTACACCCTGCATTCAAACTTTCAGAGAAAAACGAAGATGATGCCAATAGCTAGCGACATTTTAATGTATGGTTTCATCAATTTCTTACGACAATCTCTAAAATACTCGTTATCGGATATCATATTCCCTTAGATATGGGAATATATTACCGATATAAATGGATTCCTTATCTGCAGCCATCTAATTCTGTGAATATTATAGTATTACTGTCGAAAGATGATACGACACTGATATTTTCCATCAGACTAAGAGTTCGAATTATCAGATATGAGATGTCTTTCAAGGAGTCAATAATGCCCTAAAGCTTTTTTTTAATGTTTGGCTTTGTCAAGAATGCATTGACACACATATCGTATAAAATAAAAAGTAGCAGCTCACGAGCGAGCTTCAACGAGTCTGGCCATCGATAGAATGTAATGTATGAAGCATTCGTATTCAATCCACTGCAACGGTCGTCTATGCAAGATTCAACTGTCTGTGAAGACTTTGCAAATCTGATTATTGTGCCACTTCTTAAAAGCAGCTAAATTTCCAACAGTCTTTATTTGCAACAGTACTGAGCAAAAAAAAAATTCTGGAATAGTCTCCATAAAAAAAAAACTCTTTGACCAATAAAATGGTGCAGGTTTATTTCGTCGAAAGTCGTAATTAAACCGGCATTTTAAGCATTAGGTACCAAGACAAAATAATTTTATTTGTTTCACAACTATATTGCACACTAAAGAGGAAATGGATTAAAATTTATTCATTGTGGTGTAACCACGACCCTTTTTGTTTTCAAGTAAAATTTTCATCTAAGCAGTATCGATGGGAGACTTAATTAAAAATGACACCAAATCAGGAACACCGGTTGAGAAAAAAACTGAGAAAATCATACAGCTTGTTACAGATTTGTTGCTGTCATATAACGAATCAAGATTGTAGTGCTTGATAAAGAAGCTAAAGTATCTGTAGCTATAGTTTTCGAGACTGTCTATAAAGATTTAAGGATGAAAAAAAATTTGTGCCAGATGGATTTCGAAATACAGTATACTAGAACAGAAAACTGCGGGAAAAGAAATTATTCCAGAAAATTTTGCATTTGACCGTTTGCCACAGACGACGAGACTTGGGTAGTCTATTGGGATATTCCTACAAAAAAGGAGTTAATGCAACGGATTTTTAAGGGCTCGTTACCTACAAAGAAGGACAAAACTCAATGATCTTCTGAAAGGCTGATGGCGAACAGTTTTTTTTTGCGAATAGAAAAGCATTTTTCTGAAAAAAAATATATAGAAAAAGAATTTACAATTAACGGAGAGTTTGACATATGGACTAACCAAAATCTGAACAAGGCCATTAGAGTTCGAATTTATGGAAAATGAAAACTTTGCCGTAGAGCAACAACTGGTCCACATAGTTCAAGTCGTTATCGAAAGCTGATCTCAGAGAATAAGTAAAAAGCTGCTTATTTTTTGAAAGACAAGCAAAACGATTTTTAAATTAAGTGTTGTTGTGTTAAGTTTTGAAAGTTCCATTGTAGGTAGAGTTTCCTTTCTGTGAAAAATCTCTCACCTCCTAGTCATCGATTTTTAGTTTACTGTATTGTCAGTAGTCCCAGAGGGTCTTCTTTTCATCAATTTTTTTTTAAGGGTCTAGCATACGTGCTGCAGGGAAGTCCCTAAAGCGCTACAGGAGCGACAAGTGTGCGGAAAAAGTGATTCACGTTGTTCTTGAATAGCTGTAAGTTGTACTCGATGGGAAACACAGTCCTGAGCGAATTATTCCAAAGGGATGATGTTCTCCATATAAAAGACTGCTTGAAAAGCGTCATACGAGGATTAACAAGCTGAACCTCATATGGATGTGAAATATTAGTGCGACGTGTATTTCTAACATGCACCGCTCTGGGAGGAATTAAGCGGGCTACATCCTTCGAACACTTTCCATGAATATACTTGTAGAATAGGCTCAAGTCGCCAACCGTTCTTCGATGTTCCAGCGAATCAAGGCCGCCGGTCAGTTCCGGGTTTCCAGTCAGACGAACAGCTCTTCTCTGAATAGAATCCAACAAATGCAATGTATGTTTGGGAGCGGAGCCCCAAACATGGGAGCAGTATTCCATACTTGGTCGAATTTGAGCTTTGTAAAGAATTAACAGTTGTTGTGGGGCGTAGAGCTTTCTGGTTCGAAATAATATTCCCAACTTTTGAGAAGCTCTCCTTTGCTATACCTGCGACATGTTCATGCCAGGATAAATTTACTCCCAAACGAACGTCCAATAAATTGAGTGATGATGTTAGTGGAATGGAGTGCCCCGCCATAACTATGTCGAGTTCAACAACGTTAGCTTTTTTAGAAAAAACTGCCTCCTGGGTTTTTGTAGCGTTAAATTCCACTGTTGGTTACTGTTACCCCAAGATAGAATTTCTTTCAGGTCTTTGTTAAGTTGAACGACTTTCCGCTGTCTGCCGATATTCGTCTGAGTAGCTGATGTCTGAGCGTTCAAAGTGCATGAAGAGGTAAGCGTACTGTCATCTACAAAGCTGTAGATTGAGTTTCCGGTCTTTTCCAGCACATCGTTAATGTAAATGAGAAAGAGAGTAGGAGATAGTATGGAGCCTTGGGGCACACTATCGTTGATAGTGAAGGTGTCAGAAAGAAATCCGTCGACTGCCACTCGTAAAGAACGCTCTCTGAGGAAACATGAAAGCCACAAACAAAACTTTTCAGACATACCATAAGAGCGTAGCTT
>CM032449.1:65709576-65769576 GCA_019049505.1 Pachyrhynchus sulphureomaculatus
GAAGATCAGAAAAGGACGTCACAAGACACTAAATCGAAGTATAAGATGAAGTTTGTAACTTGGTTAATCCACAACTTTTGGTAATAGTTCAAACAATAAAATGTGTCACAGCAAAATATTGGTTCTCCATCAGTTTTGACATTTTCCTCTAATGGCCTGCTTCAAGGTTTGGATCGTCCTTCCGGCTATTAATTTTTTAGAAAATTACTGATGTTTCTCCTATTTTGAAGGTGGAGAGCCCTAATGTACCCATTGCATAAACTTCGGCTTTGTGGAAAAAGCCCAATAGAACCCAAGTTTCGCTACCTGTAAAAATTCGCGAGAAATATCTCTCAACGCTCTCTAAAGCAGCAAAATTTTCTTGATAATTTGTTGTCCTCACTAGTTTTTATATCAGGAGTTTAGGAGTCAATCGTGCAGTACACACGCTGTCAAATAGACAAACCCACAAAAGCGGAAAAATACGTTTTATGTGATCCAAAAACCCTAAGGCGCAGGCGTAAAGCAAAGTAAAAATTCTGGAGATTTATTTTCCCCACAGATGAAATACTTTCCACTCACACTCACGACCTCTACCTTTCAGTTCACAATCCGTTCTATATAATATGTCAGGCAAAATTGAAAATAATGAAAGAACAAAAATAGTAAAATAGATGTATATTACTACATATATATATATATATATATATATATATATATATATATATATATATATATATATATATATATATATATATATATATAATCCTAAGTTATGAAACTAGTTGGGGAACTCGGCAAAAAGGGGCATCAACAGATGTTCATACTATATTCATTTAGCCAATATTTCGGTCCTAGGTTGGGACCTTCATCAGGGCACAAACTGAAAAAGAGATAACAAAGCAACCAATAAAGAAAATTAGGCAAGAAGAATTGATGTTGTTAAGTCAAGTTTTTAATTATTAATTTTAATTATTAATTTCTAATTTGCAATCTTTAATTTCAATCTTACAATTATTAATATAGAACTATTGTAATTTAAAAGTATTATTATTCTAAACAATCATAAGTTATTATTATTATTATTATGAAGAAATGTCAAAAGCAAAAAGTGGGTGACTTACATATAGCATGCAATTTAATCTAACAAGAATGACCATCAATAACAATCACCATAGTAAAAACCAACACTGAAATAAAACAACCACTATTCACTACATATTAATATACAAACATGGCATTTACAGCAGGGACGCCATTGATAACGTTGGATGCTGAAATTTCAAAACTAATTAACCACCTGCCATCTCAAAGAAAAGTGACAAGTTTGACAGGGCGCTGACAAAGGACGACCACCTGACAGATGTAAGGGATCACTCAAAATGAATAAAAGGAAAGGTTGAACAACCAGGAAAGGACCGGTTTAGTACGAATTAAGTACTACGTCATATGGTAAAATTTTTTGGTATGAAGGTATTCAATGGGAACGCAAATTTTCGCTGTTATGATAATTAAGTGACATATAGAGGAAACGATTTTACTTCATCTAGGGGGGAATAGAACAAGGAAAAAGGAGGTTATAAAGAATTTCAGGGGAAACTAAGAAAAACATGTACTTAAACAAGATGGTAACCAGAGGGCAACATGCAGAAGGACAGAGTTGTAAATTACCAAAACTATTATGGGAGTATGACGACCCAGAGATATTATGCGAGGATGATGAATGTCACAAGAGAGAAGAAAGCTGTATATGCTGCTCAAGCCGTCAAGATCAGTTCTTTTGTTGATATTTTGAGGATTCTCGTTTATATAGCACATCTCAAGAAATTCTCTTTTAAGAAGGTTTTTTTTTTTGGATATGAAGGATTTTCGGTTCTTTGAAGTTGAAGGGATGTCCATTATCAACAGAGTGAATTGCCAGTGCACATCTTTGTGGGTGACATCTGGTGTTGCTTTTATGTAATGCGATACGACGGTTTAGACATTGTGGTGTCTGGCCAATATATACAGCAGGACAATCGAGACAGGAAATGGAATAGACAATATCTGACATAGAAAGAATGGGTAGAGAAGATTTCAATTTGCTAAAAATACGCTTGTTTTTATGGAAGTAATACTTGGCAATTTTAACATTGGGAATGACGCGCAAAATATGAACCAATTTGGCGGTAAGACCAGGTATAAATGGCAGAGAGAGCAACGAAGGACTTATTTCCATATGGCTAGCAGGAGGCAGATGAGGTGGAAGGGAAGGAGGGGATAAGCGTACAGGAGGAGGCTCTGGTGCGATATCATTAGAAAGGAAGAGCTTATCGACTTCGTCCTTGGTCTTGAGCAGGAACTTCTTATTGTACCCATTTTCCATAAAGAGATTGGTAAGCAGTGTTTGTGCTTGAGATAGATAGTCTGGGTGAGCTATATTTCTGATTCTTCGATATAAGCCCTTTATGACATTTATTTTAACCTTCCAATCATGGCCAGAATTGGCATGTATATATCTGCCTGATGAAGTTGGTTTTCTATACCTGTCTAGTCTGATAACAGAGGTCCTGATGGTGTTAACAAGCAATGGAGCATACTTTGAATAAAGCACTTTTTATCATTCTTCCGAATTTAACATGTTTTTTTGGAAAAAAAATTCGCATTTCATACTTGTACACCTGGTATATATATATATATATATATATATATATATATATATATATATATATATATATATATATATATATATATATATATATATATATATATATATATATATATATATATATATATATGTATATATATATATATATATGTATATATATATATATATATATATATATATATATATATATATATATATATATATATATATATATATATATGTATTTATATATATATATATATATATATATATATATATATATATATATATATATATATATATATATATATATATATATATATATATATATATATATATATATATATATATATATATATATATATATATATATATATATATATATATATATATATATATATAAATATATATATATATATATATATATATATATATATATATATATATATATATATATATATATATATATATCCTTTCAGTGGTCGCGCTAAAAATCTTAACGCCAGTGGTCGCTGCGGACTCTCAGTCCATACTTAGAAAATATATGTGTTTTTAATATAAATTTATTAAAATTATAAGGTTGCTGTAATAAAACACGTTGTAGATAGAAATCAGTATATTATATAGTAATAATATTATAAAATATTCATAGTAACAGCTAAAGTTCCAACACATTCTACTAACTTAGGAACTACAGTAGGAACCATATTATAAAGCCTAACTACAAAAAAATATAATGAAAAAAAATCAAGATTATTAAATCTTTCGCCAATTCGCCATTTCTAAACATTCTGGGCAAATTAGTAGAGCATGTTCCAAACATAGATATGTGTGACACTTCCTACATAAATATCGGGTGGGACGATTTTTTTTTTTCTGTCACACATAGCATATCGCCCTCTTTGATTTGCCGGCGGTTCTGCTTGCTGAGCTACCGGTTCTAATCCAAGAATCTCGCCAATCCTTATCTTCATCGATCTTGGTATATTTGTTAAAGAAGAGCGAATTCTTAACTGGTCACTTATTAACTCAAAAGATAGTTTTCGCAAAATTCTCTCCTTAAAATGTTTTTGTCTATGTCATTGGCCTTGTAAATAACTAGAGAATTTATTCCTGCAACGTTTAACATTGAATAAAAAATTACCATTGGCCACCTTCGGGTACCACGTGCACAATTATAAGCAGCGCAAAGTTTGTCCACCGTATCCACTCCTTCTTTTGTTTGATTGTAGGTAGTTATTATGTCTGGTTTACCTGTTTCAGTGTCAATAATGTCATCATGGTGTAAGCTTGACGCGAGCAAAACATTTTTCTTTTTTTTTTGGAATGTAGGATAAGATAGTGCAGTTATCATGGAATGCAAACATTGACGACTTTTCAGGACGATTTACTGGGCTGCAAAATTCAATGGGAAGTTCCCTTTTATTCTTTCTAATCGTTCCTACAAGAGTCATTCTAAAATTCTTTTTTAGGTTTTCTATCAACTTAAAACTAGTGAAAAAATTATCAGTAGTTACATTCCGTCCAGTTCCCCTTATAGATTCACACATTCTTTCCACAACAGCATCTGGAGAATTATTTATTTCCCAAGGACCACTGGTTGTTTACCAACATATACTTCCATGTTGCAAGTATAAAAAACCTCTGAATCGCAGAGGGCATAAATCTTAATGCCATATTTGCTCGGTTTATTGGGAATATATTGACGAAATATACATCTACCTCTAAAAGCCTCCAGTTTCTCGTCAACTGTTACGTAAAGGAAAGGTGTGAATGCAGTTTTACATTTCTCTACGAAAATGTCAAAAATATCTCGAATCGCCGCCAACCTGTCTAGAGACTTCCTAGCTTCACGGGTTTCAAGATCATCAAATCTTATATGTCGCATTAGAAAACGAAATCTTTGTAACGACATCGTAAGTCTAAATATCTCAACCCCAGTGCCATCAACTCTCCAAAGATCTTCAGCATTGAGGTGATTACTCTTCATAATTCCCGCCAAATATAAGAGACCTATCAGTGCTTGTAGTTCAAGAATATTTGTTGTTTTTGCATCACGTTCACGGGAATATTTATCTTGAACAGCCTGAATATGCTTGTTTGTATTATCTACAATAACCTGAAGAACATTCTCAGGAAAAAAGTACTGCCATATCGCCATTGGTGTTCTTAGATTTTTTACAGTTTCTTTTGGACCAGGTAGGTGGGTAATCAAATTTTCCGATCGGGTTCTTACATTTCTTGTTGCAATGTTTTCTCCATTTCGTCGATTGATCCTTTCTGATAAAAAATGGACCGTCAATTTGCAGAATTTCCTCTTCATTGTCTGAAATATCCTGCTCACTATCTGTTTCGTGTTCTTCGCACTCTACAGCATCCACTTCATCTTCATCGGAGTCATCTAAGGGTGCTTCTTCTTCGTCAGATGATTCTAAACATGATTTCATTAGTTCATGCAGCCGTTCTTGCTCTTTTTCATAGGATGCCATACTAAAACATATTTTTAATATTAAACAATTACAAAAAAGTATCAAATGAAACATACCTTGGCAAAAGTAGAGCAGCTAATTTGTAAATATATTTGTCACCTCACTGGTCGCTGCGGATTCTCAGTCCGCAAGCACGAATTATTGGAGAAAATACAAAACTATATGCCTGCTCACTCGACCGTCGACTGAAATACGCTGTTAAGGAAAGGGACTGAGAAGCGCGACACTTAGAGGGGGGTATCCTTGAAATTATCGTCGATCACAAACCGGTGCGGAGCGACAGTCCGCGCGCGACCACTGAAAGGATATATATATATATATATATATATATATATATATATATATATATATATATATATATATATATTTATATATATATATATTTATATATATATATATATATATATAAATATATATATATATATATATATATATATATATATATATATATATATATATATATATATATATATATATATATATATATATATATATATATATATATATATATATATATATATATATATATATATATATATATATATATATATATATATATATATATATATATATATATATATATATATATATATAGATATAGATATATATATATATATATATATATATATATATATATATATATATATATATATATATATATATATATATATATATATATATATATGCATTTTTCTAACACCCTACCTCACCCCTTTCACTCCACATATATTTTACTATAAAGAATTTATTTTATAAAAATTATTCAGTATTCCCGTCAAAAAAGGGAAAAACTGTTGTAACACTATTAAGACAATACAATGGCCGCTGCCTTTTTTTATCCTCCTTCCATGTTAACAATGGAAAAAATTTAATGTTTCGACTAAGAGAACTCCTAAAAAGACCTATAGCACTATAAAGACGAGGCCATTCTTTCACCCCTCTTCTTAAAATTAAATGTAGTGAAATAATAACTTAATTTTAATATTCGTACAATTCAAAAAGCCTGAAAAGGACATATAGCACGAAATACCTAAAGCACCCCCTTTAACTTAAATAGTTATAATTATTTATATACAATATAATTTGTAAACGACGTCTTTACTTCTCTAGCATTACAACATATACTGCTTTTAATCACTCAGCTGTTTTGCTAAACTAACCAGTTGAAAACATATTGAAACTTGGTATCACTGAAACTGCTGGAGCTGTTTTCAATTTCAAGAATATCTTTGTATGCTACAAATTATATTTATTAATTTAATTTAAGAATTTAACTCTTCAAAAACTTATACTGCAGTCAGTCATGTCAAGTCACTTCATTCTTCGAGCATCGTTACTCGATTTGCTGCGCCTTAAATTAGGAGCAAATACGTCTTGGCACGGATATGTTGCAGGCATAGCAGAGACAGCTTCTCAAAAGCTGGGTATATTATTTCGTACTAGAAATCGTTACACTCCACAACAACTTCTTATCTTCTATAAAGTTCAGATTCTACCAACGATGTGATACAGCTCCCATGTTTGGGTGATCTGCTCTGCTGCAAGCGTTTATTGGATTCTGTCTAGAAAAGATGCTTTGTGGATTACCAAAAAGCATTTGACAGAGTACAACACCACAAAATGATAGCTATTCTAAAGAATATAGGACGGAATGACAAAGATCCGAGTATTATTAACAAACTCTATTGAAATCAGTCTGCTTCTGTGAGATTAGGCGAACATAAGAATGATATAAAAATCCTTTGAGGTGTTAGATAAGGATGCATATTATCTCCACTATTATTTAATATTTACTCCCGACAAATATTCGAAGAGGCTCTGGCAGATCTCGAAGTCGAGATTCTACTGAATGGACAGAGAATGAGATGACACGGTCATATTCGCTGACAGTCTGCAGGATCTGCAATTACTAATGGATAGAGCGACGAGCGGCAGTCAGAGATATGGTCTTAATATTAACATAGATGAAAGAAAATTTTTGGTTATTAGTAAGAACAAGTTGCCTAACTGTCATTTAGAAATCAACCAGAAAAATATTGAATGAGTAAATAAGTACATATACTTAGGCACTAAGATCAATGACCAATGGGACCATTCAGAAGAAATAAAGAGCTGTATCGAAAGACTAGAGTAATATTCACCAAAATGAGCTACTTATCCAAAAGCCTTGACACTGAACACGAAAGTAAGGTTTCTGCGTTGCCACGTATTCTCCATTTTGTTTTATGGAGTGGAGAAATTGATCCTGATAGAGGCAACAAATAAAATATTGGAAGCCTTTGAAATGTGACTATATCGACGGATGATGTGAGTGTAATGGGTGAATCGAGTCACAAATGAAAGAATTCTTCAAAAAATGGATAAGGAAAAAGAGGTTAGTTACCATCAAACAACGTAGTGTGTGGTAAGAGAAGTGTAGGAAGAAGAAGGATTTCGTGGCTCAAAAATTTTTGCAATTGGTCTTCAATGACCACCACGCAGCTCTTTAGGGCCGCAGTCAACAAAGTGATGTTAGCAACATCTGGAACGGATAGAAACCGCGAGAAAAAGAAGTCTAGAAGAGAACTGCTCACCTGATTGAATACCTAGGACCAATAAGGTTATGTTAAACGTCGACGAACGTTTGGCGAATTCAGTCTATTGTACTCGTATACGTACTCTCAGGGAAAGTTTTTGATCGATGTACCGTTTAATTCCTCGGAGAGTGGTGCATGCTAGGAATACAAGCCCCGCTAATACATCGATATCTTATGAAGTTCAGCTTGTTATTCTCTTTTCAAGAATTCTTTTTTATGTGAGAACTCATCACTTTTAAATGATTAGCCCAAGAATATTTTTCCCACAGCATATAACTTGCTATGGTTCAAGACCAACGCGAATCGCTTTTTCTACACATGCGTCGCTCCTGTAGCATTTTAAAGGTTTGCCTGCAGCACGTGTGCTGTACTTATAAAAAAATTATTATTCATTAATTATAGATGCAAGCGTGCACCAATAAACATATTTGTCAAAATTGTGCGGACTGTCCAGAAACAGAATATCAAAAATCAAACCCTCTCAAAATAAACAAAAGGCCAAGCTTTAAATGCCAAACGTCACTCTACAATAAGTAATTTGGTTGTTACCCTAATTGCCCCGAGCTATGACGTTATTGCCTTCAAAGGGTGTATAAAATTGTTTTGTTGACCATTGCAGGAAGGGTTGAAATGTTTCCTTGTTTACCCAACAACGGGGTGAAACTCCATTGGCGATTAAAGCCATAGGGTGCTAGAAATTAATTCGCAGTATTAGATTCTAAACAGTGAATTTTAATTTCATTCAAATATTCGCTGTCGGTTTATATAGGGTTTTTGGACATTTCGTATACAGTAGATTCTGGTATTGATGCTTGTGTATTCATTCGCTTTAACACATGATCCAAATTATTCTTGAAAACTCAATACTACATATTTTATACAAGATGTTGCTTTTTGTTACATTACCTCTAACCTGTATTTATATTTGCGTGGGCCGAAATATTTCATTTTCAAGATTTCCGTACGGAACACTTATAAGTTCAATTCGATGTCTGTCTGTCCGTCTGTCTGTCATACCCGATTTTCTCCGAAACTATTTGACATAGAAAATAAAAATTTGGTACCAATAAATTAATTGATGGCTTTATTAGCGCCGTGTAGTTTTGAAAGTTAAATTTTGAATGAAGGGGTTAGTTTTGGGGACAACCATTTAACGTAGAAAGTTAAAATTTGGTCCTAATATAGGAATTGATGGCTTTATTAGAGCCGTGTAGTTTTGAAAGTTAAATTTTGACTTAAGGGGTTAGTTTTAGGGATAGAATAAGAAATGAAAAAAAAAATTGTGGTGTCAAACTAAAGCTTGTAAAAACACGAGTTCAAAAATTTATATAATGTAATACTTGCTCACAGTTTTCTTTGTATTATTTTTAAAAAATAGCGAAAAATAGCTGGCCCCCCTCCTTATCTCTTATTTGACCCAAAAATTTTGAAAAAACTCTGGAATATTCTCTACAGGGTGTGGATTCAACCAAAATTATCACGAGTTCATTACCATTAAGTAAAAAAAAAAACAAAAATTTCAAGGTCATCAGTTTTCAGTAAAGATCGGAAAAAAACTTTGTCGAAAACTCATTTCGGGTGTGTTTGGCGAAGTCATTGATCATTTTATACCTCTGTAACATAAATTTTTATTTTAAAAGCAATCAATGTACGGAACACCAATTGCGCAAGTCCAACTTGCACTTGACCGGTTATTTAATTGTATAATTAACACAGCGCTTTTCAATACGAGTAATCACCCGAAATATATTGATCACAGTTAATATATACATAAAATAAAAAAGTCCTTGGAAAATTTTAGACAACAATTTCAAATAAATATTTTCGACAGCGAAGTTTTTTAAAAACGAAATTCTCCAACTGATAATTTTTAATAAAACAAGCTTTACAAATGAATACATTTTTAAGCTCGCGGGCAGAGGTTAGCTCAGGTTAGTTCATAGAATAATAAATTTATTAAAGTAAAATTTAACTGAAAGTTATCTAAGTTAACCTTTGCACTTGATTAGTCATGATTTACCTAACCAGGTTAGTTCAAGTTAATTTAAGTATGTATAAATAAATCTATAATAAAATTTATAAATTAATTCGTTTTATTTATACTTACGAGGATTTTAGTTAATCTAACCAAACTGTGAATGAATAATGAATTTCATCAGTTTTTAATTTAGTTTTAGCTGGACTATCTCTAAATTTAAGCCGATAATTTAATTATTGTAAGAATAATCTTGGCTAGTAGTGGACAAAGATGAACTAACATTTAACTAACGCCTGGAAAGCTTTAACATAGAAAGATCAGTCAGTATGAACTATCCTAGAACTATCTGCTTCACGTTGTCATTAGTGCCGTAATACTGATTTCTGACGAAATCTATTGGAATTCAATCCTGGGAGCCAGATATAGACTGCATTAGGTATATCTCCTAGCTGACTGATCAAACTAGGCCATTTCTTCGTAGACGTATATACGAGGCTGGTTTGAAAAGTCCGTGCAAAAATAAAAACTACTTATGTGTTTGGGGTAAACCTTTTTTATTTTTCGACATAGTCTCCTTTTAGGCTTATACACTTCGTCCAACGATGTTCTAGTTTGTTTATCCCTTCCGAATAATAGGATTTGTCCAAGTCTGCAAAATATCCATTAGTGTCTGCAATCACCTCCTCGTTTGAATAAAATCTTTGTCCCGCCAGCCATTTCTTCAAATTGGGGAACAAATAGTAGTCCGAGGGAGCCAAGCCTGGAGAATAGGGGGGATGTGAAACGAGTTGGAATCCTATTTCCATTAATTTTGCGACCACAACTGTTGAGGTGTGTGCTGGTGCGTTGTCGTGATGGAAAAGGACTTTCTTGTGGGCCAATCGCGGGCGTTTTTCTTGCAGCTCGGTTTTCAAACGGTCCAATAACGATGAATAATATTCACCTGTAATAGTTTTACCCTTTTCCAGATAGTCGATGAGGATTATCCCTTGCGAATCCCAAAAGACAGTCGCCATAACCTTTCCGGCCCAAGGAACGGTCTTCGCCTTTTTTGGTGCAGATTCCCCCTTGGTAACCCATTGTTTAGATTGTTGTTTGGTCTCAGGAGTACAGTAATGTATCCATGTTTCATCCACAGTGACGAAACGACTCTTAAAGTCCTCCGGATTCTTCTGGAACAGCTGCAAACCATCCTTGCAACACTTCACACGATTCCGTTTTTGGTCAAGCGTGAGCAATCGCGGCACCCATCTTGCGGATAGCTTTCTCATGTCCAAATGTTTATGCAAAATATTATGTACCCATTCAGTCGAGATGCCCACAGCACTAGCAATCTCACGCACCTTAACTCTTCTGTCATCCATCACCATATCATGGATTTGATCAATGATTTCTGGAGTCGTAACCTCCACAGGCCGTCCAGAACGTTCAGCGTCACTTGTGCCCATATGGCAAGTCCGAAAATTTGAAACCACTTATAAACTGTTCTAATCGAAGGTGCAGAGTCACCATAATGTTTATCAAGCTTCTCTTTAGTTTCCTGAGGCGTTTTGCCTTTCATAAAGTAATGTTTAATCACCACACGAAATTCTTTTTCGCCCATTTCTTGAAAATCACTCGACTTCCTTGATTTACACGAATGCCAAACACAAAGAAATAGACCAATATGGCTAAAACTTGGTGTGCGTTCATTCAAGAGAAGCTACTAACTAAACATCACCTCGATACGCGCCGGTGGTGCCATCTCTCGGACTTTGCACGAACTTTTCAAACCAGCCTCGTATGTACACCACTCGAAGCAGGTCAGTAATAATATTAAGGACAGGTTAAGGGGTTACGCTACTTTGAAACTTTCAAAGAATTGATTTTTTTTGGGTTAGATTTATTATTTATACTTGAATAATTGAAGCTTTACAAAATGGAGTCGCAGATTGAAGGTAATATAAAAATAAATATATAGACGTGGACGCGGTACTTTTTGTCTTTTACTTTTTTCTCGAAACTAACTTTTTCAAATTCGTGGACAAAATATCTCGAGATTTACTAAACCGATTTTGATAAAATTTATAACACATATTCTTTATAATATTATCTTAGAGTTGACATATGGTTTTTTTCGTTTAGATGTAGCGTTAATTTTTTATTAATTTTCGAAGCTCAAAATTTTTGTGAAAAATCCTGGTTTATTTTCGAACGCCTGTCTGTCACTTCTAAAAAATTTTTTTTTTCCATGTGACAACTTAACAATGACCTGTTTTAAACAATAAAAAATGATTTAGTTTCCACCGGTGGCAAGGATTTTCAAAAGCGAGTCCTGCAAGATGGTTCATAACTCCACCATTTTAAAATTTTTTTTAATGTTTTTTTTTTAAAATTTGTTGTTAAACTATAATGTGTTTGTGAAAAGTAAAAATTATATTATATATACAATAGTTGTGTCAAAAAAATTCATATTCTGCCTATTTTTCCGAGCACCAAGGTGGCGTGACCCCTTAAGCGTCGATTTTCCAGAACCATGATTCCCATGCGCTGAATCTTCACACGAATGATAGGTGTGAGCTAAGAACGACCATGACTGAGATTATTACTGATGGATTTACCATAAGACCATCATTCAAATTTCTTACTGGCCTGAGCGGCCCATTATCTTATGTATTCTTCAGTTATACCCAGGTTTTATATCTTCGTTGACAAGAAACTACCCCATGCATGCACTAACTCTGTTGTTGATCATTTTGATTAATCTTTTCTGGACGTATTAACAATAAGGCAACCTTGCCACTTCCGCCAAGCTAACATCCCTTTTTATATTTGTAACATCAAACATAACGGGTTGACTTATACGATTGACCTATTTTAAGAACACATTTTGTTTATTATTTTTAAGTATGATAATATAATATTACGAATTTTTGAAAAGAGGAAGGAATAAACATAGAAATATAAAAAGGGTGTCATTCAATTCAATGAATTTGCCTTATAGCTCAAAATCAGGCATACTGTTTTTGGTCTACCATATGTAGTAACGATAAGATAACTGATAAAACTTATTCTAACTATCACAAGCATAAATCGCATAAACATATATTTTTCCATATATAATAAAAGACTATTTTTAGTGTTCCGTATGGAACACTTATAAGATCACTTCGGTGTCTGTCTGTCTGTCTGTCTGTCTGTCTGTCTGTCTGTCTGTCTGTCTGTCTGTCTGTCACACCCGATTTTCTCCGAAACTATTTGACATAGAAAGGTGAAATTTGGTAATAATATAGGAATTGATGGCCTCATCAGAGCCATGTAGTTTTGAGAATTAAATTTTGACTTAAGGGTTAGTTTTGGGGGGTGAAGTCGGAAGTGAAAAACATTTTTTTTACTAGGTCATCGAGTGTGGTGTCAAATGAAAGGTTGTGAAAACACGAGTAAAAAATGTATATATAATATTAAACTTGCGCGCACTTTTCTTGGTATTATTTTTAAAAATTCGCGAAAAAATCGCTGTCCCGGGCCTTATCTCGAAAAGTACTTATCAAAAAATTTCGAAAAAATTCTGGAATATTCTCCACGGGGTGTAGATTGAACGAAAATTATCACGAGTGCATTACCTATAATAATTTATATGGTATATAAAAAAAACAAAAATTTCAAGGTCATCAGATTTCAGTGAAGATTGGAAACAAACTTTGTTGAAAACTCATTTGGGGTGTGTTTTGTGAAGTCACTAATCATTTTATACCACCGTAACATAAATTTTGACTTAAGGGGTTCGTTTTGAGGGGTGAAATCGGAAGTGAAAAAAAATTTTTTTACTAGGTCATCGAGTGTCGTGTCAAATAAAGCTTGTGAAAACACGAGTAAAATATATATATATATATATATATATATATATATATATATATATATATATAATGTAATACTTGCGCACACTTTTCTTCGTATTACTTTTAAAAAATCGCTGTCCCCTAGCTTATCTCGAAAAGTACTGATCAAAAAATTTTGAAAAAATTCTGGAATATTCTCCACGGGGTATAGATTGAACAAAAATTATCACGAGTGCATTACCTATAATAATTTATTTGGTATATAAAAACAAAATTTCAAGGTCACCAGTTTTCAGTAAAGATTGGAAACAAACTTGGGGTGTGTTTTGTGAACTCACTGATCATTTTATACCACCCTAACAAAAATTTTTATTTTAAAAACAATCAACGTACGGAACACTAATTGTGCAAGTTCAACTTGCACTTGACCGGTTTTTTTTAGTTAATTTCCACAGGTTTATTTAAATTGTGGTGAAGCGTTTCGCTGTCGATGCAGCTTCTTCAGATCTTCATTTTACACGGTCAAGTTAGATTTATTATTTTTCTTAAGAGAAGAAATTATATAAAATTGTGAATAATAAACCTAACTTGACAGTGTGAAATGCAGATCTGAAGAAGCTGCATCGACAGAGAAACGCGTCATCGCAATTTAAATAAACCAGTGGAAACTGACTAAAAACAGTCTTTTTTTATATATTTACAATGAATTTTCATCAAGTAGAAGCTACAACCATCCAAAATATATTTTTCCTTATTAGAGTTTCTAAGATCTGAAAAAGTGAAAATGTTGCTGCGTCTAGCTATATTTTCGTTTACTTAAAAAATTACCTTTTTCCCATATCTTTTAAACGTTATATATCTGTAATTCCCAAGATACTTCATAAAGATTTTCCTGCAAATTTTCTTTCTTTCGAATTACTCAGGGGTATTGTCTCTGAGATTTTTCTGTTATAAATTGCATTAAGGATGACTTGCAACATCTGGAAATTATATTTTCCAGTGATATCAATCTTTAGAAAATCTTCGCTTTACCGGCCTCTAGGTAATAACTCAACCATACATTAAATATTCAACTTTCGATTTAAAAATCTCGCTAAACAAGAAAAATTGATTTTCACTTCTTAATTTCATAAAACTTAAAATTTCGTTTCGTTACAAATAATGTAAAATGACCGGCCAAGTGCAAGTAGGACTTGCGCAATTAGTATTCAATACGTTGATTGCTTTTTTAATTTTTGTTACGGAGGTATAAAATGATCAATGACTTCACAAAACACACCCCAAATAAGTTTTCAACAAAGTTTTTTTTCCGATCTTTACTGCCAACTGAGGACCTAGAAATCTTAGTTTTTTTATATACCAGATAAATTATTAAAGGTAACTCGTGACCTTTCCGTTCAATATACACTCTATGGAGAATGTTCCAGAATTTTTTCAAAATTTTTTGATTAGTACTTTTTGAGATAAGGGGGGATTTTTCGCAATTATTTAACAATAATATAAAGAAAAGTGTGCGCAAATATTTTTGAACTCGTGCTTTTGCAAGCTTTCATTTGCCACCCCACTCGATGGCCTGGTGAATTTTTTTTTTCACTTTCGATTTCACTTCCCAAAACTAACCCCTTAAGTCAAAATTTAACTTTCAAGACTATACGGCTCTATTGGGGTCAACTTTCAATGTCAAATAGTTTCCGAGAAAATCGATTGTGATAGACGGACAGGCAAACAGACAGACATGCAGAGAGATGGACAGACAGACAGACAGACGGACAGACAGATCTTACAAGTGTTCCATACGAAACTCTAAAAAACACATACGAAAATTTTTATAAATCAAATGCAGTAAAAAAATTGAAACAAAATATTTCAGAATCGGGTCTTTCTCTGCGAAATAAGTCTAAACGTTCCTGTGATTATGGGTATAAAGTTATTGTGGCAACTACAGTTTAGTATATCTCTGGGAGATTTATAAACCAAAAATATCCTTTTTACCTACCCCGTTTAACATTTAGGTAACGCCAGCCAAATGAGAGCTAGAGTTTAGCATGGGTTCAGAGCTACATATTCGACCGACTGTGCCCTCAGTGTGGTCTTTTACAGTCATATTTTACATCTATCGCTTACTGTATACCTCGACGGAGTACATTTCACTATCTATGTACGTGGCGTGCGACAAGAAATATTTTCGTGGTATGTTCAAATATGCACCTCATTCGAGAACGAAAAGTACTGAGCTCTAATGTTATTCTTTCCTGGTCCAAATAGTCCTCCACCGACGACATTCTTTGTGTAGCTGGCATCAAGGTAGACCCTTAAACCATCCAAATCCGACTTAAGGAATATGTTATATCCGAGATTAAAGCGAGCGGGTCATTGCTATTATCCTCAGCCTCTTCTGGTCGAAGCAGCCTCCCAGCAATATGCCTTCGCAGTAATGTTAATTTGATTATTTGCCGATGTCGTAACGTGATAAGTCGCCTCGTCAAATATGCATAAATAATAATTATACGATGTATTGGAGGTGGAACCGGAAGTCCACGTACGATAAGCTGGAAATATACCGAGCAATTAGGGCTAAGACAGATGCGATAATTCAGGGGCTTCAGAAGAATCTCTGCGAAATTTTAGAATATTTTAAGCGACTATGAAAATACAATTATGAACGTTTGACACTTTAAGGGTCCAGAACATAATTTCGGTGATTGGAAATTTAGTTGCAATGGGAGATTTAAATGATCTCGAACGTGCCTTTGTTTCGCGAGACTTTTGCAATACTATAGTTTTGCAACCATAGCCTTGCGGAAATTTCGCAGTTAATGTTATTGACACAAAGATAACGAAACACGAATATCTCACGGATTAAAAAATGAATGCAAAAGTTCGACTTTAATTAAACTTCGGGCAGTGCAAAGAAAGACAAGAAGAAGCGATGCAAAACTGGAGTGCGCTTTAGTGTTAGTTTGCGATTATCTCAAGTTCTTAATAAGCAAACGGTCAAGGGTAGTAAATGTGCCTGGAAGTTTGTTACAACACTTTTCTCGTAAAGATTTATATCTGCACCATCTCTTCAAGGTACAGCTGGTGCAAGAATTAAACTTAACTTATACTGCTTACATGCTCAACTTTGTCGGCCAAATGTTTGAGTATTTTTAAAAATATAAATAAATATTCTATTCTCGGATGATCCACATTTGCACCTATTCAGCTAATTCAGTAAATATAGTTGTCTTTATTAGAGTCCGACAAATACAAAAACTAAGACATCAAAATTCCATGCTTTCCCTAAAGTGATGGCTTGGACCGCAATGTCGGCACTTTAAAGTAATATGATACGATAACCTTTTCCAACACGTTTCTCAAAACTTTGGTCACTGATATATATATATATATATATATATATATATATATATATATATATATATATATATATATATATATATACGTATATATATATATATATATATATATATATATATATATATATATATATATATATACGTATATATATATACGGGATGTTATGGAATTTACTACATATGTTGAACTGGCGCCTCCTTCTAGCAAGGCTGATTGTAGAAAATTAATCTTAAATAGCGGATCTCATTAATAAAGAAAAACAATCGACCCTAAAAAAAAATGATGACATGAATATTCCATGCCGCCACTGGTATACTATACAACTGCTACATGTAAGGTCTACAGTGTTGTTCACATTTGAATAAGTTTTTCCTAAACAAATTAAAAAAAAAATATTTTAAAATAATTACTTCCTGACACCAAATATTAATTAAATAAAATTTCCATTTCAATATTTTATTACAATAGGTAAAAATTTAACACATCTAATCAGCTAAAATTTTATTTGCTTCATTTTAAAAAGGACAGCATAATAAATAAATTATTGAGGTAGGTTTTTAAAGTCGTTCATCTTGTTTGACTTTATTTTCTTATAAAGGTTACAAAGGATCTTTTGCCAAACGCCGAAAAGAAATCCTTCCTTTGTTATCGGCGGCCGATACCTGCATCAAAGGATTTATTTTTGGCGTCTGCTGATTGTCGATAGCTTTTTAGTTCAGGTTAATAGAGGGTTAAGCATATCGTGTTATTTTTGTTATTAATGTCTTTTTTCTTTCTGATTCTTTCTTTTGTTTATTGACGTCTTTACCTTTTTTCAGTTATATTTTTATTCGGTTTGGCTATTGATGATTCTTCCAACATATTTTTATAATTACTTGATGTAATTTCCACAGTGTTTTGTACAGTATTTTTTATAGTATTAGGCTTTAAGATTTTAATACATTTTTTTTAAGTTTTAGCGTTATGTCCCGAAGTAGATGGTTCACTATTTAAATGTGCCAATATACTTGAAGACATCAGATACAAACATCTTATAAGATCGATGTGCTTTCATTACTTAAGTTTGTTTGAGAGAGAGAGCATTTATATTTTTAGCTACTTTACACAAATCTTCGGGAAAGACATTTTCGGAGGCGGGCCAGACTTCAGAAGCTTTAAATCCGTTCACGATATTGCTATTGACAGCAGCTCTTTGGTTTGCTTCTACAAATAAACTCGCAACATGACTTAACGACCTGTATTTTTCCTTAACCATTTTTCTGTTGCTTTAATATAATGACTGTTCAAAGATTTAAAAAAAAAGAGAACACATTTTAAACTTTTCAGTTCATTTGCATTTCAGTCGATAAACAAAGAAATCTTGTAATGTTTTCTACCGATTACCATAATCTTTAGTTTGGCAATATTATTATGTATATAATTTTTCATAATTTCACTTCAAAAATATCACAAATATAATATTTCTAAAATGAAATTATCATACAACTGGTAAACTTTTTAAGTAGTGCGGTTTAGGCTAATGTTTTTATCATTTTGATTCTAAGAGTTTTTGGGAATAGTTGATTTATGTTTTCTTTATTCAAACCAGAGAATAATTAATATTAAACGATTTAAATATATATATTTTTAGAAATCAATATTTCCTCTTGATCTAGTACACTGTTTTTATCGCCTGTGGATGACGTGCCATCATCATTTGTAATGATTTAAGGTGTTTTTCTAAAAATTTGGAAACAATAGTTCCGATATTTGTAAAACAGATATTTTAAAGATTACTCTAACTACAAAAACTATTAGCAATTTCCTGTATTTCAAAAGTTCAAAAATATTTTTTTCCTTAAAAATACTGGTTTGCTTTTAGAAATAGAACATGACTTTACTGCATCAAAAAAATAAAAAAAATAGACTCCCTGCGCTTTTTAAATAATATTTGTTTTATTCTAGGTTTATGCATAGGCATTTTCGGAACATTCGTAATCGTAAATAATGAAATTTTACTGGCCAGATTGAATCTATATGCTATACGTGGAAAACCACTCGAACTTATTTCAAAAAACGTCAATAGCAAGGGTAAGGAGTTATAATAATCGTAAAACAAGATTCTATGCTTGAGCCGTTATTGTTAATTATTAAACTACCTAATTACATTTTTAACTAAAACCGCAGAGTCAAAGTAATGCTATGGTGACTATAATAATAATATTTGGATAATTAAAAATATAGTCGTATATATCGTAGTTTAAACTGGAGGACGGTACTACTACATAGTTAAAATTTTTATTACAAGAATCTGCGATAAAAACGATTACAGGAGTTTCTTATTGACATATTTGTCCTAATTATTGATGATAATATTAGCTGAAATTTACAGTTTTAAAATGTGTGTGTATGTTTATTAAAGTAAGACCATTTCTTAAACAAATCTTTCAGCATATGAATATAATATAGCATAGGGTTCTCAATTCACCGTTCTACCTTTATCAAACAAAATGTATTTTATAATGATTATAGATTTTATGCTACTCTGGACACTAATATTAGGAACTCCCAAATATAGAAATTTTTAAAATTAGAGTAATGCGTTTTAGTTGATAAAAGTTGTCATAACAGTCAATAGTTTTTGGCTAATATAATATATTAGCCAAAAACTATTGACTGTTATGACAGCAGCAGTCATAATATGACTTTTTCTATATCATAAATGCTTTATAATAATTTTCTTATAGTATGTTAACGTTTTCCCTTAATTATTACATTGTTTTGTTTTACTGAAGAACTGAAATTTTTGACTTTAAATTTGCTCATGATTAAATCGATTGCGACTCA
The DNA here is from genome assembly GCA_019049505.1 of Pachyrhynchus sulphureomaculatus. Taxonomy (NCBI): domain Eukaryota; kingdom Metazoa; phylum Arthropoda; class Insecta; order Coleoptera; family Curculionidae; genus Pachyrhynchus; species Pachyrhynchus sulphureomaculatus. The sequence continues at coordinate 65,729,226 of CM032449.1, forward strand.
GAAATTTTTCCTTCTTTTGCTAAAGGGAAATGTATTCGTGAAGAAATCTCCCTCTTTTTTTTTACTTTCAGATGACGAAAAATAAAGTTTTCCATGCTCGTCTGTGTTATACGTCTTTTTTAAGAATTTTGGAGTTAAAAAATCTGAAAAATATATTTTTAATTATCGCTAATATATGTGAATTTTTCCTGATTGTTGCTTGGGATAATAGTAAAATTGTAACTATAATTATTTCTAGTAGAAGATATAGGTGGTTAAAGCGATGGAGATGTATCATTTGTTCATTTAAGTTTGTGGGAATACCTTCTCCTTCTCATCCCATAAACTCTTTCTCTCAAGAATAACATGATTAAATTTTAAGTATTAATATATGCCTTATCCCAAGAGAAGGGAAAGGGAGAATGAAGAGAAAAAAAGAAAAGAGAAAAGAAAAGAGAAAGAGAAGAGAAAGAGAAGAGAAGAGAAGAGAAAGAGAAGAGAAAAGAGAAGAGAAAGAGAAGAGAAAGAGAAGAGAAAGAGAAGAGAAAGAGAAGAGAAAGAGAAGAGAAAGAGAAGAGAAAGAGAAGAGAAAGAGAAGAGAAGAGAAAGAGAAAGAGAAAGAGAAGAGAAAGAGAAGAAAAGAGAAGAGAAAGAGAAGAGAAAGAGAAGAGAAAGAGAAGAGAAAGAGAAGAGAAAGAGAAGAGAAAGAGAAGAGAAAGAGAAAGAGAAAGAGAGAAAGAGAAGAGAGAGAGAGAGAAAGAGAAGAGAAAGAGAAGAGAAAGAGAAGAGAAAGAGAAGAGAAAGAGAAGAGAAAGAGAAGAGAAAGAGAAAGAGAAAGAGAAGAGAAAGAGAAGAGAAAGAGAAGAGAGAAAGAGAAGAGAGAAAGAGAAGAGAAAGAGAAAGAGAAGAGAAAGAGAAGAGAAGAAGAGAGAAAGAGAAGAAAAGAGAGAGAAAGAGAAGAGAAAGAGAAGAGAAAGAGAAGAGAAAGAGAAGAGAAAGAAGAGAAGAGAGAAAAGAAAGAGAAAGAGAAGAGAAAGAGAAAGAGAAGAGAAGAGAAAGAGAAGAGAAAGAGAAAGAGAAAGAGAAGAGAAAGAGAAGAGGAAGAGAAGAGGAAGAGAAGAGGAAGAGAAGAGGAAGAGAAGAGGAAGAGAAGAGAAGAGAAGAGAAGAGAAGAGGAAGAGAAGAGGAAGAGAAGAGGAAGAGAAGAGAAGAGAAGAAGAGAAGAGGAAGAGAAGAGGAAGAGAAGAGGAAGAGAAGAGAAGAGAAGAGAAAGAGAAGAGAAGAGAAGAGAAAGAGAAGAGAAAGAAAGAGGAAGAGAAAGAGAAAGATAAGAGAAGAGAAGAGGAAGAGAAAGAGAAGAGAAAGAGAAGAGAAAGAGAAAGAGAAAGAAAGAGAAGAGAAGAGAAAGAGAAGAGAAAGAGAAGAGAAAGAGAAGAGAAAGAGAAGAGAAAGAGAAGAGAGAAGAGAAAGAGAAGAGAAAGAGAAGAGAAAGAGAAGAGAAAGAGAAGAGAAGAGAAGAGAAAGAGAAGAGAAGAGAAGAGAAAGAGAAAGAGAAAGAAGAAAGAGAAAGAGAAGAGAAAGAAGAAGAGAAAGAGAAAGAGAAAGAGAAGAGAAAGAGAAAGAGAGAAAGAGAAAGAGAAGAGAAAGAGAAAGAGAAAGAAAGAAAGAGAAAGAGAAGAGAAAGAGAAAAGAGAAAGAAAGAGAAAGAGAAGAGAAAGAAAAGAGAAAGAGAAAGAGAAAAGAGAAAGAGAAAGAAGAGAAGAGAAGAGAAAGAGAAGAAAAGAGAAAAGAGAAGAAAGAGAAGAGAAAGAGAAGAGAAAGAGAAAGAGAAAGAGAAGAGAAAGAGAGAAAGAGAAAGAGAAAGAAAGAGAAGAGAAAGAGAAAGAGAAAGAGAAAGAGAAAGAAAGAGAAAGAGAAGAGAGAGAGAAGAGAAAGAGAAGAGAAAGAGAAGAGAAAGAGAAGAGAAAGAGAAGAGAAAGAGAAGAGAAAGAGAAGAGAGAAAGAGAAGAGCAAGAAAAGAGAAAGATAAGAGGAAGGGAAGAAAAAGTGAAAAGAAAGAGTAGAGGAAGAAAATGGAAGGGAAAAAAATTCCGGCCACTATAAAAAGCAAAGTTTTTTGCTTTGTTCATTGTAATTAATTTTAAGCTCCATTCAAAGAACATTCTCTACCTATACTGCAATTTTACTTTAATTAATAATGAATGATGATATTTTATTGACGACTAAGTGTCAATGAGTCTTTGACATCGGAAGAAGCCGATGATTTTTCAGAAAATTGGTGCGATGATGTTACAAGTGATGCATCATGGAGTCATCGTGGCTACTTTCAACGTCTAATTGGAGCAAATTCGTGTTTGATACTGAAGTCAAATTGACAGTAAAAAGATTGTTTCGGTTTCGTTAGGTTTTCTTTGCTTTTTTTTGTTAATATTTTATATTATATATATATATATATATATATATATATATATATATATATATATATATATATATATATATATATATATATATATATATAATAATTTGGAAGGAGGAGAAGGCATATATTAATGTTTAAATTTATTAATATTATTCTTGGGAAGAAGACTTACTCTGTTTGTTGTGAGGAGTCACTCGGATGTTATGTGAGAGAAGGAGGAAGAGGTTTTCCCACAAATTACCTACTATTCCCAACTTTATTAGAAGTCCCCTCTTAACATATCTTTTAATTAATTTAATTAATATCTCAACATAAATTTCCTATTGGGTAAAATGTCGAGTTGTTATTCTTAAGGGTAAGAAAACAAATTCAGTATTTATTTTGAAATTACATGTTTGCAAATGGGTACGGGATACACTTTACCAATTTTTTAGAATAAATTCTTGCGTTTCTTTAATAGTCCACACAGTGGAAAAATTGTTTCTTGGCTGTTCATCAAAACATCCCTTTAGAACGTGTATTTAACACTTAATAAAAAATATTAAACTTTACCGCAGAATGAAAATCCAATAAACACGTTGACAAAGTCGAGATGTAATAAGAAATTCTTAGAACGCCCCCACAATTATTCCCGGAGGTTATGGGGTCATACAGGAAAGCAATAATTGGAAGAAGCACTTTCAGGCTCTTGTGATAAAGGAACCAGCAAATTTCCTGAGCGACAATTTTTCAGCAAAGGAGACGAGATGGAAACCTATTTCGTATTTTAATTCAATGCTCGACTTGGTATGCTTTTATCTTTTTTTTTATCTTTTTATGTCAAACAAATATTTGAAGTGAGAATTATATAATAACATCTTTTCAAGCTTAATGAATTAGAGATATATTACTTCTTAAATATTTTACATTTGAAACTGTTTTATGTCAAGTGTATTGTAATGGAATATTTTACTAATAATTTTTATGAGCACGGAACACGAGCTGCACGAAATCTTTCAATCGCGACGCTTGAACATAAATAGCGATGTAAGATGGACTTAAATCACTGCAGGCCGTATTCTTTTGAAAAGATAGTCATAAGTTTTCTATATTAAAGAGGTTTTTGCATTGTCTACGAGAACTCGCAAGTTGATCTGCATATTGAATGCACCGCTCAGCTTCAAGTCACCGAATTTTCTTTGATATTTGAAAGAGTAAAAGTTGTAAATGAGTTCTAAGATCCGAATCAAACGAATAACTCTCTTCTGGATAAAATCTAACCATTGTGGAAGACGGGATAGGTGTATCACAGGACTCGTGGTTGGCGCTCATCTTATTTAACTTTTACATGTGCGACATTCTCAAACACAATTTAATTTAAGAGTTTTATCTACCTATACGTGGCAAAACTTCGAATTTATGTTTCTACGTATTCTTCTTAAAATCTGACAACATCAATTCGACGCAGCAATATAAAAATCTTAGTAACTCCAATGGCAACTGACCTGAATGAGATGTAAAAGGATGGTTTCTGTTTCCCTTATTATACAAAGGTATTACGACGATCTACTAAATTTATGTTCGGTACAGCAAGGATTGTATTGAATTACAATATCACCGCAGTAGTACCATATAGTCTTGTTTTTATAAATTTTTTAACTTGCTACTTAGATGCGGTTTTTCACAATTCTAAAATTGGAAGGTGGTATCTACGGTAATTTGTAATAAGAACTTACACTTGTTTGGGCCATTTTCTTCTGCTCCTCCAATTGGTAACCTAATTTTTTAGCACGTTTCAGCGTCAAAGTCAAACGGAAAATACGTCTCCCTAGCCCATTATATGCAAGGTTGCCAAATTTCTTATGCGATCTTTACGTAACGAAAGTGCTTTTTTTCTTATTTTTAATTTAATATCAACTGTATACTAAAATTGTTTATCTTAAAGTTCTTAATTTACGTGAGGCTCGGGTGATATTAACCTAATTTCTTTTTAAATTTCGTATTAACGGAAGTGCTTTTAATTATTCGAATGTTTTATTTTAAATTTTAGTCTGCAGATAGCCCGCTGCACCAAAAGATTTTATGTTTCATAAAAGAAAAACGATTAAAAAACTCTTATCAGGATCGAAATAAAAGTAAGATTCGAATTTTTTTCTTTCTCTCTCATACTTTTACTCGGCAAGCATGAGTTAGAGAAGAATTTGAAGTATGACAATGGGGAACATTTCAATAATTAAATCTCTGTCTTCTCATACTCTTAATTATATTTGTTTGCCGATGGTACAGAAATCATGGCTATTTTCAAGAAGTCTAGATGCATAATTTTCGAGCTACTCAGTCAAGCAAATTTAAATTTACTCTGAACTAAACACAAACCATTTACTGCAGAAGGTGCAGATGCCCTTCTACAAAACAAACCTTAATTTAAGAACCAGATAAATTGAATATTAACGAAAGTTCAACTGAAAAACCATATAATATTATGAAAAAAACATTTACAGCCTATTTATGGTTTAGTAAATAAAAGAAGCCGCATCTACCCTAATGTAGAAATCACTTTATAAAAAATATACGTAAAATCTATTTGATTTTTGAGGCTTCAACATGGTGCACCCTATGTAAAGAAGACCGTGAGCGAATTCTGGTGATAATAATTTTGAAAAAAAAAAGATATTTTTACCGAATCTTCTCGCCTTTCCGAATGAAAAGCTTCAAATACATTCAAATCCAGCCAATTGACGTTCTTATAGTATTATAGCCATAAAGAGGACCAAAGACCATCACTTGACCTATAGCACTAGAAGATAATAAATATTTTAATTTTGAAAAAGAATAAATAGCTTTCTGAAAAACCTTATTGAAATTGTTTCGTTACAGCGATGAATAATTTATTTCTAATAAAGTAGCCCTTTCTTTTCTGAATATGAAAGCTTAGTCATCTTTCATTTTCAATTTAAATGACTTAAATAACAACTATCGATGTAATATTAAAGTGTAAATCTTAAAAAAACAAAATTTTATTGGACAAATGTCTCTCCAAATATAAAGAAAGCAAATAGTTTAAGAAATTCTTTCATTTTTGACACAAGTGTATCCCTTGCTAGTGAAGTCTTGCAATGAAAATTAGACTGTTTCACCAAATAGAACTTGCATACTTTAAATAAGGATCCTTAAAAATAGAAAACTGGCGCTAGTCCTTTTATAGTTGCATAAACAGTTTGAAGCTCCCTATTATTTCTATAGAATGATAAAATAAATTCTTTTACTGTCTCGAGGTACTAGTTATATATATATATATATATATATATATATATATATATATATATATATATATATATATATATATATATATAATTTTTACCTGTTCTTGAAATTAAATCATTTAAAACTATTCTTGGATTTGTTATATATTTATTGACGTTTCGACCCTCGGAAGAGGTCTTCTTCAAAATTTGCTCTAAAAGATGACATTAGAAGAATTAGTTTTTAATTTAAGATACTTAACAGTATAAATTAGTGAGGGCCCTTCCTTAGAAAGTAGTTCATTGTATTGGGGTGTTAATTTTAAATCACTGTCAAAAGCACCCCAATACAATGAACTACTTTCTAAGGTAAGGCCCTCATTAATGTATACAGTTAAGCGTCTTAAATTAAAAACTACGAAAAGCCTCAAATATTCTAACCCCGAAAGAGACGACAAACTGAATAATTACGTATCTATATTTAATTCTTCTAATGTCATCTTTTAGAGCAAATTTTGAAGAAAACCTCTTCCGAAGATTGAAATGTTAATAAATATATAACAAATCCAAGAATAGTTTCAATGATCTAATTCCAAGAACACGTAAATTATAAATACATATATATAAATATATATATATATATATATATATATATATATATATATATATATATATATATATATATATATATATATATATATATACAGTAATACCCCGCTTTACGCGAGGGATACGTTCCGAAAAAAATCGCGTTAACTGAAATTCGCGTATATCGAGGTTTATGATTAAACATAGTCAAAATTTAATACAAAAAAATACAAATCATTTTAATCAATCACTTTAATTCTAAGAACACTTTATGCAATACATACTCTTATTTTTTACGGAAAAATACATCTATTGTCTTTTGGGTAACGTTTTGTTTACGTTCTTGTAAAATACGTTCATAGCACCCAACACTGTTTTTAATTGTTTGACACACGGTCAAGACACGGTCATCATTATTGTCTATACTCTGCAATATGTCCAAACCTGAATAAATTTTTGAAAGTGCATTTTGTATTTCCCCTGAAGATAAAACTTTCTCTTCTACTTGTTCTTCCTCATCGTAGATAGGATTATTCTGTAACTCGATCAGATCTTCATTGCTAATAGGATCGTCGTGCGTTGCTACAAGTTCTACGAGATCTTCTACCGTGACATCTTCAAGTTCAGACCCCTCAATCATTGCAGCAATGTCTTCAAGCACTTGTCTCTGCATCTGGACAATTCTTCTAGGTGCTTCCACTACATCTGGCCAAAGATTACGCCACACCCCATTCATACAACTCATTTTAACTTCCTTCCAAGCCTCTTCTATGTTGTGAATAGACTTCATAATGTTGTATGACTTCCACCACTCTCGCATAGACTGTCTTCCTTCCCCGTCAGTTTCATGAATTAGTTGGCTAAAAGTGCGGCGATGGTAATAAGCTTTGAAGTTTGCTATTGCTCCCTGGTCCATAGGTTGTAATATTGACGTAGTGTTTGGTGGAAGGAACTTTACGTACACTTTTAAGTCTCTGGGCGTATCAAGTGAGGTTGGATGTCCTGGGGCATTGTCTAAGAGTAATATAACTTTAGGTTCAAGCCCATTTCTGTCACAGTATGATTTGACTGATGGGCAAAAACTATTAGAATACCATTCTTGAAAAATTTCCCGTGTAACCCACGCCTTTCTGTTTGATCGCCACACAACTGGTAGACTTGTCTTGTCTGTGCCTCGCATTGCACGGGGTGTTTCTGAATGGTACACTAGTAAAGGTTTCAGTTTGAAATCACCAGTGGCATTACCACCCAGCAGAAGTGTTAGTCGATCTTTCGCAGCTTTGAAACCACTGGCTTGACGTTCTTCCTTAGAAATGAATGTTCGAGATGGCATTTTTTTTCCAGTAAAGTGCGGTCTCATCAACATTGAAGATGAGACAAGCAGGAATTTTCTCTCGTCTAACGAAGTCTTGAAACTTGTCTGGAAACTCAGCTGCAGCTTGAATGTCCGCGCTGGCCGCCTCGCCTGTTATGTGGATATTGTGAAGATTAGAACGCTGCTTGAACCGATGGAACCAGCCTCTGCTGGCAGCAAAAGTCGGAGTGGCACTCCCTTCTCCTTCTTTTGTTTTCAGCATCTCATACAAAGATTTTGCTTTTGTGCATATGAGATCTTGACTTAGTGGTGTGTTCTTCTTATTCAAATCTTCGATCCAGACTGACAGTAATTTCTCCATTCTTTCTAAGGTAGATGATCTCGAACGAGAAAGTTTTGTTGCACTTATAGGTGTTGAACCTTCGCTGGAGATTTTAATTTTTTCCCGATTTTTATAAATCGTTCTCACAGTCGATTCTGAGAGTCCAAAATCTCTCCCAACAATTGTTGCTTTGCCTCCATTTTCCATTCTTCTTAACACTTTCATCTTCAATTCCAAAGTGACGCTTTTACGCTCTTTTTTCTTTACAGGCGGCATTTTTAACGTAGGGTTAAATTATGTATCTCCAATAAATATTAAAACAAAACTGCCAGCCGACCGAACTAACATTACGGAACAAATGAACACACGAAACGAACGAGGAAATCCCCATAGAACAAAGTCGAAGGACAGGGAATTCCCAATTCTTCAAAGAGAATATTCAGAGAAAGCGGGGATCCCCCCGCGACCATAGAGAAGTTAATGACTACATGAGCGCGAAATTTGAAATTCGCGTTATAGTGAAACCGCGCGTAACGGGGTCGCGCTAAGCGGGGTATTACTGTATATATATATTTATATATATATATATATATATATATATATATATATATATATATATATATATATATATATATATATATAGCCATAAAGAGGACCAAAGACCATCACTTGACCTATAGCACTAGAAGATAATAAATATTTTAATTTTGAAAAAGAATAAATAGCTTTCTGAAAAACCTTATTGAAATTGTTTCGTTACAGTGATGAATAATTTATTTCTAATAAAGTAGCCCTTTCATTTCTGAATATGAAAGCTTAGTCATCTTTCATTTTCAATTTAAATGATGGAAAGAAAGGAAATAGTTTAAGAAATTTGACACAAATGTATCCCTTTCTAGTGAAGTCTTGCAATGAAAATTAGACTTGACGTAATTCAGCACATATTTTGGTAAATATATTAAAAATAAAAATCTTTTAGCCCAATGCACAACAAAAATCTATACTAAATAAAATCAATTTATCTTGTATTTTGAATTGCAGTACCAAATTGATTTATATCTTCTTTTCAGATGAGCTAACAAAATGAATAAAAGATCAGGAGGTGGCTCCTGGAATAGAAGAGGCAAGTCCTCTAACAAAGAACTTGGGGGAATGAGACGACAGCGCAGTCTTGAATGGAGGAACGACAGAGAAAGCTCAAGTGATGAAGAAATTGCGCGACCTGTTGAGAGTCAAATGTTTGCTACATTATTGGCTCAGGCGCAAAAGGAATTCAAAGGTAAGTGAATATAAATTTAATATATTTAACCCAGGTATAAAAAAATATAGATCATTACTTGTATTTTCTAGTTTCTCAAATTTCAAAGACAAGAATCCACATGTAAATTTTGTATTTGCTGTAAAAAGAGTGTCTTGCTTATGATTAAACGATGTATATATATTCGCATTGAATAACACATTTTTGTGTAGCTCTGGTCAAATTCCACATAAAGTTAGGTTAAAGGGTGAATACTTTTACAAGTTTTGGTAAATACATTACTCATAAATAATTCTACATTATAATAAAAAAAAAGTAATAGTACCAGCCAAAGCTGTCGATAATTCAATTACAGTGTTTGAATTAAATTATTGAATTATTCTTGGTAAATTAATTATATTAATATAATTACGGGTTTTAAAGAGAAATTGAAATTTGTTTTCTAATAATTGAGATTAAAGTAAATGATTATTCGTATTTTGTTCTGAATATGAAATTACTTTCGCCGTAATTTAGTTACTCATTCAGTAATTGACTCACTTTGACTGTAATTGCATAAAGCGCTAATTCATTTTAATAATTACTTTCAGGGCAATTGAATTACTTTTGTAGTAATTGAATTATTGTCAGGATAATGGAATTATCAATAATAATGCAGTTACCAAAGCAGTAATTCAACTACTTTTTAATAATAAAATTACCCTTCAGTGAAATTACCACAAAATTAATATGCATTAATGGAAAATAATTGTACTTTCATTGCATTCTAAATTATCTCTCTAACTTTACCAAGATTATATTGTAGCGTCTCCAATTTTTGTTGTTCAAAAAAAAACTTAAACCGTATTTTCACAGAAAAACTATACATATTCTTTTAAACAATTGTAACGGGAAATTTGTATTTTTTCTTTTAGTCGAAATTCACTATTTTTTTTTCTTTGACCTGAGAACATAATTTTTTTAGGAAAATATTTCTAAATTTGTCATTTTCCAGAGTCAGCTAGCTTATAAGCATAATAATATAAAGTATTAGAATTAATATGGATCAGTTGAATTATCATATAGTAATTCAATTACTATAGAGTATCTCAATTACTAAAGAGTAATTTATTTTAAATACAAATAAGGGAATTAGTATGAGAATAATTTGATTACTATGAAAGTAATGGAAACAAATTTACACCAATTTATTGTTGAATATGTGGGTAGTTAAACTACACTTTTCAAATTACCAGTAACTGATAATTTATATTTGAATAAACTCAGCGCTAATTATCATTGAATGTTTTTTAAAGAATAAGGAAGTTATTGTTCTCTACCATTTAAAATGGCATTTACTGAAAGATATAAAAGTACAGGAATTATCGGAAGAAATTGTAAACCAAATATTAAGTGATAGACATATTATGTTTTGCCTGGCCATAAAAGTAGCAGATGTCGTCCATGAAAAAATGTTGGGAAGATCGGTACTTGAGAAACAAAAATAAATACGTCCAGAGTCAACTTATTATTATTGTTTTTTTCGTGTAATAATGAAAAAATTTTGAACAAGGAAAAACTGTATTATTACACTCCAGTAAAATTAAAAAATTTTAATTATGACAAAAAATCAAATATCTTTGACAAATACTTACCGTGATGTCGACAAGTGACGCAAGTTTTTTCTGTACTTTCCACGTACCAAAAATGAAATATGAAGATTCACTTGGTTAATATTGTCAACATTCTCTGACAATATTTCGTTAAAGCTTGGGAAAATAGCCAAATCTGTAACGTCAACTTTTAAAATAAAATTACTGGTCCGAGTTCGGTTGGCTATTTATCCGTGCATTTTCATGTCGAACGTGACTGGAATTTCCACTGATGAAAATCAAGGGTTATAAGGAAAGGGACTTGCCGGAATAATTACGTATTAACAATCTTAAACCTTAACAGCTTTCAAAGAAACTTTTCTAATATTAATGTTACATATTATGACTTATAAGATTTTAGAATCTTTAAAGTGCCTTGCAAAAAAAAACGCAGATTAGTTCTGAGATTTATTGAAATTTTTAATATAAGTTAGGAGCAAGAATAAAAAAGAATTGTTAAAATAATTTACCTGCTAGAAAAACTATCGCCGTAGAATCCTAATCAAAATGTCTGTATTTATGCTGTTTTTGTAAATGATATCTGCGTCGATTTCAGCAAAATTTATACTCCGATAATTGCATATAACACTTCGTTTGGATTACTTTCTTCAAAAAATAAATTAAATCAATATTACCTCTTTTTCAATTTAAATTAGATCGTAGTTTCCCAGGTCTCATCAAGCATCATCCGATGTGATGCCGTTGTATTATATATATTTACACACACATATATATATATATATATATATATATATATATATATATATATATATATATATATATATATATATATATATACAGGGGCCCCATATAAATGCAATAATGCATTTATAAATCAGTGTATCAAAAAATGTTTAAGTAAAAGTTATAGGTTGTTATACGGTGCACATGCTGACGTTGACAATAAAATGTTTTGAACTGTCAGTTCGAAGAATTTGTGCCATTTAAATGGAAAGCTCTGTATTTAAACTTATTTCTGAGTCCTACTAAAAATTCTAGATATTATTTGTCTAACATACCATATGCCTAAATTGATTGATTATTGATATATGAAATTAAGGAGATCAAATGAAAAAAATTAAACTGGCTTTGTCAAACATTTACTGTCAGGTGCCGACTTAACGCGTCAAAAAATGATTTATTGACGGAAACGTTTATTGCTGCATTTTGTGAAACTGCAATTTGAGCATAATATCATAATGGTACATTTAACAGGAACTGAACGATTCACTTTGTTAATGATTGTTGGATACGGAGACCGTAGGAGAACAAAACAAGGGGCGTGTGATCTTTTTAACCCAGGATATCTGAATCGAGAACCTATTACCAAATCCGTAGTTAGCAAAACATTGAAACGATTTAGACAATCAGGTCATGTTAAGGATCGTTCTAAATCTGGACCTATAAAAGTTAAAACAAGCAATGATTAAAAGTTAGATGTTTTATTGGAAATTACAGAAAATTCCCATACAGCTACTCGTCAGCTTTGCCTAGACCACAACATAAGTAAAACTACCTTAAGTCGTATACTGAATGAAGAAAAATTGCCTCTATATAAACCCATTCTATTGCAAGAATTATCTGAAGATGACTACGATAGACGCGTTGAATTTTGAATCAGTAATGATCCTAACCTAATTTATAATATTGTTTTTCTAGACAAGGCCACATTTTGTCCTAACTGAAGAGTTAACAGGCATAACTGCTGGTACTGGTCCACTGAAAATCCTTACTGGATAATCGACAGTTATTCTCAAAAACCACAAAAAATAAACGTGTGAGCAGGGATTTGTGGACGTCATAGCATTGGTCCCTTTTTTATAGATGAAAATCTTACAGGACAGCAGTATTTACAGTTACTCCAAGAGCAAGTTATTCCAACTTGTGCAGGTCTTTTTCCCAATGAAAATAATTTGGATACCCCTAACAGGAATCTGTGGTATCAACAGGACGGAGCACCTCCTCAATATGAAATCAATGTTCGTAGATATTTGGATGAGATTTTTCCTAATCGATAAATAGGCAGAAGAGGTGCTGTAGAATATCCTGCATGGAGTTCCGACCTTACGCCACCCGATTTTTTTTAGGGTCATTTGAAAACCAAAGTTTACCGAAGTCGACCTAAAACTGTAGAAGATTTACAACAAAGAATTCAATATGAAGTAGCACATATCACCCTGGATTCTCTGCAAAACTCTGTTCAAGCTGTTTATGACAGATTGGATCATTGCTCCTCTGTTAACGATAGCCATTTTGAGCAATTGTCACCTTAAAAAGTATTTATTAATAGTTTTTGTCTTCCTTTTATTTTAAATATCAAATGACAATAATTCCAAAATAGTTCAATTTAGACATATGGTATGTTAGACAAAGAATATCTAGAATTTTTGTAGGACACAAAAATAAAATAATATACAGAGTTTTCCATTTAAAAAAAAAAATCAAGAAGGCGTAATTTCTTCCAACTGACAGTTCAAAACATTTTATTGTTAACGTCAGCATGTGAGCCGTATAACACCCTACACTGATTAATAAACGCTGTTGAATCATTATTCCATACATATGGGGCACCCTGTATATATATATATATATATATATATATATATATATATATATATATATATATATATGTATATATATATATATATATATATATATATATATATATATATATATATATACATATATATATGTATATACATATATATATATATATATATATATATATATATATATATATATATATATATATATATATATATATATATATAGGCGGCTATAACCTTCTACGCCAGCGACCCGAGATCGTATCTATGCTCGGGAAATAATATTAATAATAAAAAAGCTGAAGTAAATAAAAAAATAAAATATAAATAAAATTTACAACTTGATGGTTGCCTCTCTCGGGAAGGCAATGAAAAACCACCCGTAGTATCATGCCTAGTAAAGCCCTCTCATTTTGGCCGTTCGAAATCGGCATTAAACTGTAGGTGCTTTTTGTCTGTGGAAATACTTAAAAAGGCACCAACCGCAGGCAAAGGCAAGAAGGGGATCGAAATTTAAACGTAGATCTTTACAACATCTAATGTTGAAACTTAAACAGTAATTAAGTGCATTAAAATCTGCAATTAAATAAATCACAAATTTTCCTCGTAACTAAAATCAGTTCATCGACTAACATAGACAACTTTCTCTATTCTGGTTACATCTTTTATTCCTATTACCCTTGTCAGAAGCGATCTTCCACGTCAAAGAGATTAGGCACTAAGGCTCAAGGACTATAGTATTATACGGTTAAAAATATACTCTTACTCAATCACAGGGTTGTTTTGCTACTTTCAAGTTATATTAACTAACGGAGCTTTTGCACTAGTCATTGACTATTTACAAATTAATCATTAAGGGCCAAGGAGTAAAAAATGCACAAGCGAACTAATATCAAATTTTGGTAAACTTTTCAGCTTTTATTACAGAAATGGAATATTTTTCCCTGCTGAAAATGTGCTCGAGTTCGATACCTGAATAAACCAAAAAGACCCCAATCTGCTAGGCGTTAACTTGGGAATATTTTGGCATGGCTATGTTTCACGCATAGCAAGGAAATCTTCTCAATACTGAAAATAACATTTTACCTGAAAGGTTTTTCTCTCTTCTAATCATCTTGCCTACTGCCAATGGCATACAAATCCTAACTTCATGAATCGTTAGATTTTCGTTCGCATCCAGAACTGGTGCAAGCCAATAATTGACAAAACGAAGGAGGTACACCATAAACCGATTTAAAATAAACTCCTGGCCTGCCGAAAAAATTCCATGTTCCTTCCACCATACCACCACTTATACGGCCAGGTAGTACTACTGCAACAACACCTGTTGAGAAAACCATCTTCTTAGCTAAACTCTTTGTTTTATATGTACCATTCACTATTTCCAATGCTCAGTCAATAATCCTAGCTATTTCCTTCAGATAGCATGCCATAGGAGTGAGTACTTGCCATAATACTTAAAACATGCGCTAGCGAACTAACACCCGTTTTTTTTTTGTAGACTTCTAAACCTATCCTATAGAAAGTGAATATTTTCTTTCGGGCGGAAATATACTATAGTTCAACCAATACCCAAAAAATGTAAAAAGAACTTTTTAGATAACCATCGACCAGTTGCACTGCTTTCAAGAATATCGAAAATTATGAAAGACGGTATTAATCAGCATCTACAAAAATATCTGGAAGAATTCATTATTATTAATCATTATCAATATGGCTTTTGTAAGCAAAGATCACCAGGAGAGCTTCTAACTTATAGCAATTATGTTTGGAACAACTTAGTTAAACATTTTGAAGGATCACGAACTGCTGCACTGATATATACGAGGCATTCGACAATGTTTGGCATAACAGACTGTTGAGCAAGTTACGCTCTTATGGTATGTCTGAAAGATATATTAAGGGCTCTCGTGTTTGTTCAGAGGCTGTTCTTTTTTGGCATAAACATGTTGCGTGCATAGTAAAGAGAGCTTCCCATAAGCTAGGAATATTATTTTGCACTAGAAATCTTTACACTCCAGAGCTACATTTATTCCTGTACAAAGCTCAAATTCTACACGGTGGAATACTACTCCCATGTTTGGGAGTCGTCTCCCAAACATACACTATATTTGTTTGAGAAGAGAAGAGCTATTCGCCTAATTGGAGAATCATAACTCACCAGCAACTTTGATTCCTGGAAACATTGAAGAAAAGTTGCCGATTTGAGTCTATTCTACAAGTACTTTCATGGACATTGTTCGATGGATATATCCCATTTTATTCAACAGCTGTACCTCCACATCCAGATGTACAGCTCGTCACTCCTCGTACAACACTTTTTAAGTATTCTTTTAAATGGAGAATCTAACTCCTTTGTAATGATTTGTCTAGGCCTGTGTTTCTCAATGCGTACAATTTACAGCCATTCAGGACCAACGTGAATCGTTTTTTCCGTATACGTGCCACTCCCGTGACAGTTTACGGATTTCACTACAGCACGCATGCTATTAAAAAATAGCTGGTAATCTTGAACAAATAGCAAATTCGATGTTAGGCCCCCATTGTTAGTCCCTTTTTTCTAGCCTGATGTTTATTGGCACTGTTGAATTCTAAATGTATGGAGAGTTATAGAGTTATTCTAGTATTTGTTTGATTTTATTGTAAGATATAAAAAAATATTTTGCATTTTGCTGAGATATCAAATTATTATTAGTATTACTATTATCTTATAGAAGTATTGTAACTTTGATAAATAGCTAAAAAACAGAGAAAAAAAAACAATACAAGTCTCTCTCTGTATTTCTGAAACTTATTCCCTGATCAACTTAACATTTTTTTAAGTCACTTTATAACCCGCTCTCAATTTCTCTTACATACTATTTCTATTAAAATTGGAAATAATTAAAAAGCACACTGATACAGAAGTATATTATAATATTTACCCAACCACCCTTCTAGCCCCTTACCCCATTTCTTTCACCTCGTATATCTTTTACTATAAATAGTTAGCTAAAATTGTATAAAATATCGAAACAAAAACAAGAAAAAATTCTCATAATAATATTGAAACTATACAATATTTAGTGGTCTCCAACCCTTTTACCCTCTTCCCCTATTAATATTAAAAGTAACGAAAAAATTAGCCAATTTTTCGACTCTTTGATTCATAGAACCCTCACTTATACGTTGCGTAATGAAAGTAAATAAATAATGGTGCTTAAAATTTCTTCATTATGGCAGCCAAATCTGAAAAAATTCCCATAATATCGTTCTCCTGCACCTCTTTCACAACATTCTTCCAAAAAAACTGAAAGTGTTGTAAAAATAACTTAACTTTCAGGTTCCCCATTTCCAAAAACTCTGAAAATTACATATAACAAGATATATAAAAGGTAACCCTTTTCACCCCTACCCCAACCCTTTAACATATTTTATAATAAATTAATTTTTTTTTAATTTTAAATTTTGTCCAAAAAAAAAATATAAATATTTCAAAATACTGTTTAAATTATTATACAATATTAAATAACTCCAATACCTGTCAGCCCCTTTCTGGGTTAAAATTGAAAGCAATGAAAACACATCTTAATCTTTGGATTCACAGACTTGAAAAACCCTAAAAAGGACATATATATTTTTTTATCGTTCACCTCCTCGCCTGAATATGGATTTCATCCTTTTGCATATCCGAAGAATATCGGCGAGGATGTCGTAATACCCGTTAATGTTATCCAAGTGCCGAAATATACAACAAACAACTCCTACTAACAGACAGACAGACGTGAAGAAAAGCAAAAATCTCGAAAGGTAATGTATAATTCGATATTACAGTGGTGTATTCGTATTTGACAGTATAAATTTCACAATAAGCAGTCACAATTAAGTTCGAACAATGCACTGAAAATATAAGTTTTAGATTTGAATGGCTACAGGGAAGGTGTTTAATCGTAATGCGTAGGTTACGATCCAGAATATATAGGAAATTCAGCTTTAGGAGTTACAGCTACAGGGATATGTGTCTTATAAGACTGATTAGTGTTTGCTTAGATTAGTTTCTATATCGCTTTTAACGAACAAAGAATAATTTTATTGATTAAACGGACATTTTGTTTATTTAAGCAAATTTAAATGTTGATTTAATTCTTATGCACCATAATTGTATTAATATATAAACCAAACTTCAGTGCATCAACACAAGCGTATTTATAATAAGAGTTACATAGGCAGTTTTCTGCAACCATGGAAACCGTTTGTAAGTTAGTTGATGTACTTGACATTCCGTCACCTATTCGCATCGGGCAAAGAAGCAAGTGGCGCGCGCCGCCAGACGTCAAAATGTCACACTTTCTCCGACCAATGTTCTATGTTCTGCTTATAAATTAAGCAGAACATGGAACATTTTCTCGATAAAAAAAAAGGTGCACGACGTCATCATTTAAGGAAAGTTCAACTGTTTTTCACTTCAAGCTAGTTCCCATAGTGCGAGGCCAAAATATCTCAGGTTAAAGCCAATATTTCCCAAAATTTACTTCTAAAAAAGATGTTAAAAGATGGAAGTCGTTTTGAGTACTGGGTTTTCACAAATTGTAAATAATTTTGAAAATTCCACCTAGTATTTTGGATGGAAATTACACCTGGAATTTTTATCCAAAATATCACGTGGAATTTCCATATGGAAATTCGAAGTGAATTTTTTTCAGGTGGAAAAACATAAAGCACAGAAAAATGTATAAAAAATTGTTGCAGCTCGACGGAAACCGGGTAATAAGAGGTGCCCAGTGTATTTGTGTTGCTGAGGCTTTAAGGTGTAGTAAGCATATTTATACTGTCATTGATTACGTCAACAATGATCGAGGATTATCAATCAAATGTCAGGAAATATTATCGGCAAGAAACACGGATTCAAAGGATGATCCGATTTTTGATCATTAATGAAATGGGCGCTGCAAATACGAAAATATTTTGTTGGTTGCCAAAAGGATCCATAGGGACTGTAAACAATACAAAAATAATGTACTTATTCAATAATTTAATGTATTTATTCAATAAATAAATTCTGTATAAAAGTATTGTAATTCTCATAAACTCACTTTGAACGTCTCACTGCTTGAATCCATTTTTCTCGTTGGTCTAACTTATGTTTTTTTTTATAGAAAAGCCGTAGAATATTGTATTGGGCAAATTCCCTTTGCTATTTTGATAGCCAACCACAGAACACTTCTCTCCTCGAATTTTTACTTATGTTTTATCCATAATTGTTAACACAATACCGCAAATACAACAATCTTTAACACATGAACATTCGGAGAAAGTGCGAATTTCCGCCCCTGCGCGCGCTACTAGTCTTCAGAGAGTAAACTCCGCCTCATTGCCCGAAGCAAATATTATACCTGATTAATTGTGTGCAAGATTTATGTACTTTCGTTATAGGTATTTACATTTCTGATCAGTATAATGTTAGTTGATACACTTGACATTACGCTAACTATATTACATCTTTTTTTGTTTATTGGCTCGGATCAATTAGGTCCATTTGCCAGCACGATTATTATGTATATACAAACTCTATTAAAGACGAATACAACACCCAAGGAGACAGGCGGAATCGAACCGGCGACCACTGGATTCACAGTAGGTTTCATTACCTACTGCGCCAGTGGTCCTCTTATATATTATATCTTATTCGCTATGTTTGGGATTTTCACAATCTTGTTTTGGATATGTGAATTTCTGCTACTATAAGATAAGTATACATAACTATAATATAAATAGTGAACTTGGTCGAAACTTGCATAGCTCTAACATAGTCGGAAAATTATTGTTTTTACTTCTTTTACAAAAGGGAAGTATTGTATTCGTGAAAAATACTCTCGACAATTTTTGTTTCTCTTTACGTTTGAGGATGCTTAGATAACGAAACACATATTTTCTCATTTCAGTCGGTATATCTATCTGACTGTCGACCTGTCAATCTGTTGACACCAAAATTCTCAAAAAACTAATATTATAATACTTGAAATAGAAATAAAAGAAGTGAAAGGGGTGGTAGTCGATATGTTGTGTAGTTTTAATTGTTTTATAGAAATAGTCCAGTCAGAATACGACTAAAACAGGCCAGAAACAGATATCGTCGGATATTGCTACTTTTTTTTTAAATACTTGTCTCGACGAGTACATTAAGGAAAAAATATTGCGACCGCTAAGAAATTGGGGCAACACCCTCAAAAATGGGAGAATTGGCCCGTTTTTGATTTTTTTAGCGTATTTTTGTAATTTATGGAAGATAAACTAAAAATTTTGACAAATTTTGATTCTAGATTAAAAAAGGAAACATTTAATTGGCTACGGATGTCATTTGAACCTTTTGATCTGGAGAAATTGGCCACTTTTGGCGTTTTTTTTTCGTTTTTTTTTTTTATTATTAAATAGATGTACTTGCAAACTGTAAGCTAATTTTTTTTTTTAGTTAACTCAGGATATATATTCCATGGACATTACTTTAACTGATCCAAACATAATTTTCGCCATTTTTTACATATCAGATATATTTTTCACTCCTCATAATATTGATAAATTTTACCGATTCACGTTTTTTTTCTTCTAACGAATTTTTTAAACAACTTTTTTTCAGTTTACTACCATACCTAAAATATCAGAAAATGTTGCTTAGTCCCTAAGCTATCATCTGAGGTACTTAAGAACTCATTTAAACAATTTAGGCTCGAAAAATTGGCCATTTTAGTCTGAAATTTATTTCTTTTTTAATGCAAATTTACGATTTCTTGCCAAAAATTCATTTTTCTTGAATTTTATAATATTTTCTGTAACAAAAGTTATTTTTCATTCGAGAAAGTAAACCATAATTTATCACCTATTAATGAGCATAGACTCATTTTTAATTATTATTAAATAATTTCTTGTACAATTTGTAAAAATTTTTATTAACGTACTTATTTAAAAACATAATTATTCCCATGTTTTATTTTAATCAATTTTGTTTTTATATCTTTAAAGTAAAGTAACTAGTATAATGTTGCTTTATAACTAGATTTTTTAAAGCTATTGCTTCTAGTTTACTTATACGTCTAGTTACTCAGCGACCTTCATCCATTCAGAAACGGTGGCCTGAGATATATAATTAGATATAGTTCTAGTGCTTTTACCATAAGACCATACTGACTGCATAATACATACTAATAGTACACTATAGTATAGTAGTGACGTATTGCAAGAAATCGAGCAAAAAATACTTCTCTCGTAACAGTTCAATTTCGTAAACAAAATAATTTAAATTCTCTTTTTGTGAAGTAGAAAAACTCTTAAATTAACTGTAAATGTAAATTTTATATGAAGATATAATAATTAAATTAATAATAATTATGAAGTTACTGCACAAAATAATAATTAGTTTAACTATTTAAATAAAATAATAAATTACGTTAAAATTGTTCTAGCAATGTATTTTTTATTTAATAGAAATATTACTACGTTTTCAAAACATTATGAAGCTAAATAAAATTAATTAAAAAAAAAAATTCTATGAGATAAAATATAAAATCTTAGTATATGGGCGAAACCTGACTCTCCACCAAGTTCGATCCAAATCGGTGACCTAAAGGCTCTGGCCTCTCCTTGTAAGACATATGTTTATCATTTTACAACTAAAAATAATCGGTCAAATGCAAGTTGAATTTTCGCAGTTAGTGTTCCGTACGTTGACTGCTTTTGATATAAAAAATTTTGTTATGGAGGTACAAGATAATCAATGACTTCACAGAACACACCCCAAATGAGTTTTCAACAAAGTTTATTTCCGATTTTACTGAAACTGATAACCATGAAATTTCTGTTTTTTTTTTTAAATACCAGATAAATTATTAAAGATAATGTACTCGTGATAATTTTCCTTCAATCTATATCCTATGCAGGATATTCCAGAATTTTTTGATCAGTATTTTTCGAGATAAGGGGGGGAGAGCAATTTTTTAAAAATAATATAAAGAGAAGTGTGCACAAGCATTATATTATATATATTTGTGAACTTGTGTGTGTCTTTTTACAGGCTTTCATTTGTCACTCCACTTGATGAGCTGGTAATTTTTTTTTTCATTTCCGATTTCATCCCCCAAAGCTAACTCCTTAAGTCAAAATTTAACTTTCAAAACTACACGGCTCTGTTGAAACTACCAATTCCTATATTAGTGCCAAATTTCAACTTTCTATGTCAAATAGTTTCGGAGAAAATCGGGTGTGGCAGACAGGCAGACAGACGGACAGACAGACAGACAGACCGACAGACAGGCGGACACCGCAGTCATCTTTTCAGTGTTCCGTTCGGAACACTAACAAAAATGATGTTCGTAACGGCTAATATGATAAGATTCAGGAAAAATTAATTTTTTAATAGTAACTGTAAATTTGAAACAAAAAAAGGATAAAATTGAAAGTTAAATGGCCAGTTTTTTCAGCCTAAATGGAACAAATGACTTCCTCAGCCAGTCGATATGTACAGTAACCTGTGTATAATAATTAAAAATAACTTTGGTTACAATTTTTTAAAAAGAAATCGTAATTTTGTATTGAAAAAATTAATTTGAGACTAAAATGGCCAATTTCTCGGGCCTAAATTGCTTAAATGAATTCTTAAGTACCTCAAATGAAAGCTTAGGGACTAAGGAAAATTTTCTGATGTTTTAGGTAAGTTGCAGTATATTGACAAAAAGTTGTTTAAAAAATTCGTCAGAATAAAAAGAGTGAATCGGTTTAATTTATCAATATTATGAGGAGTGAAACATATATACAATATGTAAAAAATGGTTAAAATTATGTCTGGATCAATTAAAGTAATGTCCATAAAATATATTTCCAGAGTTATCTAAAAAAAATTAGCTTACGGTTTACAAGTACACCTATTTAATCATAAAAAAATGATGAAAAAAAAACCGACAAAAACGGCCAATTTCTCCCGACCAGAGAGTTCAAATGATATCCATAGCCCCTTTAATTTATCGCTTTTTTATCCAGAATCAAAATCTTGAGAATATTTAGTTTGCCTTCCATAACTTTATGATAAAATTACAAAAATACACTAAGAAATCAAAAAACGGGCCAATTTTCCCATTTTTGAGGGTGTTGCCTCAATTTTTCAGCGGTCGCAATATTTTCTCCTTAATGTACTCGTCGAGACGACTATTTAAAAAAAAGTAGCAGTATCCGAGGATTTCACCTCAAAATCGTATTCTGACTGGAGTAAAATTTACTTTCCCTTCACTTAAGAAAGTCAAATTCACTAGTTTGTTGTAGAATTCCATGGTTGCAGGGAAAGTATTGGATAAATCACTTTACCAATTTATTTAATCAGTCCGCGCATGTAAATAGGTTATTTTAAGATAAAAATCTATTTGAAATTCGTTTGACCTTCAGACCAATTTCAAAATAATGAACACCCAAATGTACAGTAAAACCTTGAAATAATTTTTTTAAATATGCACTCTGACACTGAGATGTAACAGAAATTTTTTACTGTACATTTTATATGCCACAAATATTTTAGTTTAGACTGTGCCAACTTTGCCCAATCTGTACGTCTACTTCTAAAATAAAATTACCGGTCCGAGTTTAGCTGGACATTTATCCGTACATTTTCATGTCGAACGTGAGCGAAATTCCCTCTGATGGAAATAAAGGGTTATCTGGAAAGGGACTTGTCGGAATAATTACGTATTAACAATTGCCTATTTAATCGGGTTAGAGAAAATTAGCCCCTGTTGGGTGTTGATTTGACCAGTTTCGTGACGGATTAGGGACGCAACGATTGCATATTAAAGTTCCGTTTTTTTTCCTTTCACCGGTGTCCACACTTTAACGATTAATTTTATATTTTGATAAAAACTATCAAACTATCAAAGAACATAAAAAGGCTGTCGACCGATGTTTCGTTCACTTATATTGACTGTGACTTATATGACATAGTAAACTGTTGCTCGACTTTTTCGTCTTTACAAACAGACCTACATACAATCTGTAAAATAAGAACGTGTCCGCGATAATTCATTTTCGGAAGATGCGATTCTAGCTAGTACTTTTGTGTACGACGCATTTTAGTAAAAAGTATCAGTCGATCCCGCACTTTCGTCGAGATCACGTAAAATCCAAAATGAGTTATATATTTGCGCGTCGGTTTGAGACAGTCTTTCTTTGTTCCCATCCAAAGGGGACTAAAATGACACATTCCGCGGCGACTAAATATTTTAAAAAGTCGGTGTCGTTTGTCAAAAAGTGAGTAAATTGGTTTACCGAGACCAAAAATGTCGACGACGGGACCCGAAATTGATGCTGCATCAAAGAGCAGCAAAATTAAGAAAATTGGGTTTGAATGTGTCCCATGAGACCATTAGACAATTCCGAAGCACGTTTGCTGGCCGAAAATCATGTCGCGAAGCGGCTAGCTTGGTCCCACTATAAGATACTGGAGTAACCCTCAAAATCGCCGGACGCCAACCCTATTGAAAATGTATGGTCCCTTGTAAAGAGAAAGCTCAGAGGAAAGACTGTGAGGACTTTGACTCGCGAGATTCGAAATATTTGCAGAGTACGCAGAATATCTCCTGGCATGCCACGAAGATGCCAGGTGATTATTGATGCAGGAGGGGATAGGACAACTTACTAAGGTAATTGTGCCGTTGTTAACATACCAAAGAATACATCGATGGCAAAAAATATTTTCGAAACACATTTTTTTCAAGAATACGAGCGGTCACTTCCTTATTGGACAGACTGTAAGTTATGAACAAGAATAATTTACTAACAACAAAAAAAATCCGTTATCTAAAGTTGTTTAAAGTTTTTATATTTTTAAGAAAAATTTGGAAATATTAACAAATTGAAAATACATAAAAAATTTACGGTAATATCTCAATACTATGCCATAAATGGGAGCTTTGATGATACTTCTATTATTTTACCCTGTTACGGTTGAATTATAAATCGCTGTACATCCCAACACAAAATCCACTTTTCTATGGCTGTACGACACTTACTCTTAATAGTAATAATGCAAAAAAGTAAAACAAATAATTTTTTTTCTCAGCACAATATGAAATTGTCTGTTATATCTTAACATTTCTAGAATAACTGTGCTACAACTTACCAAGAAGTTAACCAATTAAAAAGCTGAAACAGAAAGTTTAAATGTAGCTAAGGTACAGGCACCGATTAAGGCCCACTTAATTTCAAAACCTTGTAAAATCGTTCCGTTAAGATAAATAAAGAAAAACCATTAATAACATTTCAATTTCTTTATTTGTGAAACAAAATATTAAACAATCTACAATGTTTTCTTGCATTGTAACAGAAAAAAAAACCAATTTTAAAAACATGGGTGGTGGGCTATCTTAGGAAGGCGGTCACTGAAAAAGGCCCGTAATATATCAATGTAATATTACGCTTAATCGGCATTTAAACACTATTTTCTTCTAATACTGATCTTAAAATACAGTTTTGATTTAATCTATTCAATAAAATCAAAAATACAATCCAAAATCTAGCCATGGGCCATCTTAAATCTATCAAAAATGAAAATTGCCATAAAACATAACTTGAAAAATGTCACATAAGTATGTAAAGATCCATCATAATAGTTGGTAACAAAATGGTAATAAGTAAATTAGTTCTTTATTCAGTCATTGATTCTTTGTCACATTTGTACTTGGGCCTTGTTGGGGGGATTGAAAATCAACTTAAGTTTACTTTGCTAAAGAAGAAACTAATCAGGCTCTCTTACCTTCAATTAAGTATACACTCATAACAAAAAATATATCCTTGTTAAATAAAAAAATAAAAATCTTAAAAGGAAAACAATCAACATAATAAAGTTAGTTTATTTATCATAATTTGGCTGCTTAATGAGATCTCCTTTTAGTTACAGTCTGGACACACGAATTTTAATAACTCGTCCTCCGTAGTTAAAACGACACATTCTTCGTGATACCACTTCTGACACTCTTTACATTGACGCATGTCAGCAATTCTATCCATCTCGCATCCGTGACAATACCAACCGATTTTTGTAGATGTTTTAGAGTCCTTCTTAATTACTTTTTTAAGTTTCATACCCTTTGTCTGTCGTCTTTCTTTCGTTAATCTTTTAAGTTCTTTAACTTTTTTTTATTTTGATCAGAATTTTTACTTTTATTCGTGCAACTCAGCTGTCTTTCATCTCTTGTTGGTTTATTTATAAGTTTTTTTTTAGTGTTTAGTGTCTTCCTCGTCTTATCTTTAACATCATCAAATAAATCTTTGGTAATTCTCTGGCCTATGTAATTTAACGCTTTCCGTCGCGGTTTATCTTTCATAGTTGCAAAATTTGGTGTTGGAATTTGTTTGTGGAACGGTCACTTATAAGCTAAAGTTCCAGCATTTTCTTTAAATTTTGATAATGGTAAATCATCTTCAGACTCCTCAGATTGAACATGCTTTTGCTCAGAGAGTGGTATAAGTTCTCTAAAGTTCGGGTTCAAATTTTCTTCATCTGACTCGGAAGACGAATATCAATAAGCTTTGAAGGATATTGAAAATTCTTTAGACAAGTGTCAAAGTTTTCTCTTTCGGATCATGTAAAAGAATTTAACCGCGGACGAGGATGCATATTAAATCCAGAGGTAGTAGGAACAGATAAACAAAATTCAGTACTTCTATAATTTATGTCTAAAAGAGCTTGCCTCTGAAACTGTTTTTTGTTTTCCGAGTCGTCTACATTAGAAAATTCGGAAGAGGAACTATAATCAACTAACTTTCCAATAAGAGTTGGACATTGTGGATTTGTTGGTACATTTCTTTGTTCTACGTCATTTTCCCTCAATTCATTGAATTCATTCTGAGTTAGAATAGATGGTGAAATATTTCTGATATTTTCTTCGCAATCATGCCTTCTTGAAACATTTTGAAGCGAATCATGTGGATTGGGCAACAGCGTGAGTGCTGAGGGCGCGTGCGCTTGTTCAGGAATTGCTTTAGGATCATACGGAAAGCGGCTAGTTGCTCTAAACCCACTGATTATGTTTTCTTTGGTCGTACACTTGGACCAAACGTTAGTAAAAATTTTATTAAAACGTGCTTTCGTAAGTTTACGATCTGGCTGCTGATATACATACAGTAAGACTTCTTCGTCCCAAAAATGTTAGTAATATTTATTTACGGATTTGTCGAGCGGTTGCAGTTGGTGTGTGGTATAGGATGGTAAACAATAGAGCAAAATGTCATGAACGTCAGCAGCATCAACGATTTTGGCATCTAAATGGGAAGAAGCCCCATCGAAAATTAGTAAACATTTTCCTGGAGATTTATACCGACCCAGATGGTGTATGAAGTTTACAAAAAGCTCAGTCGTCATACTTCCCTTCGGAGCCATCTTTACTACACTACCAGGTGGCAAATTGTCACAAAATTCAGGTCTCAACCTTTTGCCCTTAAATATTACCATAGGAGGTACAGCATTTCCAGTTGCATTTACACACATTGCAATTGTGACGTTCTCTGCGTGTTCTTGAGCGCCAAAGTGCACACTTTTGGTCCCTTTCGGAGCAAAAACTTTCTGTTGATGACGAAGTCTACATCCTTTTTCGTACATGTTATATAGACGCTCCGGGTGGCTAGAAATATTTAACTCGTCATATATTTTTTTGACGACTTCGAAATGTTTTAGTATAATGAGCTTGTTGAGTTTCTGTGCTCTTGCCGGATTCATCAATTGAGCCCTACGAAGAGATATTTCTGGATTGCCTTTGACAAAATTTTTCAACAATTTTTTTCCAGCAATATGTTTTTTATCTTTAAAAGAATTTAGTATGTCATTCGATTTACAGAATTCATAAGCTTGCTTTCGAACAATTTTGGGGGTCAATAGCATACTTACCTGAGCAAGTCTAATCACCCCTTTACATAAATCCTTCTCTTGTGATTTAGTAAAAATCGGGACGCGACCTGTTATCTTTTTAGTGGATCCAGATTTTATATGGTTTCTTAATGTGCGCCTTGGTATGCTATATGTTGCAGCTGCTTTTCGCTGCGATATCTGTCGGCTATTTACTGCTTGAAGGGTTGCCTTTAGCTGAGTTTCTGTCCACTCCCCACGCCGTTTTTTATTTGGTGGCTCCATTTTGGCCTATGAGCAAAAAATTGATCAAAAACAAAAATAATCAAGAATTATTATGTATTTTATTAGTTAAGTATATTATATAAATTACAGTTAATATAAAAAATAATAATAATTTAGTATATAACACTTAATAATAAATAATAATAAATATTTGATTCCAACAGTTGTAAACAAAAAGTACTAAAATTCTTATTTGTATTAAATTAATAGTTTTTCTGATGCCTAAAGCAATTTTTGTAAGAAAGAAAACTGGTATGAAAGTTCACTTGCAATTTATTGTAGGCTAAATGTATTATTCAATAGTCCTAGAAAGGCCCGGGCCATGTTTGGGAAACATGTAGTGGGTCTTCATAGGAAGTTCTAGTTAAAAGTTCGAGATTGCACAGAACCCGAGTTCTGTGCAATCTCGTAAAAATACGAGTCCATTTGGGTGAAAAGTAACAGTTTTACAATGACAAGAAATATCGCTCAAGTAGAGAAAGACTGAACATTTATTATGGGAGTCACATACTCCAGGGTGCTGCAAAAACTATGTATATTTAAAAAAAAATATATTTTAAAGATTATTAAGTGAATGGCGATTGTATATTTTTATTGTATTTTAAATTATAATTTTTTTTTTTAAATATGTTTTAAATTATTTTTTATCCGGTTAAATGGACCACTGACGAAAACTATGATGCCTCCGTCTCTGCAGGATAACTTCACAAAAGATAATCCAATATGCAAAAATGAAAATTATTCTTGTAAAATAATGTAGTAGTTAAAAATTGTTGAAGGGTTTTTCTTTAAAAATAAAAAAAAATACGGTGTTTGAAACTTTAGTATACAATTTTCGACCTAAAAATTTATGTTTAATTATTTATATAAAATTGTCTATTAGAAAAATTTAAAAAACCTCTCGACATTTCATAGAAAAAGTAATTATTAGGATTAAAAAAAAGTTAAAAGATTGACTGAGTAATATTACAGATAGTGTCTAAAAACCTGTAGCGGTCCTAATCTGACGCCAGGTCACAACTAATGCTATAACTTTGTAATGAAATGGAATCTTCTTAAAATTTTTATAGGGAATAAAAAATTAAGTTTTTAAAAGTTCAAAGTATATGTAGCCCCTTACTTCAAATTAAAATCTCATTATTTTACCAAAATCGACTAGCAGATCTCTTACACTATGTCCATTGTTTACTCGGCAAGCTTATCTAATTAATAATTAAATGGACCTATTCTGTGTATTCATTTTGTCTATCTATACAATAAAACGGAGCTGACGACTTTGTCAACAAATTGGCAGTCAATTATAGTAATCCTCAGAAGATTTGTTAAATTCTTTAGGAAAAATAATAATAATTTACTTTATGATAAGCACCTACATAATTCAAATCTGTTTGAACTGCATACCGAATTTAGCACAACTGTAGTGTAAAGTAACACCTAAATATTGTATTATATATTGTTTGGTGGTATACAGAGTAGGGTAGCTTCCGTAAACTAACCTGGTTAAAACAGGAAATCTTACAAATTTGATAAAGTCTCGTCTTGTTAAACAACAAAAGAATTTTTTCTTTGTCTAGCTTTTACAAGACTATTGTCTTGTTTTCGGAGAGGCAAACTTTTTTTCTTGTAAATGTGAAGTCAAATTTTGTTTATCTAGCCCTTGCTTGAAAATTTTTACTAGACTACTTACATATAAATAAAATAAATATCTTTACCAAGAAATTCCTACTTCTACATCTCTCTCTCCTACTAACTACCACTTATAGGCTACTTAATGTGTCAAGTACAATATATCTGTATTTAGCTTTTATACAGAAAGTCAAAAATCCATAACTGGAAAATGCTTTTTGAAATAGTTATGTACAATAACCTTACAAAACTTTCAAATGTTTCAATTTTAATCACGTTGTAAATTAAGTCGGATAACAGAACCCATAGAAGGGAAGCTTTCATGGATTTTTTCGGATGAGCAATCATGACTTTGTTATGGAATTATGTCAATTTAGAGTAATTTTCCGAGGCTTCTTTATTGCTTGAGATTAGAACAGAAAATGAGCTAAAAGAAGCATGGGGAAAGTATTTATATTTGACTCAAGTTCATCGAACCGTCACGCAATAATTATCTTTCACTTGTAGTGTAGACCGTAATCTGAGTCTCTATTAATATTGGTGGGCTCTTTGTAAATTTTGATTGCTTTCTTAAACTTTTGTTTATGTAAATTGCAGATGGAAGCAAGAATTTTGGTTTCTCTTACATTATTGGTATGGCCTGAAACTTGTTGATGTTACACAGTTTGCTTCTTTTTGATAGAGCTTTCTTGTTTCTTAATTCTAGTTAATAACAATCCTCCAATTTTTCCTACATAAACTTTATCATACGAATTTTATAGACTCCCTCCGTTTATAAACAAATTGTACTTTTGTTAATTTCAAGCATTATCCAATTTTTTTACAAGTGTTAAAGATTGTGAGACTCTTGGAACTTTTAAGTATTGGCTGCTTTGTCTCTAACAGCGTATTTGCTACTTCTCATGTGACAATAGTAATCAATCCCACCGGTAATTTCATCTGGACCTTTATTTAAGAAGGGAGGCATGTGTAAACGACCGTTTTTTTATGAATTATTTATTAAGAACTATAATATTTATACGAAAATGATAAGTACATAAAAAAGAACAACTTTTTGGCCTCAAAAATAGAGCCTCAACTTAAAAAAAAATCAAAATGGCGGAGGAGCAGCTGCTCAAAGTTGACTCCTTAAATTTGCACCGTGCAACGCTCAGGTCGGTATAGTGCATTAAAAAAAAAATAATAAAAAATCAATAGAGTATAAACTTCGAATGAATTTAAATTTACCAAAAAAAAATCAAGAATTTCGAATTTGGGACCGTTTTGAAAAAAATAACCCTTTTTGTCAAACAATTGTCAAAAATAATGTTTATAATTAACTTTTTATAATTTGTGTACATCTATTCAATGGTCAATACGATAATGAATATCTGTATAAATTTTCAAGTAAATCCGTGAATTAGTTTTTCAGCTACATTGCACGGTATACGAAATTTTACGTTTTGAGAAAAATGCACTTTCAATTTCTTAGCCAATGCACTTGGTCCAACTTCTTCTTCTTGCTCAGTATATTACATATCCTTATTACCCGAGTAATGCGGATGGCGAGGGCGACCTGGACGATAATTGGGTTTATTTTTATCAATTTTTCGAGTCAACATTATAAACAAATCAAAAGCCCAAAATGTGACGCGACTGAACTGATCAAAGACGGTCTCTTTTATGACACGATAGGTGCATTTAGAGTTCGAATTTCGATTTAAAACTTAGTGAGGACATTCTGCAGATGTTAAGCTAACTTCTTATAAAAGAAATCGTAAAAAAAATTTTTTACACAGACCTCTCCCCTTGAAGAAGAACGTCAGTTGTTAGTTTATGTTCTTCGCCACTGCAATAGGCTCATTCATTTTAATTGTTATTTTCTCGGTTGTTAGTTTTAGGCTAGAAGTTTTTTTGCTCTACAGTTTGCCTTTTTACCTCTCTTTTGGAAAGGATTGTAGTGGTTGGTCTTCATTTGCTTGATATTTTATTGTGGGAAAATATGTTGTCGATTAGAGGTGTTAGTAGTTTTCCTCTTCTGATTTTGTCCAGCTCATTAGTAAGACCATCTCACCCTGAACTTTTCCATTTTTAAGTTTTTGTAGCACTATTTCTACATTTTTTTGGTAATCGATCCTTCATTTAGTCGTTTATTACTATCTCAAGCATTTTTATTTGTGTCTATATATCTTCGTTCTTCAAAAATTCTATCAAATATTTCATTTCTGTTCCTTTTTGAATGTAATTAGTGCTTATTATTTTATTGACTCCTTTCTTTTGCCAGATATCAGATAATTGTCATGTATATAAATACACAGACTTGTATTTTAGTTTCCTTAGATTAATGTTAATTACCTCTGTGACGTAACTCTAAATTATTGCTAGACAAAGTATAAAACTTTGTACTTTAGTAGTAAGATTAGATAAGAAAATCCAAAAACTATTTTTCCCTTCGTAAACTTACTGAACAAATTAGAAAAGTTATTATTTTCGTCTCATAAAAATTTCCGGTAACATTGGCAGAATGAGAAATTCCTGTAATACTATTAAAAATCTACACACCTTCCTTTTACACGATATCGCTGAAAAACTACAGATCTCTTTTCTAAGAACTGTATTTATTCCAAATTTAGAATTGATATCCCATTTCGTTTTCGAATTATCGTACACTATTTTTTGACAATATTTCGTTACAAAACCGCAGCAGTCATTTTTAAGATAAAATTACCGGTCCGAATTTAGTATTATATGATATTTAACCCGGCATTTTCATGTTGCACGTGAGCGGAATCCCCACTGATGGAAATAAAGGGTATACGGATAGGGACTTGTCGGAATAATTACCTATTAACAATTGCCTATTTAGTCTGCTTCGAGAAAATGAGCACTTACTAGGTGCTGATTTGGCAGATTTTGTGACTGATTAGGGATGCAACAATCGCGTAAATTTAAAATTGGGCGGACCAAAGGGATAGCTGCTAATTATTTCGTTTATATTAGCATATCTGGAGTTCCAATCGGTTTGACTAAATTTACAACACATTATTGTTCTCCTATTCAACACTGCTCTAATGTAAATAAACACCAAACTATCTCCAGTGTAAATAAATAATAAACTAACTAATATATAACAAAATAGAGTTATGAATTCTAGATAGAGGAATAATAAAATTTTAAACTCACTTTGATAGAATGAAAATGCACCATTGATACAAAAAATATTGGAAAGGCGATGGTGGAAACAATACTAACATATGAAAGTGAGTTATGGACAATAAAGCAAGGACTATTTTCGAAGTTCCTAAAGATCAGCAAGATTAAGAAATGACAAAAATTAGAAATGCAGTATCGTTTTTTTAGATGCACTTTTTTTAGGTTCCACTTTATGTCAGGAATAAGCTCTCCAAATTTTATCAAAAAATATTGAAATTTAGAGGTCGCTGGAGCCCGTTTTTTACCAGGGTATCACATCTTTTTAAGCATCAGAGGTTAAATTCAATAAAAAAAAAGTATTTTAAACTTCCATTATGCTGTTGAAGTGTATGTATATATATATATATATATATATATATATATATATATATATATATATATATATATATATATATATATATATATATAAATAATATATATATATATATATATATATATATATATATATATATATATATATATATATATATATATATATATATATATATATATATGTTACTCAGACCTCTAAACATGATTCCATTAAGTATTTGACCGTTAATATAGTATAACTCGAGAAATCATCAAAAATTATCTAACGATATTTAAAAAAAAAACATTGTTGACGTATTTTATCGATTAGAACCGCCTCTATAAGAAGTAGGGATAATATACTTTCGAGGTCCCTGAACACGATATCATTAATGGTTTGGCCATTACTGCAGTAGAATTTAAGTTATCAACAAAAATAACCAACCTTATTAGTAAAAAAATGCACTTTTTACGTTATTTATCGATCAGATCGGGTGGAATGGGCTCTATAAAAATATTGTACAAAAAGAAAAACTGTATTATAATAATTTTTATTATACATGCATTCAACTTTCGATTATAGGAAAAAAAATATTTTCTGGAATACCATAAAATTATTGGATATGAGAAAATGCCTAATGTTATATGATTTGAGGTCTGAGAATGACATTTTTATAGCAAAATGATATTTACTAAAAACAAAAATTATTTTTTTCTGTAACTGTATCTTCGGAAATTAGGACATCACTTCGTCTTTATGATCTACTGAAGTAGCTAGGGGTGCAAAAATTATACGTTGCGTCGAAATGGCCAGGGCAGCATTAAACGAGGACCTTATTCACTTCGAAAGGTCTGAGTCTGCAACTAAAGGTCAGAATGTTGCGTTACTATATCTTCTTTGTTCTACTTTACAGAGTCAAATCTTGGACGAGCAATGAAGCAGTAATAAGGAGAATAAATGCCTTTGAAAGGTGGCTATACCGACGAATCCTGAAAATTCTTTGGACACAACTTGTAACTAATTACGAGGTGAATGGGAAAGGATCGGGAACTGATCTGGACGCTGAAAAGGCGCAAATTGGAATGCCTTCGACACGTCACTAGGCACGACCGGTATAGACTGTTGCAAATGATATTTCAGGTGAAGCTTGAAGCAAATGTAGGACCAGGCAGAAGACGTCGCTTCTGGACGAAAAACTTATGAGACTGGTTCGGTCTCAGTTCGATACAGCTTTTTCTTATTCTGCCAATAAAGTTAGAATAGTCATGATAATCGCTATTGTCCGGAACGTATGAAGCACTATTAGAAGAAGAAGGGATCAAAAAGATGGCCTTTAATCGTATCTAGTACAACTTTGTTTTCTAAGCAATTTACCGGTGTAAACTATATGCGATTTTTTACATATGTGCACTACAAAATTGTGTGAGCTTAGATTGGTTAAATAAGCACAGATTGTAAATTCAAATATAAAGCGGATGTTTCAAAAATACTATAAAATTGCAAATCTTATTTGAAAACATAATTTCGATACTATTTTATGCAAAAAGAAGTTATCGTAAATGTATATGTATTTTTTTTAAGCGAAAATTTTAAGTTCGTAAGGAATTTGTATCAAAAGAAAAACGTAAGTAAAATATAATCCTGAACTAACACTGTTTTCACACACACACACACATTTCTGTTTATTTCTATTCCTATTTTCTCATTTTCTTTTTGGATACAACTCCTTGTAACCTTACATTTAAATACTTTGTACCAGAATTAAAAATAGAGATTTAAATATACTTTTACCAACAAATACGGAAACATATTATGAAGAATATAAAAAACTTTGTTATTCAAAATCATCTTGATAAGGAATTCATTCGAATTAGTTCATGTCACTGGGTAAGATTTTGGCTTTAACAAATTGTTATTTATAATAAAAATTTTATATTTTAGAGAACACTATATGTTTATATGAAATCTACGGTTTCCATTTCGAAAATAATTACTTAATTAATTAGTGTGCAAAAATAGATTCTTTATAATAGTCATTTCTTTCAAATTTATTCATTCACTTGAAAAACCTCATCTGGCGCCTTAAACGGCATTCTACAATTTTAGTTAGATTGGAAATGGAAATATAGTGCCGAGAATGTTATGTTATGCATTATGTCATTTTTAGTGTTCCGTACGGAACACTTATAAGATCTCTTCGGTGTCTGTCCGTCTGTCTGTCCGTCTGTCACACCCGATTTTCTCCGAAACTATTTGTCATAGAAAGTTGAAATTTGGTAGTAATATAGGAATTGATGGCCTCATCAGAGCCATGTAGTTTTGAAAGTTAAATTTTGACTTAAGGGGTTAGTTTTGGGGGGTGAAATCGGAAATGAAAAAAAAAATTTTTTACTAGGTAATCGAGTATGGTGTCAAATGAAAGCTTGTGAAAACACGAGTAAAAAATATGTATATAATGTAATACTTGCGTGCACTTTTCTTTGTATTATTTTTAAAAAATCGCGAAAAATCGCTGTCCACTCGCCTTATCTCGGAAAGTACTTATCAAAAAATTTTGAAAAAATTCAGGAATATTCTCCACGGGGTGTAGATTGAACGAAAATTATCACGAGTGCATTACCTGTAATAATTTATCTGGTATATAAAAAAACAGAAATTTCAAGGTCATCAATTTTCAGTACAGATTGGAAATAAACTTTGTTGAAAACTTATTTGGGGTGTGTTTTGTGAAGTCACTGATCATTTTATAACACCGTAACATAAATTTTGACTTAAGGGATTCGTTTTGAGGGGTGAAATCGCAAGTGAAAAAAAATTTTTTTACTAGGTCATCGAGTGTGGTGTCAAATGAAAGCTTGTGAAAACACGAGTAAAAAATATATATATAATGTAATACTTGCGCACACTTTTC
Organism: Pachyrhynchus sulphureomaculatus; assembly: GCA_019049505.1. Taxonomy (NCBI): domain Eukaryota; kingdom Metazoa; phylum Arthropoda; class Insecta; order Coleoptera; family Curculionidae; genus Pachyrhynchus; species Pachyrhynchus sulphureomaculatus. The sequence continues at coordinate 65,764,663 of CM032449.1, forward strand.
TTCGTATTACTTTTAAAAAATCGTGAAAAATCGCTGTCCCCTACCTTATCTCGAAAAGTACTGATCAAAAAATTTTGAAAAAATCCTGGTATATTCTCCACGGGGTATAGATTGAACGAAAATTATCATTACCTTTAATAATTTATCTGGTATAGAAAAAAAACCAAAATTTCAAGGTCATCAGTTTTCAGTAAAGATTGGAAACAAACTTTGTTGAAAACTCATTTAGGGTGTGTTTTGTTAAGTCACTGATCATTTTATACTACCCTAACAAAATTTTTTATTTTAAAAACAATCAACGTACGGAACACTAATTGTGCAAGTTCAACTTGCACTTGACCGGTTTTTGATTATAATCTCCACACCCCCCATACAGCTGTATATCTTTAAATGTCATATCATGACATTGAATGCAGACAGAAATAATACTTTTTTGTAATATCTTTGAAAATTTTACAGACATATATAATCAGGAGATTTACCCTGTGTCACGTGACTACAAATGTTTAAAATAAAGAGAAATAGAAAGTTAATGGCCAGGAGTGTTATACGAGGGTTGTATGGTAAATACCTGGTCTTTACAAGAAAAAAACATTTTTATTTGTAAAATTAATTTTTACACAACATAGTCTCCTTTTAGCCCAACACACTTAGTTCAACGTTTTTCTATCTTTTGTATTCCATCTAAAAAATACGATTTCTCCAACCCTTCAAAATAGGCGTTTGTTTCAGCAATCACCTCATCGTTTGAGCCAAATTTTTTTCTATTTAGTCATTTTTTTCATATTTGGACACAGGAAATAATCGCTGGGGCTAAATCTGACCAGCAGGGTGGATACGGAAGCAATTCCTTTTCAAGGAAATCGACGTGGATTATGCCGCGTGCAGCTCAAAACACTATGGTCATGACTTTGTTAACCGATGAAGTCGCACTGGCCTTCTTTGGCGCCGGGTAGCCACGGAAGACTCACTGTTTGGACTGTTGTTTTACTTCCAGTGTAATGTGATGAATCCATGTTTCTTCAATAGTTATGAATCGACGACAAAAATTACTCCGAATCTTCATTGACATCGACAAACATTCTTTTGAAGTTGACACACGTGCGTGTTTATTGTCAATTGTGAGCAATCGCGGCACCCATCTTGCAGAAAGCTTTATCATATCCAAATGCGTTGTTAAAATGTTCTCCACCTGTTCAGTTGAGATGCCCACAGTCTCAGCAATTTCATGCACTTTCACTCTTCAATCATTTATCACTATATCGTGGATTTTTTTCAATCATTTCTGATGTAGTGACCTCACTGGGACGACCTGGACGTTCTTCATCAAAAATGCTTGTACAGCCGCGTTTGAATTCAGCTGTCCAATATTTTATGATCAATAACGAAGGTGCAGAGTCCCGTTAACTTCGCTAAGTTCCGCTTTTATCTCATCATTCGTTTTCTTTTTCAAAAACAAATATTTTATTACTGCTCGATATTCTAATTTTCCCATTGTTGTAAAATCACAAAAGTTTTTCTATTTAACACGCGTAACCTAATCACGCAGCGACTTTTGCGAAAGGTTATGTTTACGAGAAATATAATTTTTTAAATAATAGTCGCGCCATCTCTGGCGGAGGCCAGGTACTTATCATACAACCCTCATATATTTTGATGCACATGTCGGTAAAAATGGCTTTTCGTGCAAAATTTTCTGACTGTAAAAAAGTGTGTTTTTATATTTATATTGATACACCTGAAAGTATTTTGTGTACTAATTAATTATCCAGAAGTAGTGACAAATAAGAGTTACGTTTTCACCATTACTTTCATTTAGCCTCATTTTTCTTTTTTCTTCATTTTTTTTTTTCAATACTATGATTTACCTCTTTCAATGTACTAAATTATTTTTGTAGTACCTTCAAATAAGGTGAAGTTCTCAACAAATTAAAACGAAATCGGGTATGCATACTTGAAATCTAAATCTCCGTTAAGTTCGTAAATGGAGCCAAATCTGCTCCCTGGCTTAAAAATAGTAGTCGGTAGATTTAACCGCATCTAGTCGTATTATTCGTAAATATTCTGCAAATTAAATTTTTTACTGAATGACGGCAAGCGGTATATCGTTCCGGAAACTCTTTTGCGTTATTTTATATATGTTTTGCTGCTTTGACAAAAAATTCAGAAAAAAGGCTTTTTAATTTTTGTTATTAAAAAAGTTTTATATGAAGCTACTTTAATAGCTCATTATTAGATTTTCAGTACTCTTAAAACCCTTTTTTTAACTGTTTTTATACTTATGTTTTCAATCAAAGTTATTCGAATTTCGGTATTCATCTGACACCATTCCTCACCACTATTTGGATTACTGCTCGCTTTTGAGCAGGCGTAGGCCTAAGACTAAAGGATGGTACTATTATCATCCGAAGGAAAAATTATTACAGTAATTAAATAATTTGGATCAATTTAATTTTTGTCGCGATTCTGATCGTATGCAATATCAGGTGAATTCCTTGTACCAGTTTCTTATAAACGTTTATTAGAAGAATTGACTTATTTTAATGAATAAAATAATCTGTGTATTTAATTTTTTTATCTTTTAAGTTAAATGAAACGAGCACCCTTTAAACTATTTGACTTTTCAACTTCTGGTAGTAAACGTATATCTTTATATATATATATATATATATATATATATATATATATATATATATTTATGGATCTAGCACAAGTGCTGCAGGGAAGTCCCTAAAGCGCTCCAAGAGCGGCATGAGTGCGGAAAAAGCGATTCACGTTGTTCTTGAATCGCTGTAAATTGTACTCGGTGGGAAATACAGCGCTGGGCAAATTATTCCAAAGGGATGACATTCTCCATATAAAAGATTGCTTGAAAAGCGTTGTACGCGGAGTAACAAGCTGAACCTCATACGGGTGTAAAGCACCAGCGCGACGTGTATTTCTAACATGCACCGCTTTGGGAGGAATTAAGGAGGCTACATCCTTCGAGCACTTTCCATGAAAATACTTGTAGAATAGACTCAAGTCGCCAACCGTTCTTCGATGTTCCAGCGAATCAAGGCCGTCGGTCAATTCCGAGTCCCCAATCAGACGAACCGCTCTTCTCTGAACCGAATCCAACAAATGCAGTGTATGTTTGGGAGCGGAGCCCCAAACGTGGGAGCAGTATTCCATAGTTGGTCGAATTTAGGCTTTGTAAAGAATTAACAGTTGTTGTGGGGTGTAAAGCTTTCTGGTTCTAAATAATATTCCCAGCTTTTGAAAAGCTCTCCTTGCTAGGCCTGCAACATGTTCATGCCAGGACATATTTGCTCCCAAACTAACGCCCAACAAATTGACGATGCTAGGGGAATGGAGTGCCCCGACATAACTATGTCGGGTTCAGCAACGTTAACTTTTTTAGAAAAAACTGCCGCCTGGGTTTTTGTAGCGTTAAATTCCACTTGATTACTGTCACCCCAAGATAGAATTGCTCCAGGTCTTTGTTAAGTTGAACGACCTCCTGCTGTCTGCGGATATTCGCCTGAGCAGCCGATGTCCGAGCGTTCAAGGTGAATGAAGAGACAAGCGTACTGTCATCTGCAAAGCTGTAGATTGGATTCCCGGTCTTTACCAGATCGTTAATGTAAATGAGAAGGAGAGTAGGAGACAGTATGGAGCCCTGGGGCACACCGGCGTTGATAGTGAGGGTGTTAGAAAGAAATCCGTCGACCGCCACTCGTAAAGAACGCTCTCTGAGGAAACATGAGAGCCACAAATAGAACCTTTCAGACATACCATAAGAGCGTAACTTAGCCAACAGTCCATCGTGCTAAACACGGTCGAATGCCTTGGATATGTCAAGAGCAACCGCTCGAGATTCTCCAAAGTGTTCAATTGCGTTGTTCCAAACACGTGTTACATAAGTCAGAAGATCTCCTGTTGATCTATGTTTACGAAAACCATATTGGTGATCGCTAATAATATTGAATCGTTCAAGATATTTTAGAAGATGCTCATTGATAACCTTTTCTATGACTTTCGATATTATTGACAACAGGGCAACTGGTCGGTAGTTATTTGGCAAGGTCTTCTTGCCTTTTTTAGGTATCGGCTGAACCATGGCACATTTCCAGCAGGACGGAAATATTCCCTTTCTATAGGATAGGTTAAAAAGTCTACAGAAAACTGGTGTTAGTTCCCTTGCACAGTTTTTGAGAACTATGGCAGGTATTCCGTCAGCGCCAGAAGTCTTCTTGGTGTCTAGCTTCATTAAAATACGCTTTATGATGCGCTGTCTGAAGACAACATCGGGCATCCTTGACTGCAATATGGGAATAGTAGGTGGTGTTTTTCCTTGGAAATCGACAGTAGAATGTGAAGCAAAGAGTTCAGCCAACAAGTTCGCTCTCTCAACAGGTGTGGTTGCAATGGAATTATCTGGCCGTGTGAGTGGTAGTTTGGTGGATTTGGTAAAATTTTGACTAACTGCCTTAGCGACTGACCAAAAGGACCTGGAATTGTTGGGACAAGCGAGAAGTTTGTTTCTAATTCGTTGATTGTGTGCCTCCTTGGTTTCGTCGATAATTCCCTTGCATCTGTTCCGGGCACGAACAAACATGTTACGATTTACGGTGTTAGGATTTTCACGCCATTGTCGGTAGGCAATATGTTTAGAAGCAACAGCTTCTTTGCATTTTCGGTCGAACCAAAGCTTGCCGTTGGAGGAGCATTTCTTCGAAAAAGGGATGTAAGCTTCCATACCAGCCAAAATAACATCGGAGACCTCCCTGGCGCAGTCAGATGGGTTATCGGATCGAAAACAAACGTCCATCCAAGGGAAAGTTCGAAAGTATTCCATGAGATCTTCCCATTTAGCAGATTTGTAGTGCCAAATCTTGCGCGGCCTAGGCGTCACTGATTGGCAGGATACTC
>CM032449.1:65774576-65864576 GCA_019049505.1 Pachyrhynchus sulphureomaculatus
TGCACGCGAAGATACCTCTCCGACGTTTAATTTTTTTCCGACTCCATCGATATTCATCGTTATAAGTCCCCTAATTTACACAAAATATGAACAAATTATATACCTAAACCTTCCTCGTGAACCACTCTATTAGTGAAAACCCGAAGAAGTATTTTAACATATCTATTTTTAATATGTTTATTTCGATAACTTAGGTTCATCTTTGTAGATAGACATATGCTGTCGCAGACTTTTTTGTAGAACTATTTCAGGCGAAAATTGTCCGACAATTGATTTTTTTACGACTTCGTCGACATCCATAGTCATAAGTCGGCTAATTTAAACAAAATATCCACAAATTATACACCTAAACCTTCTTTGTGAACTTTGTGAAACACTCTATCCATGAGTGAAAGCAGAATATAATCCATTGAGTAGTTACTGAGAAAATTGTGCACAGATACATACATACATACATATATATATATATATATATATATATATATATATATATATATATATATATATATATATATATATATATATATATATATATATATATATATATATATATATATATATATATATATATATATATATATATTTATATATGATACCAACAGACTTACCGTCTGAATTTAAACTACTACAGTTTCCTATAAATAGATTTTCGAAAATTTCATCCTCCATCTTGGATCCGCCATCTTGAATTTGGCAAATCAGACCTCGGATTCGTGATCAGCGACCCTAAAAACCCCCGTTTACCAAATTTAGTGCAAATCGGTTCATTTGCGAAAATTCGGCCACCATATTGGATTTTTGACCGCCATATTGGATCCGCCATGTTGGATTTTGTCAACTTACCACCCCAATTTTTTGGGGCGTCCATCAGCTACAATTTGAGCCAAAAAACAACCCAAACAGTTGCGAATTTTTATTTTTACAAGCTTTTTTTGCTGGACACTTGATTTTTCTCCGGCTACCGGCCGCCATATTGGATTTTTCAAAGGCGCACTCGGCATTTGTAAGTAGACGCTCTAAGCTTTAAAATCAGCCCTTGGTCAAGTTTTTTGGTTGCTTCTAATTTTGGTCGTAGCGCTGATCCGGTTGACGCGGATCGTCCCATATATATATATATATATATATATATATATATATATATATATATATATATATATATATATATATATGTATGTACATATTTCCATTTAAAATCGTCGGGGCCTTGGGAGAATCCCCCTGGCCCGTGTGAGGGGTACCCCTATTTATGTTTTTGGACTCTTTCAGCATGTAAATTTGCGTGAATGCAGTGCGTTATAGCGTTTACTAGGGAGAAGTACGAGTATACTCACATAAGTTATTTGGTTGGAGTTCTGGTAGTTAAGTGTAATTAATACGAACTGCTTTGTTTGAATTTTTGTTTGTCGTATTATAATGGAGCAAAACAAGCGTAAAAGAATCGTCGTTCCTATTGAAGAAAAACTAAAAGCCATCAGAAGAATTGAAGCAGGATAGACAATTAAAGCTGTTGCACGAGATTATGGAGTAGGTGAGGTAACAGTTGGAGATTGGAAAAGAAACCGCACAAAAATAGAAGAGTGGTGTATAAATCAAGCCTCCTCGTCCTCAGGAAGAAAATCAAAGAAATAGATCAGTTTACCGCCAGTTCTGGATGGCTTGACCGCTGGAAAAAATCGGTACGGTGTACGACAACTGACTGTATGTGGTGAAAAACTTTCTGCTGATGTGTCATCAATTGAGAAGTTTAAACAGAACTTTAAAAAGCAAATCGAAGATTGTGGATACACATGTGATCAAATTTACAACGAAACTGGTCTGTATTATAAAATGCTTCTATCACAAACATTGGCATCTCGACAGAAAAAATCAGCTCCTGGGCACAAACAAAATAAGGAAAGATTAACTATAATGGTATGTTCCAATGCATCTGGCAAGCACAAAATCCCACTGATGGTGATTGGCAAGTTTGCACGTCCAAGAGCTTTAAAAGACATCTCACCCAAAGCCCTACCCGTCGATGCGACCTTATTTACTAACTGGTTTGAAGAAGAGTTCGTGCCATCTGTGACTAAATTTTTGAAAAGAAACCGTCTTCCTATTAAAGCAATTTTGTTAATGGATAATGCCACCTCTCACCCTGGAGAAGGACTTCATGTGGGCGAAACTGTAAAATTTTTTCCTCGAAATGTAACCAGCGTAATGCAACCAATGGATCAAGGCATCCTCGGAAACATTAAAAAAAATTATAGGCGTTTAGATCTTAAACATCTGTTAGAATACACAGAATAGGAGGATATTATCGATGGAGTGAGAAAGATTACACTGAAAAATGCTATTTATTGGGTAAGTTAAGCTTGGGATTCTGTGCATATTATCACTATTCAAAAATCTTGGTCAAAAGTTATTGATTTTGAGGACTATAATGACAGTGAAGATGATACTCCATTAAATGAATTAGCTTTGAAGTTGAGAAGCCATCGAGAAATGTCCTGTTCAAATTTTGACAGCAAGATAGAAGAAAAAGAAAAAAGTTTATTTGAATTAATGCAAAAATTAAAAGGTTGCGAAAATGTGACAAGAGAAGATGTTGTTGAATGGATTACAGCAGATGATTTAGAAGAAGAAATAAGTATTGAAGAAATAACCAATGCCTCTCAGGAAACCGAAAAATCCTGGCATGAACATGTTGCAAGCATAGTAAGGGAGCTTCTCAAAAGTTGAGAATATTATTTAGAACCAGAAAGCTTTACACCCCACAACAACTGTTAATTCTTTACAAAGCCTAAATTCGACCAACTATGGAATACTGCTCCCACGTTTGGAGCTCCGCTCCCAAACATACACTGCATTTGTTGGATTCTGTTCAGAGAAGAGCGGTCCGTCTGATTGGGGAACCGGAATTGACCGGCGGCCTTGATTCGCTGGAACATCGAAGAACGGTTGGCGACTTGAGTCTGTTCTGCAAGTATTTTCATGGAAAGTGTTCGAAGGATGTAACCCGCTTAATTCCTCCCAAAGCGGTGCATGTTAGAAATACACGTCGCGCTGGTACTTTTCATCCGTATGAGGTTCAGCTTGTTACTCAGCGTACAACGCTTTTCAATCAATCTTTTATATGGAGAACGTCATCCCTTTGGAATAATTTGCCCAGCGCTGTGCTTTCCACCGAGTACAATTTACAGCGATTCAAGAACAACGTGAATCGCTTTTTCCGCACTCATGCCGCTCCTGGAGTACTTTAGGGACTTCCCTGCAGCACGTGTGCTGGACCCATAAAAAAAAAGATGACGATAACGAAGCGGCGGTGGATGAACTGTCTCCCATTAGGATCTCTCGTCAAGAAGGTTTTGCTTCTTTGGAAAAAGCTTTGAGGTATATAGAACAACAACCAGAGGAAGCCTCAGCGGATTTGCTTCTTCTTAATAGATGGAGAAACATTGCAGCGAGAAAAAAAGATGCAATATGAAACAGAAGCGCATAGACACCTATTTCACTGTCTTATAATGTATGTACCTATTTATATGTTAAAAACGTTAATACATCGGTTTAAAGTATTGGTGTTTATTTTTTGAATGAATAAAAAACAAATCCGGATTATCCGAGTTTTCAGTTATCCGAGGGGGATGCCCCCCACGTTACCTCGGATAACCGGGGTTCTACTATATATATATATATATATATATATATATATATATATATATATATATATATATATATATATATATGTATATATATATATATATATATATAAATATATATGTATATATATATATATATATATATATATATATATATATATACATATATATAAATATATATGTATATATATATATATATATATATATATATATATATATATATATATATATATAAATGTATATAATGTGTTTAGTGTAAATAGTTGTGCCTAATTGCGTTAATTTAAATATTACTACTCATAGTCATGAGTAGTACAATATTATCACAAATATATATAAAAAAAACAGCTCAATTAAGTTCTTAACTAAATTTTAAAGTGGCTCCCCTTGTAAAAAGTGTTGTACTGATCTGATCTACTACACTATATAAGATAACTACGTGGGATTTCTGGGGTCATTATAGCCATCAATTATTCGTGTAATTTTCACAATTTTGTATTCTTCGAAGCTTTTATGTCAAACCCCACAAAATTATCATCTATTTTTCACAGTGTACTGCAGAACAAATCTGACTCTATTCAGAATGTGCATATATATTATTTAGGGTTAATTGTGTTTTTTTTCTAATTTCTAAGACTCGCAGATAAATATTTTATACGAACCTGTTTTAAACATCCGCTTTTAGCTTGACAGTTAAACATGTACCTTGTGTTTTACGTGAGCAGAATTTCCGCCGATCAAAATAAAGGGTTCGTCCAACACGAGCTAGTCTAAATAATTTGGCATCAACAATCGCCTCTTTAATTGATTTGGGGAAAATTAGTTTTAGCCTGGTGCTAATTTTCCAGATTTTGTGACTGATTTGCCACGTGTAAAGGGCAATATATAGAATGTTTAGCGCAAAATGTTTGAATATTAATTGCATACAGTGTCCTTTAAAGGACATTCCATGGTGGAATAGACACCCAGCGGCCTTGAGAAGGAACTTAGTCTGTTGGGAAACTATTTAATGGAACAAAAAACTGATTACTTATTCTTAGTCACTTACGGAGTACAAGAAAGCCCTGGGGAAAGCCAAACTGACGAAAAAAAGTCTGCGAAGAACTCCAAAGTACTTCGCAAGCTGCATGCATCCCGAAAAATTAGACTTGGTTGACCGGATAAAGAAACAAAGAGAGGATCATATAACATCAGGTAAGGAGCGCCTTGAAGAGCTTCTGCAGGTGCACTGTCTGAAATTAGAAATTCAACAATTAGAAGTAGCTCAGACATAATCAAACCTTTGCTATAAAGCCAAGAAAGCCGATTAGGCAGCTGGAACTGAATAGTCAGCTATGAAAAAATGCTTTAGGCACTTTTGAACCAAAACGCCAAGATCAGATATAATCTTCCCACTTCTTCTAGAAAAAGGAATAAACAATCCATAATAGCGCTGAAAAAATTAGTAGATAAGCATATAGGAGAAAGAATAATTCCAGGAAAAGTAAAAGTCAACATACCTACCAATTAGGAAAATCATGTAAGTCAGCTTTACGCAACCTCATAGTTAAGGGTAAATCATCGCTGTACCAAAAGGAGGCTGCCCTGGATGCTTCTGCTGACATAGAGGGGGCTTTTGAGAATACATTCTTCGTCGTACTAATTACAGCCTTAGAAAGATATGATATTGACGAAACCACAAGCAGGTGGATAAATAACATGCTTTTTTATCGGCAAATAAAAACCAAGTTACATGGACACACCTTAAAAATAGAGGTAACTCGAGGATTCCCACATGGAGTAGTGCTGTCGCCCTTTCTCCGGAACTTAGTGAGCTTTTACGCCCAGGAATATGCGGACTGTACAGTTATACTCATTTAAAAGAAAAATACCGTCATCCCGGGCAGAGCTTATGCTAAGAGTACTGAACAATGTTTAGCGCTAGTGTGAGAGAGTAAATCTAAAAGTTAAGGTTTCAAAGACTGCTGTTATACTGATCACAAAAAGAAGAATTCAAGGCAATTACAATGACCTGAGTCTCTTCGAAGAAGAGAAGAATAAAACCGGGAATGAGTACAAATATTTAGGCTAGACACAAAATTAACGTGAAGCCAAAAAATTATAAAAAATCAATAAAACGTTTGATTTGCTGTATCTCATGAGAAGCAGAAGCGTGTTTGGGAAAACGTAGGGTTTTAAACCAAAGATGGTGCTTCGGCTATAGGTCGCGGTCATGGTTACATATGGAGCAGCAGTATGGTAGACAAAAATAAAGCACAGAACGTGGGGATAAATCGGCGGCAGAAGTTGACTTGCCTATATTTGCCTATATTCTATCGGAGATATAAGTAGTACTCCTACTACAGCCACATATATATATATATATATATATATATATATATATATATATATATATATATATATATATATATATATATATTAAAAGTGAGTCTCTATCAATGGCGCATATCGAATGAGGACAAACAGGGAATTGAAACAACAATCTGTAGGATCTGGGCTCATAGGAGCTATAAATTTAATCAACGACAAATTTTTACATGCAATCTGACTATATGATAATGTCGTATAATTTCGAAAAATCATAAAAAATTGAGTGCTAAATCTATGGATGAAGGTGGAGACTTCGACAAAGGCAACGAGTCACACAATTACATGCCTAAGAAAGCCCAAGTAGAGCTTCAGCATTCTATTAAGGACAAATGCAATAACATTCCAGGCAAGAGAAATTAGACGGAGCTACCGCAACCAAGATGTACTCTCTCAGATCGTCAAACTGCTCTAAAGACTTTAGATATCTGTCAGATCAATATCATGATCACGATGGAGTGTAAACACAAACCTGTTAGAACTATCTTCCTGGAACAACAGGACTGAACGACTGTGGATTCTAGAACAGTCGGAAATAAAAAGTAATGATAAATCTGACGAATTCGCAAGATTTGAAGCGACCAAACGATACAGATATCCAGAACCAGCATTTGGTATACTAAAATAGGTGGTAAAAAAACGACAATCAATAGATGGTCATGTCAGCAATATCTAGATTATTGGTTCGCAACATCTGTACAAAGAAATGCTAGGGACGTAATTGGAGGCCCTCCAAAGAACCTGAACTAACCTGAACTAACGTTTTTCGTTTAGCAAGGACTCTGTTATCTGAGGAAATATTTACGAAAACGAGTGTCCAAAATGGTCCTACACCATGCAGACTATGTGGTAAAATGGAAGAAACATCTGGTACCTTTAAATAAAAGTTTTGGCTGTAAGTTTGAACATTTAATTTGACAATCTTTTTTATGGTTACAGATCTAAAAAACATAAATCTTACTGACTTCGACGGAAATATTTTTTGTCGGTAAACTTTTGTAAGTATAAATGTTGCTTATAATGACTTAAATGAACGCAAATTTACGTTTTAAAATTCGATGACATTTCACGCAAAATTTACATAATTTCAAAAAATAAGTGAATAAATTGATTCAAATTTTTTCACTAAATAACAAACAAAGCTAAATTAAAATGACAAATCGAATTATGTTTCTAGTTAAATATTTGCAAGTAATAAATATCCAATAATTTAGTTTTTATCACTGACATATTCATTCAATGTTATTTATAATAAATATTTCTTTACACTACAAAATAAATCATGAAAGTTATCGACATAGCATACCCACATAGTCATAATAAATATCTAGTGTAACATTCAGCTTATTTTAAGTCAGTACAAAATTAATACCATTTTAAGGAATTATTGTTAAAGACATATTATTATAAAATTAAAAATTTATTTTTTTCCATTTTAAAACAATTTTGTTACGGTATAGTATGGTATGCGAATGTTGAAGTTAGGTAAATAAATTAATCCTTTTGACAATCCTGTTTAATACATGGGAAATATCAGCTAAACTAGACCTCCTATTTATCTTGAAATAGGAACCATATATTCATCAGATATACTCAGCCTGGTGTTTTTACGGTTATATTTAACACTTCCCGTTAACCATATTAAGGAGGTGAGGTCTGCCTCAGAAGTTTAGATAACATAGCAGCGAAGAATGATTTTGTGTATTTCAGCTCTTTATCTATCTAGTGGAATTTTAGACTCCATGGCCAGTCTTTTCTAATTCTAGTGATTTTCCACCAAAATACCATAAACATTTAGTGTCAAAATAAGCTAGTTTTTTACCGTCAATCTTTTCAGGTCTGAACGACGTCCCGTTATGAAAAAGCCTTTCCAGTAGCGTCGGCTTTAAGAGTGTACCACACTCTGGTACATAGCAGAATAGTATAGTATGTGACCTAGTTAATAAATAAATTATATTTATATAAACAAATATACTGGCCTGATTTAACGCGGGACACTACACATGATAAACTGTAACTAGACCACGGATCTAGGCTTTTTACACATTCAGATACCTCCAGTTTCTATTACAAATTAGAAAAAATTCTAAATTCATTATAAATTTTAAGCTTTAGAGTCGGCTAATTCATTTTTCACCTTTAATTTTGCAAAATTTTCGAAAAAATGCTCCTCGCTTGTTTTATATTGGAAAGCTAAAAGATACGACAGAAGGAAGACAACAATTATTCAATTTAATTATTTTTCTGCTATATCAATATTACACTCTGTAAAATGAGAGGAAAAAAATTGTACGAACTTTCAACAGGTATCATTTTATCACTGACCCTATTAACGTATCCCTTAAAAAGAATGATAATAAAATAACTCAAAGGGAAATTTTAAAAGCTCTCTAATAATATGTGTACTAGCAACACAGCTGAATTTGATTGATAGTCTCACCCCCATATAAAACCAATCAAGCACCCCCACATCCGTCTTCAATCACTCGTCGGTCTTTATGCTTCCATAAGTTTTCAAACGCTTATGTCTATCTATCTCTCTTGCTCTCTTTAATTTTCGATACATCAAAGTGCGGTCTGACATGTTATTTTCCATTAGGTTGAAATTATATAGAATGGGGGAGTTGTTTGTTGCTTTTTGAAGATTATATTTCGTTTCATTTCAACTAGTGTAAATTCGAATTTTTTCTTAATTTAATTGCCTTGTCATTTGTTTTATGCTTTTTATTTTATCTTAAACAACAGTCGTCAGTAATATTATTTTTAGCCGAGATTGGTTTCTTTTCAAAAGGGTCAGTAAATCAGTTACTTGTTTGAACATTATTTACAAAGAAAAGCATTATTATTAATAAGTTTTCCTATGCCCATTTGTTTAACATACTAACAGAAGTCAGTAACCCATGATTAGGATGCTTGCACCAGAATTGATTAGCGGCAGGATTTAAATTTAAGCTTATTCAAAAGGTACTTTAGTACTTTACGTAGGATATTCATGGTGCCCATAAGAACCGTGTTTGTATTATCAATGGAGCTTATTCTATTCGTCCATCCTATCTGACCAACTCATTTGCCGAGACCACAACAGGAACAGTTTCAACGTACTACAGCTGGAATATATTCTAGTATCTACTTTAGATTTTGCAGCGAATTGTTCGTCAATGTAATTCTTTTAAAACATTTCTTAACATGTGCAGAATACCGCTATTTACGAACTGCCTTATTGCATTTTCTAAAGGTTCAAATTTTCTGAAGGGTGTCTGAGCATAAACTTTGTTCCTGAGATAGCCCTATAAAAAAATCGAGCTATGTTACGCCAGCTAGTCTAGCAGTTGCAGCGTTCTGTGAATAGAGGCGCCATCTTTTTGAAAAAATAATTCCCAGCGCTGCTGAAGTCGAAGTTCATTTCAAAAATTAAATATTTACATGTTTAAGAATTGCAGGTAGCTATATGTAATTAAACTTTGTTGAAAAAAGAGTGTTCAATATCCCACACCACACATTCACTTTAAAGTGGAGTAGTACTGATTTTTAGTTTCTAATATAGAATTTGCATTTTCATCTGCCCACCATCTGCAATTCTGTGAGTTCTTCATTAGAAGAAAACGTAGCCTCTTCAATAAAAAGGCTATCTCTGTAGCAATGTATGTCTTATTTCTTCTTTCCTTGTAGCCAAAAACAAAAATCTATTTGTTCATCAGAATCCCTTTCTTGTAAGACGTGGATAAATTTTGGTTTGTAAGCATAAAACTTATTTTGTACTAAAACTCGCTTTGACATTTCAACTTGTTCAGCTCTTTCAGATAGCGCCCCCTGAAGGTTTTCAACAGTCGATAACATTACATTAAAACTTGCATCTTCGTTAGTAAAAGGTCTGTGATGACGGACTTTGTATCGATTATCTGCATAACCATGCTCTTCAAAGATATTTTAGCGCCTTGCCATAGTCTAATGATGAAGTTTTTTACCAGGATGCCTTTCATTAAGCATTACGCAAACTTTGAAAATTATCGTCATATATTAAAATTAATTCGGTTCTTTCTTGAAGAGATAATTTTTCAGCAGCCATTGCACCTGGACTTTTTTAAGCGTTTCATCAAATTCTTTATTTTTCTATTCTTACTTACTTATCAAATTTGACAGATTACATATTCAGGTAGAGTTTTTTTTAAGTGGCATGCTCTACATGCAAACACACCATTAAATAGCATTTTTTAGTCCGTTTACAAAAATCTGTAACACTTAATATTTAGCTTCAGTCGTTACCGGTATAGAGGGCATTATTAAACTGAGCTTTAACTTTTAAGCGGCTCACTAAATTTACTATTTTCTTATTTGGGGTATCAAAAAAATTATTTGCCCAATAAATTTAGTTGTTTGTGGAGAAGCCAAATATGATAATAGAAAATTTGTCACTTGTCAAAGTTAACAGTTTACAAGGCTGACTAGATTTTTTTAATAGCACCCTCTACATATGAGCTCACCATTAAGTAGCTTTTTTTAGCCCTTTTTATTTTTAGTCTTTACCGCTATATAGGGCATTCAACTTTTTGTCGCGAATTTTAACTTTTAAGTGGCTTACCTGATCTTCCTATTTGGCGTATCGAAAAAATCTTTTACCTATAAACGTTTTTTTGAGAAAGTCAAATATATTAACAAAAAATTTTTCACATTAAATATGGCAGATTACAAAATTAACTGGATTTTTTAGAATGGCATCCTTCACATATAATTGGAGAAATGACGAATTTTTTGCTGTCATATTTGGCTTCCTCACAAAAATTAAGTTTGCTAGTACACGATTTTTTTTTTAAATGATTTTTTTCTCGTGCCAAATAGAAGATACTAAATCGAGTAAGCCTCTTCATCATCAAAATTCCGTTCAATAACTGGATTGGCCTGTATATTGGTATTAACTGAAAATAAATATCACACACAAATATGATAACACAAATTTTGTGATATCATATTTGGCTTCCTTATATAATAATAAGTAAGGGAATTTCTCTAATACCTCAAATAGAAAGAGAGTAAATTGTTAAAAGTTCAATAACTTGAATGCCATGTATATCCGTAACGACTGAAGATAAATATCAAGTGTTATATATTTTCGTAAACTGACTGAAAAATGTTATTTAATGGTCAACTCATATGTAAAGGATACTATTTAAAAAAAAATTTAATTGGCTTTGTAACCTCTCAAATTTGATAAGCGTCAAATTTTTTGTTAATACTGAAGAGACCATACAAAAACAATTCTTCTGTTTCATCCATAGCAAACATGAAAAGTAAAATTGCATTATGTTATTTACTGCAAGAATGTAATTAGTTATTAAGAAAAAAGAAACACTATTTTATGCTCATTTAGTCCTTTGATTTTCCAGACCTAAAATGATTTTATATTTTTGGGAAAAAATATTTACTTAAATATTGGGGAAGAGTTATATGTTTTGTGTAACTGCATACATAGAATGTCAATATACGTGAATAAAAATTTGTACTGTAGGGAAACTCTTGAAAATATTCAAGGTATTAAAATAAATTTACCCTTCGTTAATAAATATTCATGTATTTGTTTGCCTTTGTGTTTTGCAATAAATTATAATGTTAGAGTATCTTCTAAGAAACAAAAACATCAAACTGCAAGTAATAGTGTAAAAATATTCGATAATTGTCCGTAGTTTTACGAATATCAAAATTTTTGATTTATTGATTGTAAGACAGGTAAAACATAACATGAAATCATAAAATAAATGTCTAAATTCTTATACTAATCTAGCAAATATAATTTTAATTCGAAAAATGAAAATCTCCCTATTTTTATTGGTCAAAACTGCCCCATTACTATTTTTGTCCAACCTATCTAAAATGTTGCACACTACCATAAAATTAAATTCCAAACACTTTTTTCTAATAAATGTTTTCGATATTTTAGCAAAGTGACTTTGGACTTCAGAAAATGCAATTCTCCCGCCAAACGACAAATGACAGTCGGTATTGCAAAATCATTTTTTGGATTTTGAATGATGCAGAATCCACCCATAAACTTATTTTTCTTTTAAAAATAATGATTTAAAAATCCCATATGTCATACACTTTCTGCCTGTTATTTTATATATATATATATATATATATATATATATATATATATATATATATATATATATATATATATATATAGGAGTAAATCCGAAAAAAAGGAGTATTTAGAGCAGTCAGAAACCGAAAAAAATTTTTTGACAAGCACACTAGTTTAGCAGTATTTTTTCGAAAGTATGGAATGCCTGGAATAACAACAGATATTTTTGTACGTTAATGCTCGTTGAACAAAAGTCAAAAATATTTAATAAATCAATATATTACGGAACACTTTTGGGATCAGTTCGGTGTCTATCTATCACACCCGATTTTTTCCGAGACTATTTGACATAGAAAGTTGAAATTTGGCACAAATATAGGAATTGATGGTCCAATCACAGCTGTGTAGTTTTGACTGTTAAACTCTAACTTAAGGGGTTAGTTTTGGGGTGTGTGAAAAACAATTTACCAGGTCATCGAGTGGAGTGTCAACTGAAAGCTTGTGAAAATGTGAATTGAAAAAATATATATAATGTAATATTCTGGAAAATTTTTCTTCCTAATGTTTTTAAAAAACAACAACAAATTGCTATCTACCCCCCTTATCTCGAAAAGTACCGAACAAAAGATTTTGAAAAAATTCTGGAATATTCTCATAAAGTGTAGATTGAACGAAAATTATCACCTTTGTTAATTTATCTGGTACATAAAGAAATTTTCAAGATCATCATTTGGGGTGAATTTTGTGAAGTTATTAATTATTTTATACCTCGGTAACAAAATTTTTTATTTTAAAAGCAATCACCGTACGGAACAGTAATTACGCAAGTCCGACATGCACTTAACGGTTTCGAAACATACTTTATACTCACAAAAAAACATTCGGATTCATTAAAATATTTAATACTCTTAGTTTAATATATTTATTTTTTATTTCGGTTTTTAAGAGTTTCAGAATGTTGAGTTTGAAAAAAATATATCATATCAACTTTTGACCTATACCAGAAACATTATCAAAAGTAACGCCCTCATGTTAATTTTCGTTTAATCTACACTTTATGGAGAATATTCCAGAATTTTTTCAAAATCTTTTGTTCAGTACTTCTCGAGATAAGTGGGGTAGAAAGCAATGTTTGGTGGTTTTTTAAAACTATTAGGAAGAAAAACTTTCGCGAATTATATATATTTTTGAACTTATATTTTCACAAGCTTTCATTTTACACTCCACTCGATGACCTGGTAATCTTTTTTTCAAACCCTCCAAAACTAACCTCTTAAGTCAAAGTTTATCTTTCAAAACTACACGGCTCTGATTGGGCCATCAGTTCCTATATTTGTGCCAAATTTCAACTTTCTATGTCAAATAGCCTCGGAGAAAATCGGGTGTGGCAGACAAACAGACAAACACCGAAGGGTTCCGTATGGAACACTAAAAACTGTAAATCATTTTAGAGTATGGTTACGCTGATCTCCTGATAAAAAAACAAATATATTGATTTTTTAATTTTTTTTTTTTTACGAGCATTAACATATAAAAATGTCTATGTTTTTTGATACCCTCAATTTTGGCTTGCACCACCCTGGCATCATGTTTTAAGCATTCCAGACTTGCGAAAAAACACTGCTAAATTAGTATGCATGTGCAATTTTTTCATTTTTTGACTGCACTAAACACTCTATTTTTTTCTGATTTACTCATATATATATATATATATATATATATATATATATATATATATATATATATATATATATATATATATATATGATATATTAAAATTCCGGGTTTCAATTCGTTCGTCTAACAATAAATCTGCACGACGTTTCGCCAAAATCTCATTTGCTGCTGATCAAGTGCTGTTGCTGTTGCTGCTACTCGATACTGTGATCTTGCTGCTACTGCCGCTCGAAGCTAACTCTAAGAAGTCTCTTGGCAAAACCAACAGAGGTTCTTTCAACCCTTGAAGCCATTTTTGCATGGGCAAAGAATCACTTTAATAAAAAGGAAATTTTTTATTTCAACAAAACTTACCGTGACAAAATTCGAAGAAAATTAAACTAGCGATTCGAAACTGTTATTTATGAAAAATTTTGAAATGCACTGGCAGGACAAGAAATAGTGTGTATTAATTGAAAAAATGTTAATTAAATAAATGTTTTGATCATTTATATTACACTTTAATGTTTGTTAAAAATGTTATTTAAAAATGTATATTTTAATTTTCGAAAATATTATATAAATTATAACTATATAATCACAGGTTTTGTCGGTTAAAAGTCAATGCTGTTAGGCGAAAGTTAATTTTTTGACATCGTAATCGCGAAAAAAATCATATGCCATAAGTAATGAAAATAATTTCTTAATGATGCTTATTTGTTTACTTAGTTCAGAGTATTGTATAATACGAAACATACTGTAAAAATGATAATTTATAATTTAAATATTTGATTTTTTATAATAAAAATAGTTAGTAGAATTTATGATCCAAAAAAATTTTTTGTGAAAAAATATATTGAATTCTTTCCTAGTTTGTGGTGTGGAAACTTTGATTTTGGAAATAATATATTAGATTCTTTTCTACCCTTATGTAAGTGGTTATCCTAGGTCAAGTTATGTTAAATTTACACTTCGTGAAATAGAAATCTTATGTATGGAAACCAATATTTTATATTGAAAATTAATACTTTATATTTAAAAATGAATATTCTATATTCGAAAATTGATATTCTATATTATTTTTTATTCTTATTAGGCTACGCTCAATTTATTACATTTAAAGCAAAGGTAAACAAAATTTTCGCCTTTACTTTGCTAGTTTACACAAATTATGGCTATTTCTGAGGTGTCTTTTGAGCTTAGGAACGAATCCTGCCGTGAAGAGATTATTTTGAAATCGAATTCGGATTCAGAATCACAAAAATATGAAGGTTTCATCTTTACTTTGCTAATTTAAAGAGATTTGCTCAATTGTTTACGTATTTTTTGTGGTTATTGATAATTCCTGACGAGATTGGATAATTTTGAACTTAGATTCGGTCTCAGCGTCAAAAAATACATAAGAATATCTTGATCGAGTTATTTGTACAGAAATCCCATCATGTTTGTGAATTACATAGGATTTTTAAGTGAATTTTACAACTGTCAATGCCGTTCCTCGCCGCCATCTTAAAATTTTTATTTTTGCCACTGAGAATTTGGAAGTAGATACAGGGAGCTTTCGTTTAAAACCATCTGTAACTTTAAATGTATTTTCTAGATTTAGAGAAGGTGGGGGGTCCGGTTGAGAAAGAATGACTAATATATATATATATATATATATATATATATATATATATATATATATATATATATATATATATATATATATATATATATATATATATATATATATATATATATATATATATATATATATATATATATATATATATATACATATATATATATATATATATATATATATATATATATATATATATATATATATATATATATATATGCAGGCCGTTCTATTCATAAAATAGTCTAATAAATTTACACACAGTACTTGTAATAACCAGGCACAGCAATAAAATACGTAGATCACTGTTTCTCCAAAGCAAACCAAACACTCCAATGGGCGCTGAAGCCCATTATAAATTAATTGTGTTTACATCCACTTACGTTAAATACATTCTCCAACTCCGCTAACTTTATGGAAACACAGGTAAAACATTTAACTTTAATGGCTCCTAGAAAGTCGCTGTTGTATTTAGGCTTACTCTGCCTTGCTGGAATATTAATTTTGACAAATGGTGTTCAAATATTTATTGTGGAGTCCAACTTTATATTCATTTTAGGTCGGAAGGAACATAAATTTGTAGTTTGACTACTTGTGTTTAAACAAAAATTAGAGAGAATATAGAACAAAAACGCGGGTGAATTTTATCACAGACATCAATAGGCTATTTCTATGTGTGAAACTGTGTGTTTTTACAACTTTGTAGAAGTCTCTCTCTTAGTAAATTAAACGAAATAGGTATTAAAAGGCTATAGGCAACAGGTTTTTTTATGTGATTATGGAATATTATATATGATATATAACGGTCCGAGAAGAATACTTTTTTATGGGCACAGTATACGCGCTGCACGGAAATGCTTAAGGAATTTCTTACGGGTAACTGCTAAAAGTAGTTTTGCTTGAAATTTTGAGAAATAATAGATTTTAGCAGCATGCATTCACTGCTTAAATGTAAAGAGGGTTTATCACGCCGTATTGCCATAATTAATTGTAAAAGTTTCAAATGTTTAACACGTATAAGATAGGAGTCCATACTTTTTCTTCGATCAAAAGAATGTGTTTCTTACAATTTTTGTTGTCGTATTGCATTAAAAAGTAAAAAGTCACAACAAATTATATATACATATAAAAATTACTTTGCTAGGTTCTGTTAAAATATGAAGGCAGTTTACCACCTAGGTGTTTGCAAAAATATTAGATAAATATTACTTTTTATTGAATTTTATGAAGTGAATTTTCGCCATTTCGCCATTTGCCATAGTTCTTTGAATTTCTATAAATTTTTGAACCTGTAGAGTTTTTGGACCCACCTAAACTTATTCGAGAGCGGCAAATAAATGAACCAATGTTCGAATACTATAATACGAGGTGAAATTCCGAATATGTGCCATGAAGTCTGCTTTTATAAGCACAATTTTTATATTTTTAATGCAAAGCTTAAGTTATAAACAAATTTATTTTTCCTATTTGCATTATTATCTAGCTGTGATGCATGTGTTCATATGTTTTTTGACACGTTAAAGTCCAATTTCTAATCCATTTTTTTTTCTATAATAACTTAATATAATATTATTTAACTCTTTGGGAATTTAACACAAATAATTTTATTTAATCGCATATAAATAAACTGATTAGCTCTTAATTTTAATAAATTGGAAAAATAGATTAGAAATTCAGGCTGCAGGTCAAAATTCATCTAAAAAACTTGGATAGAGCTCGTAAACAGCCTAGATTTTGCTGTTATGGAGATAAATTCTATGAAATTCGGTCTATTAACATAATTGTTTATAATAAATTGTTTATAACAATAAAAAAGCTAAGTTTTTTCAAAAATAGACTCTGAATTCGTATACAGTACGTTGACATACGACTAAAATAATTTGGGTGGAGCGCTTAATTAACTTAAATGTCGTTATTATAAAAATAAATTATATCAAATTCCTTTTTTTAAATAACTGCTTAAAAAAAATGGTTAATAACAATTCATTTTAAAAAAAAAAACTAATTGCAGATCGGATTCTGCGACTCAAAAAAAAGATAACGTACACTAGAGTGGAGCCGCAACGCTCAAGGTTTAAAAAGAAAACAGTGAAACCGGGGGTGGCTGATGGAATATTCGGTCATTATTGTACTGGCAATAACCAAAACCAAATGTGGCAAAATTATTGTACGTTTTAAATGATTAAAATTTTAATTCTTGAGGTTTTTTGGATCACTCTTATCGTCTGTCATGTTAAAAATCAAAAATTTCGAATATACTGTCCAATATAGCTTCCAATTTTTTTTTTAAAGTTTTCACAATTACATATTAAAAAAGCTTTTGAATATAAATAATAAATATAAACAAAGTTTAAATGTTAAATTAAAAAAAAATATATATAAAGCGAAATTGCGCTGAAAATTAAGTAAATATATTAATCTGCTTGTAGCTGTTTTAATGATGATTTAAGCATCTCTCCAGACACTGGTGCATGTATATAGTGGGACGGGCTCGCGCGTTGTGGAGCAGGCGCTAGCGAGTCTCAAAAATACTTATGCGTTATTACAGAAAAAAATGTAATTTATTTTAATAAAAAACCAGACTCCATGGCAGATAATATTACTTTTAGTATCTACAAACCTCAACGAACATATTAAAACAAATTTCATTCGCTCCTCTATGGGTTCAGGTGGGTCCATTTTTCTGCAACTTTAGACCGGTATAACTTTCGACCATTATAACTTTGGATTGACCCAATATCTATGGCACACATTCATTTTTCAGTTATATTTCACAGAAATCAAGCTATACCCAAAACATCTGACACTCAGCGTTGGGTTCATCTACCAACTTTTCTTGCAGCTTTAAAGCGTATTTTCCGGAACAAGAACCACACTTGAGGCTTCAAACTGCCTGGAGGGACTAAGGGAGGTATAATTAACAAAGTGGTACTATTATTTGCCACTCTTCGATGAGGTCGCATTATGGTCGTGAGCTCACGGACTAATATATTCAATGCAATAACACGTTATTGCGAGCGGCGGGAAGCAAACGAGAAGCTACGTTGCCACATTCATTATACTTTGAAAACGAAATTATTTCGCGTCTTTCTCTAACCTAATACTCTCTCTGTCTTCTCGTAAGAAATACCTTAAGTTGCTAGAAGATGAATGTATGTATGCACGGAAAGATCAATTTAGATTGCTTCGCGGCAGCTTATACTTGGTGTGAACACTGTCCTTAGTAGTCGATTCTAAAGGAATGTGGTCACTCTATAAACAAGGGTATGGGACACGGAGTGACAAGCTAAATCCATACGGATGCGATGTATTAGCTCGATGTGTATTCCTAGCGTGCCGCACTCTGGGAAAAATTCAACGGGCTACGTCCGTCGAACACTGCTTAGAAAAATGTTTATCAAGTCGTTAACCTTTCTTCGCTGCTCCAAAAATTTAATGTTTCCGGTAATTTTCGAATTTCCAGTTAGGTGAATATGTCTTATCTGAACAGAATATAATAAAGGCAGCATATATTTAGGAGTAGATCTATAAACGCAAGAGTAGTATTTCGTCTGTAGTCAAAATTAAACTGTAAGATTAAAAATGTCGTTAAATATAAAACTTCCTAGTATAAAATAATTTTATCAGCTTTTGAGAGGCTCTTCTTGTTAAGTAGTTAACGTAATCATGTCAAGACATATTTGCAATCAAGTTAACGCTTAGCAGCTTAGGTAACAATGCTAGTCAAATGATATAATTAGATCTGTTCTGTAACGTTAACCGTCTCAGAACAAAATTTCTACTTGGGTTTTTGGGACCTTAAATTTTACTTGGTTAGTGTTACCCCAAGACAGAATTCCTTCCACGTTTATGCCTTGTTCGGTAAATCAAGAAACCGTGTTATTAGAAAAGCTATAGATTGTAGTTATGGGCTTTTTCAGTAGACTATAATTATTGTAAAGAAGAAAGGAGTTAGGAGTCTGGAACTGGAAGTATATAGATCGGCATTGATAGTGAAGATGTGGGAAAGAAATGCCTCAACTGTTATTCATAAAGAACGTTGCCTGAGAAAACTGGACAGCTACGAGGCTGGTTTGAAAAGTCCGTGCAAAAATAAAAACTACTTATGTGTTTGGGGTAAACCTTTTCTATTTTTCGACATAGTCTCCTTTTAGGCTTATACACTTCGTCCAATGATGTTCTAGTTTGTTGATCCCTTCCGAATAATAGGATTTGTCCAAGTCTGCAAAATATCCATTAGTGTCTGCAATCACCTCCTGGTTTGAATAAAATCTTTGTCCCGCCAGCCATTTCTTCAAATTGGGGAACAAACAGTAGTCCGAGGAAGCCAAGTCTGGAGAATAGGGGGGATGTGAAACGAGTTGGAATCCTATTTCCATTAATTTTGCGACCACAACTGCTGAGGTGTGTGCTGGTGCGTTGTCGTGGTGGAAAAGGACTTTCTTGTGGGCCAATCGCGGGCGTTTTTCTTGCAGCTCGGTTTTCAAACGGTCCAATAACGATGAATAATATTCACCTGTAATAGTTTTACCCTTTTCCAGATAGTCGATGAGGATTATCCCTTGCGAATCCCAAAAGACAGTCGCCATAACCTTTCCGGCCGAAGGAACGGTCTTCGCCTTTTTTGGTGCAGATTCCCCCTTGGTAACCCATTGTTTAGATTGTTGTTTGGTCTAAGGAGTATAGTAATGTATCCATGTTTTATCCACAGTGACGAAACGACGCCTAAAGTCCTCCGGATTCTTCTGGAACAGCTGCAAACCGTCCTTGCAACACTTCACACGATTCCGTTTTTGGTCAAGCGTGAGCAATCGCGGCACCCATCTTGCGGATAGCTTTCTCTTGTCCAAATATTTATGCAAAATATTATGTACCCGTTCAGTCGAGATGCCCACAGCACTAGCAATCTCACACACCTTAACTCTTCTGTCATCCATCACCATATCATGGATTTGATCAATGATTTCTGGAGTCGTAACCTCCACAAGCCGTCCAGAACGTTCAGCGTCACTTGTGCCTATATGGCCAGTCCGAAAATTTTGAAACCACTTATAAACTGTTCTAATCGAAGGTGCGGAGTCACCATAATGTTTATCAAGCTTCTCTTTAGTCTCCTGAGGCGTTTTGCCTTTCATAAAGTAATGTTTAATCACCACACGAAATTCTTTTTCGTCCATTTCTTGAAAATCACTCGACTTCCTTGATTCACACGAATGCCAAACACAAAGAAATAGACCAATATGGCTGGCTGAAACTTGGTGTGCGTTCATTCAAGAGATGCTACTAACTAAACATGACCTCGATACGCGCCGGTGGTGCCATCTCTCGGACTTTACACGGACTTTTCAAACCAGCCTCGTATTTATGAAATCTCTCAGACCTACCAATACACCGTAACTTAGGCAATAATTCGTCTTACCAAACACAGTCCAATACCTTAGTGCAATGGCTCGAACTGTTCTAGAATATTTAACTAAAAACTATGGTGATCGCTAATTTCGTGACCTTGGATATTACTGAAAGCGAAACCATTGGTTTATATCTTTTGGCATGGTATTTTTGTCTTTGTAAGTATTATTGGAATATTGAGGCATTCCTAGCAAGAAAGTAATATTACTTTTCTATATGATAACTAAGGACACCCAAATATGCAAAGCGCATATATTGCATATTTTGCATATTATATGCATTTTTCTAAATATTTGCATAAATGCTTTAAAAATAGCATATATGTGCATATTTGAAGGAATTCATCATAATGTAGGTCTTTGGCAGGCGTTTTCATTCATTTTTCGGACTAAGGGTTAATGTTTAGGCCGCCGCCGCGCCGGTGGTTTTCCTCCAATAAATTTTATTATTTTATGGTCAGTAAAAACCAGTCAGTAAACCCCAGACGGCCATCAGAGCATACTTGTATTATTAATTTATTTGATTTCATTTTTGGTTGTGCTTTTAAAGTGGTTACGTCGATTTGTGCTTTTTATGTTGTGAGTATTTTACTACAGTGAAATACCCAAAGCCAGTAGTGTGTCAGTGTGGATTAAACCATACAAAGAACTAAGAATAGATATGGGAAAAATCTACTGTTCTGCATGTGTTAAAATTGTAATTATAATTTTTGAATACCTATTGAATATACAGGGTATTTCATTTTCGTTTAATATTTAAACATAACGAAATTTTTGTCAGGATTTTGCCGTTGATGCTATTTTCAATGTTATTTAAGTTATTTTTGTTCCATTTAACGAATAAAATTTCTATTTAACGAAACCACGAAATAGAAATACATACGTAAACGTATGTATTTCTAGGTAATCTAATAAAAAAGGTACAAAGCAGAATTTTAGTTTTTGCCTGCCCTAAGCACCTAGTTTTCTATTTAACGAAATTTCTGTGCAATGATGACATCAAACATTCCGTTATCGAAGCTACGTAATCAAAACTTTACTTCCTTCCTCCAGAAGTATTGCAAATTTAATATTTCAGGTGAAACAACAATACGGAGAAACAACGTAAGCTCCTTGTATTCACAGGTAATTGAGGAAATTAAAGGTAACGCAACGAACATTTTTACATATGTATTGATGAAACCACCGATTCAAGAGGACGGTATATTGCGCATTTATTGATTGGAGTTCTTAGCGACGATATTTTGCCAAAATCTTATCTGATTGCTTCCAAACAGGTAGAAAAAACAAATGCATTGACAGTGGCCAGATTTGTTCAAGAGGAACTATCGAAGTTTTTTCTTCCTACGCCTGTTCTAGGAGATAATTTTTTGCTTATTTTGTCAGATGCAGCACCGTACATGATAAAGGCCGGGCAAAATTTGAAAACTTTTTATCCAAACTTAATACATGTAACATGTCTCGCTCATGCTTTAAATAGGGTTGCTGAGGAAATTAGGAATCATTTTCCGCTTGTGAATAGCTTAATTTCTAACATGAAAAAAATCTTCCTTAAATCGCCTTTAAGGATTCAGTTCTACAAAGAAAAACTACCAAACACTCCTCTTCCACTTGGTTGGAAGGAACATTTTTTTATTGCGACAACTTCTGTCAACTAGATGGTCTAATTGCAGAATCATCAGACGAATCTTCCCAATCCCTTACAGAACTTAAACGATTATTCAAAAACAAGGAAATAAAACAACAACTTTCCTTTCTTAAAACAAATTGTAGCTTTGTTTCTAAAACCATAACTCAAATAGAGGAATCTAATTTGCCATTAACTCGAAGTGTTCAACTAATAAAACAATGTGAGGTCGCTTTTGAAAATGTCGCAGGTAAAATTGGGAGCAAAATTTTTCAAAAATTTCGGAATGTTATGGAAAAAAATAGTGGGTGTCAATTTGTCAGCCAAGTAGCTAATGTTTTAAAGGGGGATTTTATTGATTCCATTGATTTAGATCCTATGCTATTAAATAATTTTAAAAACGCCCCTATTACATCAGTCGATGTGGAAAGGAGTTTCTCAATTTATAAATTTTTATACAACGATAGAAGACAAAACTTTTTAATGGAGAATTTTGAGAAACATTTAGTAGTTTATTGTTTTTATAACTAACGGCGACCCTGTCTTTTGCAATATTTGCATATTTCCGCTTACTTAGTTGCATCGCCCTGTATGTATCAAATTTAAAATATATGTTTTATTATGCTGTTTACTACGTATATAAATTTTTATAATATGTACCTACATTATTATTATTATTATATGTTCATCTTTAAGTAAAGTAATAAAATACATTATTATTTATATTTATTTTTTACTTTGTATAATATTATATTTAGATTTAGTTCATTCGCCCTGTATGTTGAAAATTTAAAATGGGTTTTTTATTGCTACATTTGTATAGTACTCGTATCATGTAATGTGAAACAATAAATTTACATTTTTCAAGTCTATTTCGATTTTTTTTTCTGTATATTTACCACATGTAGGTGCATATTTTGAGAAAATTATTTGCATATTTATGCGCATATTTTAAAGTTTTTCACTTGCATATTTGGGTTTCCTTAATGATAACTTAAAAAATCCAC
Organism: Pachyrhynchus sulphureomaculatus; assembly: GCA_019049505.1. NCBI lineage: Eukaryota > Metazoa > Arthropoda > Insecta > Coleoptera > Curculionidae > Pachyrhynchus > Pachyrhynchus sulphureomaculatus. The sequence goes on from CM032449.1 coordinate 65,797,980, forward strand.
ACAAATGTGATGTTAGTTAGCTCATTTTTAAGTACTGGGATAGCTATTTTATCAGTGCCAAATTTTTTTGGGGGTTTTCTTTATGACACATTTCATAACATGCTGTCGCACAGTGTCTCGACTAGTACAAGCTAGCGGGACAATATTATTTCTTCACTTATTTCAATTGTTTATTTATATTCCAGGTATCTTAAGCTATTTTAAGAAAAAAAAAAGTTGAAAAATGTGTACTGTATGTGTATTAATCGAAATATGTAGCTGCAAGACGGAAGTGGTTTACTAATGTGTCTCATTTGTTCACTATTGTCGCTAATTGTTCTTTAATTAGCTACATACGTCTACCTACTCATTATGTGTAAAAAGCACAATCATGTTTGTTTACAAAGAAATTTCTAGGAAAAAAATAAAAATCATAATGATAGTACCCACATTTATTAATTTACAAAATATTATTTTTTTTGAAATAAATTAGTACAATAACAGTATCTATATATCAATTATTTACAATAACAAGGTGTATAAGTAAAAGAAATATAATATTAAATAACTTATATACTAAGGCATGAACTATAAGCAACTACAACACACAATAAAATAAGAATAATAATTACAATAAAAAAATACTTAAACCTACTAATCACCATCAGATGAGTCGTCATCACCGCTCTCCCATTCAGTAGAATATTCAGAGAGTAAATAATCCTCCTCATTTAATTCGTGGTGATGACTTACTGATGGTGTTTCGGATGGCAATGAAGGTGGGATAATCAACTGCAGAACCTCCGATGGCAAAGAAGTAAATTTTCTTCGCGGTAATTCTCTATACGACTTGATAACAGGATCAGACGTAATTAAAAGCATTCTCAAAAGATCTGTATTTGTGGCAATACGTGACCGCTTCCTGGTGTGCTGTTCACGGAATCTACGACAGTCCTTATTTCTTGCCTCCTGGACTTCTTCGGAGAGTTGTCCAATGGGAAGAAGAAAAGACTTTATAACTTCCGCGCTGTGTACAAGAATTTTATGCACAGTCACGGGCATGGAATACCACGAATACAGATCAAGGTATAATTTTCTAGTATCAACACAAAACTTTTCGAATTCTATATAATTTATGTCATATCCCGATGACAAGGTTCTTAAAATTACATGAAATCTACGAATAAGGTTTACGTCTAATCCTGTAATTTCGCTGCTCAATTCAGCTTTGGAAAAAAATCTACGTGCTGCGTTTCCATCGTTTGTGTTACCATACCCAGGTTTTGGTTTATCTACAATGAGACCCATACGATCTGTAAACAATTTTTGTATCTCTTGTGAGCGTTGCTTCACAATAGCTTTGTCGTTATCTCCCCTGACTTGCCACTTTTTAGTGTTCCGTACGGAACACTTATAAGATCACTTCGGTGTCTGTCTGTCACACCCGATTTTCTCCGAAACTATTTGACATAGAAAGGTGAAATTTGGTAATAATATAGGAATTGATGGCCTCATCAGAGCCATGTAGTTTTGAGAATTAAATTTTGACTTAAGTGGTTAGTTTTGGGGGGTGAAGACGGAAATGAAAAAAAAAATTTTTTACTAGGTCATCGAGTGTAGTGTCAAATGAAAGCTTGTGAAAACACGAGTAAAAAATATATATATAATATTATACTTGCGCGCACTTTTCTTTGTATTATTTTTAAAAATTCGCGAAAAATCGCTGCCCCGGGCCTTATCTCGAAAAATACTTATCAAAAAATTTCGAAAAAATTCTGGAATATTCTCCACGGGGTGTAGATTGAACGAAAATTATCGCGAGTGCATTACCTTTAATAATTTATATGGTATACAAAAAAATTTCAAGGTCATCAGATTTCAGTAAAGATTGGAAACAAACTTTGTTGAAAACTCATTTGGGGTGTATTTTGTGAAGTCACTGATCATTTTATACCTCTGTAACAAAATTTTTTTATTTTAAATGCAATCAACGTACGGAACACTAATTGCGCAAGTTTAATTTGCACTTGACCGGTTTTTTATTTATTTCTAAACGATAGCTGATGTGAAGCAAACATTCAAACGTGCGGATCCATGCATGTAAAGTAGATAAACCAAATGCAAGGCGTTCTTCGTTGCTGGGATATTTCTTTTACTCCTCGTTCATAGTAGACGGGGTGGCACCGCAAATATAACACTTTTGTGTTGAACTTGTGTCTGTTAAGGCATTGCACACTTTGCTATCAGTCATTGTCAACAACAAATCGTGTTTAACAGAGATTTGAGATCCAGCAACGTTACATAATGTTAGAAGAAGCTGATTTACTTCATCTAAAATTTTAGAAGTTTCTTCTTTCGTAAACTCTTTTGTCTCCTTGGCAAAAATAAACTTAATAGGACGGCAATATAAAGTAGAGGAAGGTCTTGGATTTTGCCAGATCACAGTTTCGCCATCAAGCAGTCTCAAAGGGACAAATGAGTATACGAACAAAAATTCGTCTGTAGCGTTAGTGTTCTCAAATTTCTGCTTATACGTGCTATGCCCCGAACTCCCATCACAGCCCCATTTGCTTACCAACGTATAATATGAACGAGGTAACACACTTCTAACGACTTCCGTCTGAGCTTTAACTAATCGTTCAGCCGTTTTATCCAAAATCGCGTGAAGTTTAATTTCAGCTCGAGATTCAGTCACAGAAATATATTCGTCAGGATAACAAGAAGCTTTGGACTTACTTAAACTATAAAACGATGGATACACTTGATGTCCCGCTTTCATTGACCATTTTCTTGTTTGTTTATATGAGTGAGAAGTCGATTTCGAGTCCACATAATAAGCTAAAGCTTCGTCTGGTGTTAACTGCCGACTTTGTTCAGAACACTTATTCTTTTCTCTAGTTTCACTGACAGCGACGTTATGGATCTGTTTAGCAACACTTCGATGCCCTTCTTTTCGAGTAGCTAACTCAGCTGCTGTAATAAGCTCACTTGCACTTCGCGATTCCAAAAGATCTTCTACTCTCCGTCTCTTCGTTTTCGTTGATGAGTCTTCAAATGATTTTCCGGGTCGCCCTACGGAAAGAGCCGCTGATGATGTTGAAGTGCACGGCTGGTTAACACACATCTTTATTTCGATTCCGGATCCCTCTAACCAATCTTTATGTTTGATTAGAAACATTTCTTTGTTACACTTTAAAGAAGTCCACTTTTGATTGAATTTTGCTGAAAGGCTTGATATTTTCATTTTGAGTCGTTTTAGAGAATCGTCAGAAACATCAGACATATTGAATTTTTCACTTATATAATAAAAAATGCCACTGTTTCGTTCAGTTTTGTCATGTTTTAGCCATTCTTCAAAAAACTCCATTTTCGTCATAGTCACGACTTGTTCTGAAAAAAATAAAATAATTTTACTTTCGGGCCTTTTCGGGGTCTATAATATATATGAATCTGTGCCTGAATGTTGTAGGTATTACATATAGAAAAATCTAGGTGGATATATGTGGATAAAAAAAGTTGCTACTTTTAAAGTTTACAATTAATGTAAAATTTGCTGGATTTATCTATACATTTACAAATTGATATCACACCAAAAGTATACATATTTTTTATAAAAAATATAAGTCATAATAGAGTACATACCTTCAACAGAATATTCCATCACAAAAAACTCGTTTCACTTTGCTACCAATTTTAAAATATGTTATCACAAGTGTGCATAAAATGCAACTGATTTGCAAATGAAAATGACCTCTCTTATAAGGGTTACTTTGACCCCCTGATAAGATACCTTTATGAGGTGATAAACAAATTAATTCTTGGAATTCGTTAAATGGGAGGGGTTGTTTACAAGTCGTTATCAGTGGTTCCTGGAAATTACGTCATGAATATTGTCCCGCTAGCATGTTCTTGCCGAATCACTGTGTGTCGGTACAAAATATAGGTCATTTTTGACTACATTTTGTAAATTTTGGGTGGTGTTTTCTCATAAAAATAGAATGTGAAGCAAAAAGTTTAGCTAACAAGTTAGCTTTTTTCAACAGATATGGCTACAATAGTATTTATTGACCGTGATGGTTGAATTGTTAGAATGCACAAGAACTTTGTTTTTGTTTTTTGATTACGTGCCTCCTTACTTTTGTCGATTCGATTATTTGTTTGCAGCTGTTCCAAGAACTAACCAGAATGTTACGAGTTATAACTTTAGGGTTTTTACCAATTTTGTAGATTGTGGTGCCCAATTTCACACTGTTTACCCGTCTATTTGTCACGAGTTAGTACAGCACTTGATGTTAAAACGTGTTGGCAGTAGCGCACGGTAGATTTATGGTGATAGTACAAATCTCCGGATTGATGGTAAAAAGAGGTCAAGTCTAACAAGCACTGCTTCATGGTCAGGAATCCGTGTTGGTTTATCGATAAGCTGTTTCAAACAGGATATTATTTTTGAGTTTTATAGAGCTCTTAATTCTCGAAACGTTAATATATATCTATAATAGTATTATTGTGATATTTATTTATTTGTTGATAGTGGTAATTTCAAACTAAATAAGGGTATAAATAAGAAATATACAAAATATTACATTTATACAAATTTTATTTATTTATATTTGACACTGTACAGGGTGAGTCAACGATAGAGTAAAGTTCATTATTTAATTTGTTTCGGGAAAGACGAAAAAATGTTAAATAGAATGGTTTTAGGGGATGTTAAGATGCACAGTTTAAAATTATTTTTGAGTATATAGGGTACTTCGAAAAAGTTTTTTTAAATGGAACATCCTATTTTCTAATTTATTTTTAAACTTTGCGTAAAATTTTATAGTTTTTTTATTAATAATGTTATAGACCTAAACCTAGTAGTTTTTCTAATATTTTAATTTAAAAAAAATACTAGTTTTCAGTTTTGAAAAAAATTGCCAGTAGCGCCATTGTTTCTGAAGGTGGAATACTCATAATTGGTACGAGCGTTCTATAGAGATGAAAAAAAGATATATGTAAAGAAATTTGAGTTAGATGCTACAGGGTATTCAAAATAAATTAATGCATTTCGACTATTTTAAATTAAAAAATCTCAAATTTTTTAAACGGCACACCCTGTATATTATTATTTTTTCTTATAGATTTTAGAAAACCTTCCAACTTTTATTAAGTATGTCATATACCTATTTCTAATAGTTTTCGATTTATTTTGAATTTTTCAATTTTTACCCTTTTTTTTAATACACTTACGCTACTGTGAAAACATAAGCCAGTAGTTAGTAATAATTTTAATATAGTGTAACTTATCTAATGATTAATTATTATGACGTAATAAGTGTTGAAAAATATGCCCGTCTACTTGAATACACATGTTTAGTTGTTTTACTATATTTTTCTTCACTTTCCTTAGCATAAAGGGCATTATTGTCCTGCATGCATCCCGTATCCTATTTTCCATAACTACTGGTGTTGTAGGGGGATTCATATAAACACGATCTTTAATGTAACCCCACAAAAAGAAATCTAAAGGTGTTAAGTCACATGATCGAGAAGGCCACTGAATTAATCCATCCCTACCGATCCATGTTTGTGGGTAACGATCGTTTGAAAATTCTTGAACTACCGGCTGTAATGAGCAGGAGCTCCGTCTTGTTGAATCTACATTTGTTTCCTTTCAAAGTTATCAACTTCTTCAAGAAGCTGGGGTAATTCGTTTTGCAAAAAATTTAGATATCTAGGCCCGTTAAGCGGTTCGCGGAAAAAATATGGACCAATAATTCTAAAATTTAATATTCCACAACATACATTTTTTTAGTTTGGTTTTGAACTTCCCGGGCCCAAAATGGATTAACTGTTAAATAATAATGCATGTTATGGCTGTTAACTGCTCCATTACTGCGAAAAGTAGCTTCATCAGAAAACATTATTTTGGAAAAAAAATTTGGATGAGCCTCTACTGCTCCATTCAAGGTGGTACAAAAGTTTACTCGTCGTTCAAAATCACGGTCTTGAAGTTCTTGGTGTAGTTCCATATGTAAGGGATCATACTTGTATTTTCTCGTGGTGCGTAGATTGGGATGTATCAGATAAGTCAGCTAGTTGACGGCTCCTGGGGATTATCTTCAACATGAAGTAAAATCTCCATTTCTTACCATTGGTAGCATTCTGATTTACTACAAGGCTGGTTTGAAAAGTCCGTGCAAAAATAAAAACTACTTATGTGTTTGGGGTAAACCTTTTTTATTTTTCGACATAGTCTCCTTTTAGGCTTATACACTTCGTCCAACGATGTTCTAGTTTGTTGATCCCTTCCGAATAATAGGATTTGTCCAAGTCTGCAAAATATCCATTACACAAAGAAATAGACCAATATGGCTGCAATTTGGTGTGCGTTCATTCAAGAGATGCTACTAACTAAACGTGACCTCGATACGCGCCGGTGGTGCCATCTCTCGGACTTTGCACGGACTTTTCAAACCAGCCTCGTATTTTCCGTTTCGGATACTCAACGCTACCACTAGCACCAAACCATTCCATTAAGCACTGAAAAGATTTTCTAGATGGTATACAACTATTAGAGTACTTCGCTCCGTAAAGCCTTATTGCCAAAAGACAATTTTTTCCCTCCTCGTCCAGTATATTAACCATATCAATTAATACATTTTTAGGAAAATCGATAACTATTACCTTTATATGTTACTTACTACAACAAATTAAACTATTTTTACTTGCTTAATAGACATGTCAAAATTTGACAATGCCTACATTTTTGTTTTGTCTTGGCAACTATGATTTTATAGCGTAAGTGTATTGAAAACAAGGATAAAAATTGAAAAATTCAAAATAAATCGAAAACTATTAGAAATAGCTATATGACATACTTAATAAAAATTGCAGGGTTTTGTAAAATCTATCAGAAAAAATAATAATATACAGAGTGTGTCATTTAAAAAATTTGAAGTTTTTCAATTTAAAATAGTCGAAATGCATAAATTTATTTTGAACACCCTGCAGCATCTAACTCAAATTTCTTTACATGTATCTTTTTTTCATCTCTATAGAACGCTTGTATCAATTATGAGTATTCCACTTTCAGAAACAATGGCGCTACTGGCAATTTTTTACAAAACTGAAAACAAGTGTTTTTTTTAAAAAAATTGAAATATTAGAAAAACTACTAGGTTTAGGCATATAACATTATTTATAAAGAAGTTATAAAATTTTACGCAAAATTTAAAGATAAATTAGAAAATAGGATATTCCATTTAAAAAAACATATGTTATACCGGCCACACTTTTTTAAGGTAGCCTGTATACTTAAAAATAATTTTAAACTGTGCACCTTAACATTCCCTAAAAAAAATGAGGTAATGAACTTTACTCTATCGTTGACTCACCCTGTATATTCTTCTTTCGTTCTCTCTTTTTAAAATATACTTAAGGTTTTAAAAATGGTTTTGTTACCTTTCATAGTATTTGTTTTATTTAATAATCATGAATATTTTTCAGAAAAAAAATGGGGCTTTTTCATTTTAAATTTTATATTTTTATCTTTATCCAAAATACATTTTTTCGTAAGATTAATTGTGTTGCACTCTTTTAAGATAATTATGAATAAATTCACCCATTCGAAATGATTCTTTACACTAAAACTATTTACCTTTTCAAAAGTAATTTACAAAAATCTCTCAGAGAAAGAAACTTTACGTATAAAGCGTTGAGTGGAGCCGTGATAGATGGGCTTTACGGGCTGACACCCCGCCAGAGCGGTACAAAGTCCACGTGCTTAACTTGACACGTTCACGATTTGTGTTCGAGGAAACCACTGAGTCCAATCGAAATACACCCTTGAGAACACGATGTTTGATGTTATTACAGTTGTTTTCTTTCCCGGGAATTATACCCTTTCATCCGGCTGGTCATCGATTTTTCGTCTTTCTTGGTTTTTCTCTGCAAAAACTGAGAGAAACTTGTTGACCGTCGGAGAGGATAAATTCAATTTTAGCGAAATAAAGGAACTGTTTTAGGCTGTTAATTAATTATTTTCGAAATTACGTTTCGGAGGAAAGGATTGGCATAGCAGGAAAATAATTTTTATTTTTGTAATGTAAGTAAATATTTATTTTAAAATCTAAATGAACTCTATAGAGGCCCATAAATATACGAGGGCATATTAATAAATTTCCAGCCTAGCAAAGAAAGAACAAGCAAATCAAAGATTATTTATTCAACGCAATATCCTTTTAACTTTATATACTTAGTGCAACTTTACAAAAAAAAAAATTTTGTCTTGGTTTACAAAGCAGTTTTCAACAACATTTAATTCTTCTTCATTTGAAGGAAATTTGTGTCTTTTGAAATGTTTTTTTTTTTGGTTTTGAGAATAGATAATAGTCCTAAGGAGCTAAATCAGGGGATTACGGGGGATAATGAATCAGTTCAAAGCATAATCCTATTTCCTGTAGCAAGGTAAGTAGGTGCATTTTCTTCCAAAAACAGCATCCTTGTAGACATTTTTACTGTATATTTTACAATAATTTTTAAGAAGAATCCCATCCTTGTACTAAAAACGGAAGCAAAAACTTATCCTGCTGATTAATATAAGCAAAACTTCTTGGGGCGAGATGAGCCAGCATGGTTTTACTCTTCAGCTCTCACGTTTCATCCACAGTTACTATTCCATCCATTTAGCTGATAATCACCTCACCGAAATCAGAAAAGATAAGCGAAAATCTCTTTGTAGGAAATGTTCAAAGTCTACTTTACATTTTAGCCCAATTTATTAATTAAATGTATATGTATGTATATATATATGTTAGATATAAAAATAATGATACTTTACTATTAAATTTGTAATCCCTTATACAATGTATTACAATGTTGTTAAGAGATACACATGTGCTTACTCAGCGTCTAGCAGTAAAATTAAATGGTGAAACATGAGTAACAGATTGCACCATATTTCATCATCTTGTGCAATTTTGCAAATTCAGCAAAAGTTAAGATCATAAAAACCAAATAAAAAACGCGACGAACACAGTTGAAATTTTTACTTTGAACAAGTTAAATAATATTATTTTGAGCGAGCAAACAAAACTCGAATTTAACAGTCTAATTTAAAAAGTTCTCAAACGGAGACCAAAGTTTAACAAAAGAAAAAGCACGTTTGTATCTTTCAAAGTGAAAGTGAAAAGAAAAGCTTTTTTTCAAATAAATCAAAATAAAGAAAGGTTTTTAAGAAAAAGAAAGTTTTTTTTAAAAATCATTTTGTTGTGAGCCACGCGCAACAAAATTGGCGCAGTCGTACAGATTTTTGTCCAGATTTCACCTGCTTTGCGGAACACGAAGCCACCGAGCACTCTCACCCCGAAGTAGAAGTGGAAAAAAAGAGGAAAAAGATCATTCGGACCAAAAGCAACAAAGCCTTCGCGAACAACCCAAAGGATACAAGTTTTAGGAAATATTGGTGGATTAGGAACACCTGGTGACACCCCTGGCCAATATAACCTGAAATGCAAAACCTTTTTTTAAGAAGAGGAATAGAGTAAGAATCATCACGATTTTATTTTATTTTTCTTTTTGCCGCAATTTTACTTCATAAATTGCACATTTAACATCAAGTTAGATTGAAACCGTCTAGTTTACTTTACAACTACACGATTTCCATCTCACGCATTTCTTAATATAAAGAAACTGTTCTAACATCGAATATCATTTTTTTAACATCTCAAAATGACAAATAACAACTCAAATTCAAACGTAACTCTAGAAGCCGAGCCCTACAAGCTATCTGAAATCTTTTCAATAATACCTGAATTTGAAGGAGACCAGATATTTCTTGGTACATTTCTAACAGCGTGCGATCATGCATATGATATGGCAGCTACGGAACAAAAGAAATTTCTTGTAATTCACATAAGAAATAAACTACGCGGAAGAGCAGCTCAATTAATTAGCTCTAGAAATCCAGCAACGTATGAGGATATAAAAATACTTCTAAATTCTCATTTCGGAGATTCCCGCGATCTTACATCCCTCATCCAAGATCTTCAACGATTAAAGCAACTTCCTGGAGAAACTGCAATTAATTTTTATAACAGACTCCAAGTTCTAAACGCAAAGATGCTAGCCAATATTCAAAAATCCCCACTAACCAAAGATCAAAAAACAGCCCAGATAAGTCTAATTGAAACTATGGCCTTAAACACATTATTAACAGGTCTAGAACCCAAATTAGGACAACTCATAAGAGCAAGCCAACCCAACACCTTACTTCAAGCCCAATCTCGCATCCATCGAGAAACGCAATTATCATACTTTGAAAACCAGAAATTTCAAAGACCACCTTCCCAAACACAGCCAAAGCAATTTCAAAAAAAGCAACCAATACCAAAATGCTTTTCATGTCAAAGATTAGGTCATACGTCCAATCAATGTAGAAGTCAATCTCAACAACAATTCCCAAACACTTCAAGCTTTATTCAAAGACCCACTTCAAATTTTATACCAAGACAAAACCCAAATATAACACAAAGACCAAACATTACGAATAACACCACAGGTCAACAACCAAGTGGACAACCAAACTTCGTTCCAAAATTTCCCAATAATCAATACCAACCACAAAGACCCTCAGTAATACAACGAAACCCTAATTACCAACCAAGACCGGTACATTACTATTCACACCCCAACGAAGAAAACTACTATTATGCTGATAATAGTAATGATTATAATCCAGAAGACTATTATGCCGCTAATAGTCCAGGAGACAATTGCTACATCGATAATCAACACTATAACAGCGAAAGCTATTATGCTGTTAATAGCAATGATAATTATGATTACGAGTATGACAATGAATATGAGAACCCCTATAACGGAAATTTTCTCGAAATCCCGATCAAAGACCACCCCCCAGAATGTTCATACCCGAATACAGAGAATGTCAACAAAGTCCAAACTCTGAACATAAACCCACAACACATCAGTGCGAATTTAAACAACCAACCGAGTCCAGACCAACGATTTCTCTAAATGCAGTTAGTTCGAAAAATCTTTACTATATCAAAGATCGAACAAACCAATTCAAACTCCTTATCGACACCGGAGCTGGTATCTCAATCTTTAAATATAATACCGTTCAGAACTACCCTGGACGTTTTCCTGAAAATGTAATTATCCAAGGGATAACGAATCAAAAAATTTTAATAAATGAATCCATTCTCATACCTTTTAATTTAGGAGACCCACACAAAGTTTACCTTTGTGATCTCGATATTGAATTTGACGGAATCTTAGGCCTTGATTTTTTAGAACACTATGACGCAGTCATAGATCTAAAATCGAAAAATCTAAAAACAAATTTCAAAAATATCCCGCTATTTAAAGCTGGCGAAGAAAATTTAACCCTCGAGAAACCAAACTCAACCCTCGAGAAACCAAACTCAACCCTCGAAGAAAGTTCAACCCTCGAAAAAATAAACCCAACCTTCGGAGAAATAAAATTAGCGCACAACGAACAAAATTTTCACACTTTCGAAAATAAAATCGATATCGAACCACGGACCGAACAAATTTTTAAATTAAAATGTAAACTTAGAAATACGGACGCTATACTTCTAACACAGGAAAAAGAACGCGTAAGAATACCCAACGCACTTGTACATATAAATGAATACGGAGATTTTTTCACATCAGTAATAAACCCGAACGCAATTCCGAAAACCATCGATTTCTCGGATATAATTCTTGAGCCATTAGAAGAAACAGCAGAAAATCAAATCTTGAATTTTAATGAGCCAAACACTGAACTTGTAAATCGAAGAAATCTGATAATAAACCAACTAAGAACAGACCACTTAAACGAAGAAGAAACGGAAATGATCGTCAACTTATCGTTAGAATTTTCCGATATATTTTACTTGGAAGGAGATCAATTAACCTTTACCAATGAAATAAAACATGCAATTGATACGAATAATTCGAAACCAGTTTTCACGAAGTCATATCGATACCCCCAGATACATAAAGAAGAGATAAAGACGCAAATAAATAATATGTTACGTCAAGGAATAATCCAACCATCAATTTCACCCTGGTCATCCCCAGTGTGGGTAGTACCGAAGAAACTAGATGCGTCTGGAAAGCAAAAATGGAGAGTTGTAATAGACTATAGGAAATTGAACGATCTTAGTATCAATGACAAGTACCCTCTACCAAATATATCAGATTTACTTGACCAACTAGGACGATGTGAATATTTCACAACCCTAGACTTAGCCTCAGGCTTTCACCAAATCGAAATTAAACCGGAAGATATACCAAAGACCGCATTCAGCGTTGACAATGGGCACTACGAATTTATACGCATGCCTTTTGGACTGAAAAATGCACCCTCGACGTTCCAACGAGTCATGGACAACATCCTCCTTGGAATCCAGAACGAAAGATGTCTAGTATATATGGACGATATAATTGTCTATAGTCCAACCGTACACGAACACATCAAAAGATTAAAAGAAGTATTCCAACGATTACGAAAAGCAAACCTCAAGATACAGCCAGATAAATGCGAATTCTTAAGGAAAGAAGTAGCCTACTTAGGACACGTCATAACAAAAGACGGAGTAAAACCAAATCCCGATAAAATTCAATGCATACAAGATATACCAGAGCCTAAAACCCAGAAAGACATAAAGTCATTTCTTGGATTAACCGGATACTACAGAAGATTCATACCCAACTTTGCAAAAATCGCAAAACCTCTAACCAGACTCTTAGAGAAAGATATAAAATTTCTTTTCGATAATGAATGCAAAGAATCCTTTAACAGGTTAAAACAAGCGTTAACCACGGATCCAATATTGACCTATCCAAACTTTGAAGAACGATTTATATTGACAACTGATGCTTCAGCCTTTGCAATTGGAGCAATTCTATCACAAGGACCGATAAATAAAGACCTTCCTATCAGTTACGCATCAAGAACTCTATGCGGAGCCGAAACAAGATATTCTACCATAGAACGTGAATTACTCGCTATAGTATGGGCAGTAAAACATTTTAGACCATACCTATATGGAAGAAAATTCACCCTAATAACTGATCATAGACCCTTAACATGGCTATTCTCAATAAAAGACCCCGGAAGCAGATTAGCTAGATGGAGGTTAAAACTCGAAGAGTACGACTATAAAATAGAATACAAACCCGGAAGGATCAATAAGAATGCAGACGCGCTCAGTAGATTGAAAGTAAACCACTTTAAAGAATGTACAAAACTCGAAACTAAAATTGCAATTCTAGCAATGAAAGACGATGCAAAACCATCAACAAGTAAAGAACCCGAACCAGAAAAGGAAGAAACCCAATTAAAATCAGAAAAAGGAGACGATGAAGAAATTTTAGAAAAATACAATGACTTCATAAATCTATACAAAACAAGATCAATTATAGATTACTCAAAATTTAAAACGATAAATGATCAATTACTGGATAAGAAACATAAAAATATTATAACATTCTTTTGGCAGGACAAATTAACGGATCTTCACTACAAAATCATCGAAGACATACTAGAAGAAAAGCCAACTTTCAAGTCAGACGAAATAAACGTCTTATCGAGCAAAACAGTACGGAATAGAAACTATCTTATCATTTCGATACCTTTCGATCCCGAAACTGTAATTGAAAGAATATTCTATGTATTGTACAAAAGTAAAAATGAACTTAATATCTCGCAAACATACTATATTGAAACAAATGTTGAATTACCAATTTTAGAGATAATCTCTTTTATCTTCACGGATGAAGAAATCAAATTTGTAATTTGTCAAAACATCGTTAAAACACCCAGCGAAGACGAAATACCAATTATTATAAGCCATAATCACTCGGGAAAAATGAATATACACAGAGGTATAAATGAAACAATACGACGAATTAAAACCAAATACAACTGGAAAGGATTGACAAAACATGTCGAAGACTTCATAAGAAAATGTGAAACTTGCCAGAAAGTCAAGATCTGTAGGAAGAACTTGAGTACACCCTTAGTAATAACGGAGACACCAAAAAACAGCCTTCGAAAGAATCAATATCGACATATTTGAATACCCTATACAGAATTATGCTCTTACAGTTAGAGACGAATTAACTAAATTTACACAGGCATATGCCCTTACAGACAAAAAGGCATCAACAGTCGTTAACACATTATTAATATACTTCCAACACTTCGGAACACCACGGAGAATTCATTGTGACTCAGGCCGAGAATTTGAAAATAATATATTTAAGGACCTTTGTCAACTTTACGATATTAAACTAACTTTTTCCAGTGTAAATCACCCACAATCAAATGGATCTCTAGAAAGATTTCATGCAACCCTTGCAGAAATGATCAGAGCACATAAGATCGATAACCCAACTGAACATCCCTTTAATATATTACCCTATGCAGTAATATGTTATAACAACACGCAGAATAAAACGACCGGATTTACACCATATGAATTAATATTTGGACATACGTCAGGAAGACCCCCCGAAATGCTATACGATGAGAAAACCTTGATTACGAGATACATCCAAGACCTGAATAACAGAATGAAACATTATTATAATTTAGCGAGAGAAAAAACTCAACATCTTAAGAACCAAGCAAAAATAAGATTTGACAAAAATATCTCAGAAAATCAACATAACTACCGAATCGGAGATAAAGTATATATGAAAGAGTCTCAAATAAAAAGCAAAGATAAAAACTTATTTAACGGACCCTTTGAAATTATTGAACTATTTGATAACTCAGCTAAACTCTTGAACCCCGAAACACAGAAAATAACAAAAACAAATTTCGACCATATGAAACCATATTTTGAATAAGAATTTTTGGTTTCAGATTCTTATGGTTAATATGCGTAACATCAGCCCAATTTACGCTTTCTCCAATCAACAACACAATCGGAATCTTCCTACATGAAGAAACAACATTAAGAATTTCAAATGCAAAATGGACATTATTAGTGTATAAAGAATTAAGACCAATAAAAGAAACAATTAGTAACAACGAGAAAATAATATTTAGCATGTCAGAAATAATTTCAGAACCCACACCACGAACGCTATCATTTAAAAGTGAAGTGCAAACGCACATGAGTTTACTAAACCAAATATCAAACGCAGTAAACACGAAATATCGAATAATAATAGGAAACACAAAGCCCTATGAATATCGACAGAAACGCGGAATATTCAACGGTATTGGAACAATTTGGAAAACAATAACCGGAAATTTAGACGCTTCAGACGGTGAATATTTCAATGAATGCATCGATAAAGTAACTCGAGACGAACGAGAAATTGAAAACTTACTAAAGAACCAAATCTCAGTCACTACATCAGTAATAAAGAACTTCAACGAGACAATTCAAAAATTAAAAATTGATGAAGAAACATTCAATAACGACATAAAAATAATACGCACTTCTCTTATGGATATTTCAGATGATTTAGCATTCTACGAGGCACAGACCCAATTTTTAAACCTTTGCGAATCCCTAATGGAGAGCTACATCTTCTTGGAAGACTCTCTAAATGATATAATAAATGCCATAACATTTGCAAGAATCAAACTCTTACACAGTTCCATAATATTACCAACAGATTTAGTAAATTCTCTACAAGAAATATCTAAATCTCTAACAAAATATAATTTGCCTCTACCACCTTATTCAGCGTATACCCCAGAATACCTCGATATAATCGAACTAGAGGCTTATCAGTCAGATAAGAAAATAATCTTTGTCTTAAAAATCCCTCTGGTAGAACCAGAAAGGTATACTCTATATCGACTCTATCCAATCCCGGTATTAGATGAAAGAACAAGTTTATATCATACCTTACCAACGAATAAAAAATATATCGCAAGAGACGATGATTCTTTATCTTACATATCATTTCAAAATCTTGAAAATTGTAAAGTTCTTCATTTGAAAGAGAAAATATGTTCAAATGTCCTACCATACCCGATAAACAGTGAAGCCATATGTGAAGCCCAACTGTTTAGACAATTGAGGAAAATCCCAGAGACATGTCAAACGTCACTCTTAATCGCAAGAGATTATAATGTCCAACAAATAGGTTATAACTTATGGTTAATCAGTGTATCAGAACCCTTACCCGTAACGATTAAATGTGGACCAAGGGAAACAAAATCTCAAATTCTTAAGACAAATACAATCCTAAAATTGCAACCCGAATGTAACGCCTACGTTGGAAATACAAGAATACACTCCAGATATTTACTAGAGAAAGAAAAGGAAATTAAGTATGACAATCAACCCATACAAATACCCTATGAGTGTTGCAAAAACATCCCCGACAAAATAAAAATACCCGAAATGAAACCATTGAAGTTAAATAAACTAGACATCGAGGATCTAAATATTGCACAACACAAACTTAACCAACACGCAGAAGAACTCGATAAATTAATGAATCAATCTCCAATCTCAAAACACTCCCACTGGTTTACTATATTAACTATTGTTATAATTATCTTTTTAGTTATTCTATATTGTATATGTAAATGCAGAAGGAAAAGACAAACCCTCCAAATAGAGTACCCAAGGTACCCACAAAGCAATGACGGAATCCGACAACGTCTTCAAAGGATCATCCCCAGGAGAAGGGAAAGCATACACCCTCAAGACGATCAACCCGAAAATGACCTAGAACTAAGCCCCATACGAGAAGACTAATTTTAAATTTAATCATAAAAGTTACGGTACAACCCTAACTTTTTCTTATAAGGGGGAGTTGTTAGATATAAAAATAATGATACTTTACTATTAAATTTGTAATCCCTTATACAATGTATTACAATGTTGTTAAGAGATACACATGTGCTTACTCAGCGTCTAGCAGTAAAATTAAATGGTGAAACATGAGTAACAGATTGCACCATATTTCATCATCTTGTGCAATTTTGCAAATTCAGCAAAAGTTAAGATCATAAAAACCAAATAAAAAACGCGACGAACACAGTTGAAATTTTTACTTTGAACAAGTTAAATAATATTATTTTGAGCGAGCAAACAAAACTCGAATTTAACAGTCTAATTTAAAAAGTTCTCAAACGGAGACCAAAGTTTAACAAAAGAAAAAGCACGTTTGTATCTTTCAAAGTGAAAGTGAAAAGAAAAGCTTTTTTTCAAATAAATCAAAATAAAGAAAGGTTTTTAAGAAAAAGAAAGTTTTTTTTAAAAATCATTTTGTTGTGAGCCACGCGCAACATATATATATATATATATATATATATATATATATATATATATATATATATATATATATATATATATAGTTATATAGACGTGATATTGTGTGACTTAGGATCGGATACATCCATCGGGTGCGGGTGTGGTGGCCAAAGAAGTGACGTAGTAGGTGCAAGAAGTATGAAGGAATTGTTTAATTTCTTGAAATTGTCAGCTGAAGAGTTCCTGGAAGCAAAGTGCAAGAAGTGTGCAAGAAGTGATCGACAATGACGTTACAGGTCAGAGGCTGTTAATAGTTGTCGGTTGTTGCTCAAAAGGGCGTTAATGGTCAAAAAGGCATTATTATTTGGCAAAATGGGGGTGATTGTTACCAAAAGGTCCTCTATTACGTTCTAGATACGACATCTATGTGTTTTTTACAATAAGATGTTAATTTTTATTGCAAAGAATACGATGTACATATTTAAATTATTGATCAAACACTGCGAATTATGACATGTAACGCGTAGGCTGAAAAGTTTTTCGTCTGACGCACAGATGTTGTCCATTTCAAAAAATCCATATGATTTTTAGGAAGTACCAATCTTCAAACGATATGTGACAAAATTTCATGACACATCGACGATTACTCTACAAGTTACAGTGGTCTTAGTGACGCTACTTTTGATATTTTCAAAACAATGCAAAAAATCGAAATTTGTGTTGATTAAACACTGTTTTGATAAGTGTTAAAGGGACTCTGCCCCTGGAAAATAACTCATCATTTACTGGTATATTGAACTGAAACGCCGTCGTAGAGATACAAATTATGCCGAACGCTCTGGACGGTCAAATGAAGTGGTTACACCGAAAAGCATCAAAAAAATACACAAAATTGTTCTGGATGACCGTAAAGTGAAATTGCGTGAGATAGCTGACACCCTAAAGGTATTAAAAGAACATGTTGGTCATATTTTGCATGAACATTTGGGCATGAGAAAGCTACTTTCGAAATGCGATACCCATTTCGTTTGCTAACAGTGCACCAAAAACCACAACTTGTTGATGATTCTGAGCGCTGTTTGGACCTGTTTAGGCGCAATAAGAAGGATTTTTTCATGCGTTAGGTGACAGTGGATGAACCATGGTTTCACTACTACATACCGGGATCAAATCGGCAGTCAGCTGAGTGGACAGCATTCGGTGAATGCCACCCGAAACGACCAAAGACCCAACAGTGGGCTGGGACAGTTTTGGCCTCTGTATTTTGGGATGCGCAGTGAATAATTTTCATTGACTATGGTGAAAAGGGAAAAACCATCAATAGCAAATATTAGATAAAGTTGGACTAATTATATCGCTGTTTGAGGAAACTATATTGATGAATAAATTCGAATTTTGCAAAGAAAATGTGTTTTAAATGGCTAAACCAAAAACTTTTCAGCCTACGTGTTATGTGTGTAATCTTGCATTAGGATATTAAAAAAAAAACAAAAAGAAAACTGGATGATAATTTCGCTAATTCTTATTGTAAACGATATGATGCAGATTTGTAAATTATTAATAAATATTGCAAGTTACGAGATGTATGTGTAAAATATTGCAACGGCTTTGCTATTGCTAAAATCTAACAATTTTACAAATACTTTTTTACCTTTAAGTTTTAAAGCTTTTTTCACTAAATAGACATCTAAATATTTAACTTTCTGTATTTGTTGTTCATTAAAACTACCCTTAATATCTTGACATTATACATCTTGTAATAAACAAGTGGTAGAATTTGTTCGCTGTACAGGGTTGTCCAAATTGGACACTTTTAAAGGTAAACCCCCTTATCTAAAGGAGACGAAAACTGATGTCGGTTTCTGCGGCTCAATTTTTATGATAAACTCAATGGTGAAAACCGCATATCGATATCTAGTACCGTGTCAGATATACAGGGTGTTTTTCTACAATCTGCATTTTGGAAAAATGTTTATAATTATTTTCCTATAGAAAATTTTTAATTTCTGTAAAAAAATTCTCAAAGCACTTTTTCACGCGGATTTTAATAGTGTAAGTTACATTTTTTTACAACTAATATTTTAATAGTTATTATCTCAAAAATATATTGTTTAAATAGGATACCCTGTATATTTTTCCTTATCCGAATAGAGCTTTAAATTACCATTCTAAAAATATAGCACACTCTATATTTTGCTTAAATCCACTTCAAAATATAAACGTTTTTAGTTTTTACGCGAGTTTTAAATGAACATTTTGTGAAGTATTCTTTGGACGGAGAGGCCATGTGGTTTAATTCAATTGTTTACTCGTAGTTGTCAAATTTTACTTCAGGATGTTATTGAATTGTCAAATAAATCGAAATGAAGTTTGAAAATTAAAAAAAATGGGATATGATATTGTGTTTTATACAAACCGGAAAAAATTCGGAAGCGGCAAGTAATTTGTACCACGAAGGGTATCCAGAGAGGCGTCAACCCTTCAAGGATATATTCGTTCGATTGCGATATAACCTAGTTAATAGTGGCCAGGTTGAAAAGAAACGACCCAAAAATTATGCATCAAACAGGGATAAGGAGTTAGAAAAAATAGTAGTTTTAGGACCTATCGAAAAAAATCCCAACACTTCAACCCGACAGTTAAAAGAATCCACTGGACTACCAAGAACTAACGTAAGTCGTACTTTGAAGAAGCATATATTCAGGCCATATAGGACAAGAAAAGTTCATCACCTTAGAGACTGAGATCTTCAACGGCGCGGCGTATGGGTTTTTGCCAATGGTTTCTGGAGAATTGTAACCATGTTCCGAATTTTTCATTAAATTACATTTGTACAGACGAAGCTTATGTAAGCAATGCAGGTATTTTTAACCGTTAGAATTCTTATACGTGGGCACAAGAAAATCCTCATTTAGTTATGGAGCAAAGGAAACAAGGCAGGTTTGGGTTTAATGTGTGGGCAGGAATTTTTAGAGGCAGGGTTATAGGTCCATTTATTACGAAGGAACACTCTCAGAGATATTTGGAAATTTTAAGGCACCAAATAGAACCTCTTGATGAACTGTCGTTAATAGACCTTAGAAATATATTTTTTCAACACGACGGGGCATCCCCTCATAACGCTGCAGTTATCAGTAATTTTTTATCGGCCAATTTTGACAATAACTGGATAGCCAACCAAGGTTCGAACCGTTGGCCGACAAGGTCACCGAATTTAACACCTATGGACTTCTATCTCTGGGGAAGATTGAAAGACCTAATTTTTAAATTGCCGACAAACACCAGGCAAGAGTTAGAAGTCGCAGTGATACAAAGTTTTGCAGCTCTCACTCCTCTTGAACTAATCAACTCGGTAAGAAGTGTCCACAAAAGGTGCCGCCTATGAGTAAATGAAACTGGTCGATATTTCGAACATCTCTTATAGAATATTGTTTTGCTTTAGTTTTCTCTACTCGGAATAAATTAATTTATTGTTGTTTTATTTTCTACATAGTTTAAAGTACTATAGCATTGAGTAAATTTCGTTGTGGTTAGGACTCCTAGAGTTACTTCTGGGAATTTTTTTTATGATTTGGCTGCTATCGGTAAACAAATGATATTGCTGCTTCGTTTAAAGACTATTTCACAAAATGTGCATTAAACCTCGCGTAAAAACTGAAAACATTTATATTTTGAAGTAGATTTAAGCCAAATATAAAGTGTGCTATATTTTTAGAATGTTAATTTAAAGCTCTATTCGGATAAGGAAAAATATATAGGGTATTCTATCTAAAAAATATGTTTTTGCGTTAATAACTATTAAAATAATAGTTGTAAAAAAATGTAACTTACACTGTTGAAATCCACGTGAAAAACTGCTTTAAGAATGTTTTTACAGAAATCAAAAATTTTCAATAGGAAAAGAATTTTTCCAAAATACAGATTTTTGAAAAACACCCTGTATATCTGAAACGGTACTAGATATCGATATGTGGTTTTCACCATTGAGCATATCATAAAAATTGAGTCTCAGACACCGACATCAGTTTTCGTCTATCTCCTTTAGATAAAGGGATTTACCTTCAAAAGTGTCCAATTTGGACTACCCTGTACATTCTTTATAATAAAAATTTCAATTGACCAATTTGACTTGTACGAGGATGGATTGAAAAGTTCGCGGCCTCACCAAAAAGTAATTATAATATTTTTATTATAGTACCCGCAATAAGTTCATGCTTTCTTTGGTTGTCACACTGTAAAATTTTGTTGCTGTAGAATTTGTGGTTTTTAGATTAGAACGAGTTTAGTAAGACCAAGTTCAGCATTTTTGGAAAAATGGAGAAAATTGAACAACGTGCGGTCATCAAGTATCTGTTTTAAAAACAACACTACGGGAATCTGCTCCGTCATATACCACTGTGAAAAAATGGATTGCAGAATTTAAACGTGGACGAGAGGGCATTGAAGATGACCCTCGCTCCAGCCGGCCCACGACGTCTACGACTGAAGAAAACATTGGCAAAGTGTCTGACCTCCTATAAAAAGACCGTAGATTAACTATCAGGAAGATTGCAGACACTATAGGCATCTCGTATGAACGAACACAAAACATCATTGCCAACGAACTCGGATTTTTTCAACTAGGTGTGTCTCCAGTTTGCTTTCAGTTGAATAAAAACGAATTCGACTCACGATTTCTCGCGACTGTTTGGAGATGTTTGTGGCTGATCCGCAAGATTTTCTTAACAGGTTTGTGACAATGGACGAAACCTGGGTTCACCACTATACTCCAGAGTCAAAACAGTAATCCAAGCAGTCGAAAAAATCTGGTGAACCGACCCCAAAGAAAGCTGAGGCAATTCTATCGGCTGGAAAAGTGATGGCGTCAGTTTTTTGGGATGCTAAAGGTATTATTATGGTGGACTACCTTCCGAAAGGTGAAACAATAAATTCGACTTACTATTATAACCTTTTGCGTCGTTTATGTTAAGAAATTAAAGAGAAGCGCCCAGGATTACTGAGAAGGAAAGTTTTGTGCCAACAGGACAATGCTCTCGTTCACACGTCTGTTGAGTCTACGGCTGAAATTCGTGATTGTGGTTTCGAATAGCTGCTCCACCCGGCTTTGGAAAGTAGGTGGCAGAAGTGCATAGAGCTAAGTGGAGATTACGTCGAAAAATAAAAATATTTTTGTACGTATTTTATTTTGTTTTCTTGACCAGGCCGCGAATTTTTCAATCCTTCCTCGTATTTCTTGTGAAAAATACCGCGTATTTTAAAATTCAAACATGGTCACCAATCTTATTTTGGTTCATGACCCAATTTAATATGATAATAAACTGGTTGAAGTAAATGTTTTTTCGTATTTCTGAATTACTTTATGTTTTTTTATTATTATATGTTTTAACAATGTCTGATAACAAATTATATCACTTACTTGTAGGAACTACTCATGTTTAAGATTAGAGGCTTTTTTTACTACATCTATAATAATGTTTAATAAAATATTTTTTAAAAAGTTGTTGAAGTTGCTTTGAGAGGAATTCTGATCCTTGATCTGGCTGCACAAGCATAGGAGGTAGTGAGGAACGTTTTCAATAGCTTCAGTTATTTCCTTTCCACTTTTAGTTTTAAGAGGAAATGCCGAAATATACTTTGAATAATAATTAACAACTACTTAAATATATTTATAACTATTATTTTCTTTTGGATGACCTTCATAAATATCCATTTGAAATAAATTCTTAAGACTGTTTAAAATCACACTACGTCGTTTAGATATTAGTGAGTCTATAAATCTCTTAATGTCTTTTTAGGTCAGTAGCAAAATATACCATGGTATGTGAATAACTCTATAATATATGCCTCACCTAATTCTTCATTTATTAAAATAATCTCGTCGGTGTGACTATTCTTTCCGGCACTCTCCAATTTTAATAATAGTCGTCATGTATGATGGAATATTGCATAAAAAATTTTGTGTGATTTGATGGTGGCGGTGTGTATTTACTAACACTTCTACCTGATATGTGTCGAATAACAGGTGTAATAACATTTTTAGTGTTCCGTATGGAACACTTATAAGATGACTTCGGTGTCTATCTGTCTGTCTGTCACACCCGATTTTCTCCGAAACTATTTGTCACAGAAAGTTGAAATTTGGTACTAATATAGGAATTGATGGCCTCATCAGAGCCGTGTAGTTTTGAAAGTTAAATTTTGACTTAAGGGGTTAGTTTTGGGGGGTGAAATCGGAAGTGAAAAAAAAAGTTTTTTACTAGGTCATCGAGTGTGGTGTATATATATATATATATATATATATATATATATACATATATATATATATATATATATATATATATATATATATATATATAATGTAATACTTGCGCGCACTTTTCTTTGTATTATTTTTAAAAAACCGCGAAAAATCGCTGTCCACCCGAAAAGTACTTACCAAAAAATTTTGAAGAAATTCTAGAATATTCTCCATGGGGTGTAAATTGAACGAAAATTATCACGAGTGCATTACCTTTAATAATTTATCTGGTATATAAAAAAAAAAAAACAAAAATTTTAAGGTCATCAGTTTTCAGTAAAGATTGGAAACAAACTTTGTTGAAAACTCATTTAGGGTGTGTTTTGTGAAGTCACTGATCATTTTATACCTCCCTAACAAAATTTGTTATTTTAAAAGCAATCAACGTACGGAACACTAATTGCGCAAGTTCAACTTGCACTTGACCGGTTATTTTGTTTAGGTTATGCGCTTTGTATTTGTTCTGACTGTTTATTATATCTACGGTGAGCACTAATTTTTAAACTTATATCTGTATAATTTTTTCATTTTCTTTTTAAAAATTTCCAGGATGGTTTTCAAAAAATGTAATTCATATAAGCCAGGTATATCCTCGTAGTGTTTTCCCTTACCAACAGTGTCTGAATTGTATATTCTTAACTGATCATCACCAATATAAAATTTGCTTTCTATTTCAGTAAAAGCTACATATATCATATTGTTGGTCAA
Organism: Pachyrhynchus sulphureomaculatus; assembly: GCA_019049505.1. NCBI lineage: Eukaryota > Metazoa > Arthropoda > Insecta > Coleoptera > Curculionidae > Pachyrhynchus > Pachyrhynchus sulphureomaculatus. The sequence goes on from CM032449.1 coordinate 65,822,211, forward strand.
ATTCAGTATTAGTATCTCTTATTGTTTAATTTTAATATATTTTCTGAGTAATGAATCATACCATTCTAAATGTTCTTGAAGATAAGCTTTCGGAATATCCCAACTTCTTCTCCCAAAATAACTTTTTCTATAATTAACTGGTGAATAGTTTCTAACTTATCATTGTGACCACCAAAAATATGTATGATTTCTCACTATTGGAGTTGAATTGAACTAGCAAAAGGTTAATTAGGACTATTTTCATTATTTTCTTCTCCTCCTCTAGATAAATTGAATCTTGTGTCTGGTGCTATTTTTTTCATCATACAATCGATTTGTTTCAGTTTTAATTTGAAACTTTGTAGGAGATAGTAATGTTTTTCTTATATTTTTTAATTGTGCAGTTATTGGCAAAAAATATATCCTCATGAGTATATTGGTTTTTATCTCCAGTTGCACGGGCTACATCCTTCAAACACTTTCCATGAAAATACTTGTAGAAAAGACTCAAGTCGCCAACCGTTCTTCTATGTTCCAGCGAATCAAGGCCGCCGGACAGTTCCGGGTCTCCAATCAGACGAACAGCTCTTCTCTGAATAGAATCCAACAAATGCAGTGTATGTTTGGGAGCGGAGCCCCAAACATGGGCCAAAAGGACCTGGAATTGTTGGAACAAGCGAGAAGTTTTTTTCTAATTCGTTGTTTGTGTGCTTCCTCGGTTTCGTCGATAATTTCTTTGCATCTGTTCCGGGCATGAACAAAGGTGTTACGATTTATGTTGTTAGGACTTTCACGCATTGTCGGTAGGCAAAATGTTTAGAAGCAACAGCCTCTTTACATTTTCGGTCAAACCAAGGCTTGCCTTTGGAAGGGCATTTCTTCGAAAAAAGGATGCCAGCCAAAATAACATCGGAAACCTCCCTGGCACAATCAGATGAGTCATCGGATCGAAAACAAACGTCTAATCAAGGGAAAGTTTGAAAATATTCCATGAGATCTTCCCATTTAGCAGATTTGTAGTGCCAAATCTTGCTCAGTTTGGGCACCTCTCTATCACTAATTGGTAGGATACTCGATGTCGAAAGCAGTTTATGGTCGGAAGAACCTAACGGCGGATTTACGGTGGCTAGGTAAATGTCCGGATTGGTGGTTAAAAACTGGCGAACTCCCCGTCTCGATCAGGGATCCGTGTTGGTTTGACAATAAGCTGAGTTAAGCCACAACCTTCTTCGTTGGTAGTATTTGAATATTTAAGCCATTTCATGTTGTGAACATTAAAGTCGCCCAGGATGGCAATTTCAGCATTTGGATAGTTCATTTGTAAATGGTCGATGGAGTCTACAAGAGAAGCGTAAAATGTTCTAAAGTTTGTATCACTTGGTGGTCGATAGAGGATACAGATGAACCTTGAGGTTTGTTGAGTCTTTATTTTTAACCACATAATATCAAAATAATAAGAAATAATGATTAATAAGATGTATTATTTATTATTAATGCTAGTATTTTGGTAATAGTATCTGACTTGTAATACCAGCAGAAATGGTGAAAAATAATTCTTAAAATATACAAGTAATATTTTTCCTAAAAAAGGCTGAACATCAGCCAACCCCCTTTACTCCAAAAAAGGGGATAATTTTACAAATGATTATTCGATTAGATTATTGTATTTGTAATTAGTCTTAAGTGACAGGAAAAAATGTACTTGTACTGTATTATCAATGAATAAAGAGATGTTGAAGTTCAAGTTGACTTGTAACACGAAGGTTGTCGGTTCATATCTCGGATGGATAATAGGACTTTTTTTAACTTAAATAAAATACTTAATGCCGCCCCAAAAATTGAGTAAAAATGCTAAATTATCATCAATTTTTTTTTTTTTCCTTTTTTACACCATATTACCCTTAAAAGTCATCCCTTAAAAAAAACCATTGCCTTTACAATAAAGACTTTTAGCCAACCCCTCATAGCCAAAATAAGGACTTATCGTCATAATAAGGACCCCAAATAATACCTTTTCAACAAATTTTTACCCTCAAAAACAATCTCCCTTCAACCCGTTAACGCCCTTTTGGTAACATCAAAGTACCTAAATCAAGCCCTTTTGGCAACAAACACTTTTACACAAAAAATATCCCTCAAAACACCCTTTTTTTACCACTAACAATGCCTGTTTGGCTCATAACGTTAACGCCGCCCTTTTAGCCAATAACCTCCGACCATCAACAGCCCCTGGTCTGTGACATCATTGTCGAGTACTTCTTGCACTTGGCTTTCAGCTGACATTTTTAAGAAAACTCACCCCAGTAGCCCCGTTAACGCCCGCCCTCCAAAAACCACCAAACCATTCCCTTATTATCATCCACTTATCCACCTAAATAAACATTCTTCAGATTAACAAATACTTCTTGTACCTATAACATCACTTCTTCCGTAAACATACCCACTCCCTATGGACACATGCTCTCCTCAGGCAAAGTACCACGTCTAATTAACTATTCACCTGGATTTTACCTTCAAATACTGAATAAGTCCGGGAAGGCAAGTATATGCACACCTAACTGGTGTTCACTGAACCTGAATTAACCTTTACATTATTAATATTATTTGAATGTTTATAAAAATTGATTTGTCCTATAACATTGTTTTTATGGAATTGAATATCGAAGCAAGAATTTTGATATTTGTTACTTTGATCATGTGACCTGTAGAATCATATAATTTATTTCTTTATGTATCTACCTATCTGACCGAGGAATTGAGTTTTTAAAGCTATTAGAGGAACGTCTATCATTGTATGTACCATATTTTTAGGGCATTAGGCTCCCTGATTTGTCGGTGCGGTATCGTTTTTCTCGGTGTGCCTGACTTGCGCGGGATGCGTAGGTACGTAGCAAGTCAGGTGGGTTTCATTGAAATATAGGCGTTTGGCATATTTTCGTTACCGAATCGGTACCAAACACACCGAGAAAAACGATATGGCGCCTACAAATCAGGGAGCGGCCTTAGTCAGTTAATCTGTATTTGATAAAATTGCAAGAAAATTTATCATATATTCATAGTATCAATAGTAATCTATTGATAGTCATAATGAGGGATAATGGTTTGAGTTTTCCTTCCAGCATATATTTCTATGAGTCAGAAAACCGAATATCTTAACGTGGTCCTACATTTTTTTATACTCCCACTTCCAGAAATGGAAGTAAAAGATCCAATTTATTTTGTAAATCTTATATTTAGATATTGCTGTTTAAGGTAATTCAAAATGGCATTTAGATGTTTGTCACATTCTGAAAAATATCGATTTTGCATGCATAACGGTCCTAGAGAAGTAGTCGGTTATAAATATCTCGTACCTCTTAGGGATCATTTATCATTTGAGTATGAAGCTAACATAAATATTTCGGTGAGTTGAGTTCGTTACAGATGCTTGATAACTGATTTTTTTGTGGCCGCAATTGCACGGTTTGGAAGAACTTTTGTTCCAGGAGAATGGGGCAATATGCCATGCCACCCGTGAAACAATTGATCTTTTGCGCACTAAGTTCGATAAGGGTGTGATCAAATATTTTAGAAATGTACTATGGCCACCACTCAGCGGCGATTCGATGCCGTTAGATCTTTTTTATGGGGTTTACTTTAAAAATCTACAAACAATCCACATATTTAAGGAAAATATCCGTCTTACCATTCGCTAAATAGAGTCACAGGACATCTATAATGTGCTGAAAAATTGAGTTGACAAGATGGGCTATTGCCAAACCAGCTGCGGCAGCCATTTGAATGAAATTATATTTCATCATTAATCGGAAGGTTTACTCTCTTGAATAAAGAAAAATATTTTGAAAAATATTAAGCGGTTTTGTTATAGCAACTTTAAAAATAAATCGCCCACTCCTTACTATTCTAAACTCAAAGCGTAAATATCCCTGAAGAAATCCAACTTTATTATGGGAAAAATGTGAGAAAGCTACGCTATTTTGGAATGGGCAAATCCCAGGAACTATAATTTTTCAAAACACAGTTTTAATTACACTGCTTTGCTTGGCTCTAAAAATATTTTTTAAAAAATATATTAATAACGGGGTATATTTATTTATTTCTTAAGGTAATGTTAAGAAATTTACACCAATTAATGAGTTAGGTCAAAAAGAATAGTTACACCATAGACAAATAAAACTATATAAAGACATCAATCAGAAATGACTGCTACTTAACAGGAATAAAAAATACTTAAAAGGCATAAGAAGCGCCCTTATTTTGTGAGCGCAGTTGTTAAACAAACCAGCATACTATTGACATACGAAGTGCTATTTTGTGCAAGCGCAGTTTTAGTTGTTGCTACCTACTCAACGATTCTCTTGTTTTTAATTAGATGATTGTTTAAAATTTACACGGTGTTAGTCATAGTGATGGAAAAGGTCACATAAGAGATAATTCTTCCATCTCATGGATACAGATGTATTTAGTTATAATATATTTCCTGCGAATTTTATTAAGGATTAAATAGACAGGTATTTGTTGACTATTTTACACAAGGTTTCTAGCAAGTTACAACTTTGAAAGGATTGTTAACACATTTGCATAAAACACAAAATATCAATATATATATATATAATATATATATATATATATATATATATATATATATATATATATATATATATATATATATAAACACATATACATCCACAAACACTTAAGTGTACACAGACTGGTAATTTTTGATACACCAACCCATAATACTTACTGGAAAGCTAAGAGAAACTTATTCACTGAATAAAGCCGGTATTTTAACAAATGATTGTTGACTTAGCTTCTGAATTTGCCATCATCGAGCGTTCGATATTTAAATGGGATTTTATTATGTAGGCTAAAACTGAAAGAGTTATTTTTAGATTTACATAGTTTAAAATACTGCACCACCAACTGCTTAGAGCCAGGCGAATTACACCTGTATTATTCTTGAAGTGCCATTTCCGAAACGAATGTAAGAGACGTCTTTGCCTGTGGTAGGTGCCAGACAAAGGGGGGCCTATGTTATAGTTTAATGCACGTTCCGAACGGCCAAACTGAGAGGGCTTTACTAAGCATGACACTATGGATGGTTTGCTACTGCCTTCTCGAGAGAGCCGACCGTCACGCTGTAGCCAAGATACGAACTCAGGTCGCTGGAGTAGAATGCAGACACGAAGCAAAGGTATTACCCCATATTTTTTAAATAAAAATTGACAGCGACCCTTGTATTTCGCACAGGACGAAAACCTTATAGCTTTCTTTAGCAACCCAAAAATATGTATAGCACTGCACGAGTTTCTCATAATACAGTTACATAACTACTATGCGAATAGAAGAGGCTGAAATAAAATAACCCTTATCAGTAGTTAAAATTTTGCGCAGGTACTTTATTAGAAATAGGGTGCTTGAATGTTCATCGCCTGGTTCTATTATGGTGTCGGTCTACGATAATGAACAGTTCAATAAGATGTCCAATAACTTACAACTAATTTAGCTTATATTTAAAGTTGGCTTCTATTATTATTTTGCTTCAGGTCATTCGCAAAAAAACAATTTTCTTCCCTTTCCACAAAGGACTTATATTTCTCGTAAAAAAGTGAAAATAATGTTAGTCCGCATCTTGACTGCATATAATAAAATATTTATGATAAATAAAAGTGGTTCTGGGCGGAATTATCGTGGTACACAATATTTAATACATCCGAGATTTGGCCATAGTGAGTTCCACTGCTGTAGTTTGACCAGATAGGATTCAAGAAGTTGTACGAAGAAGTTGTAAACCGTCGTGGTTGAGCTTTTCTGGTAAAAGTTTGTGAGAAATACAGTCAAAGGCCTTGGTTACGTTATATATTGTTATTACCGAGTATTGCCACTCACGACACCCACAACTGCTCCTACAGTGCACTTCTTGGCCCTAAAATCGTACTGAGAATGATGAAACAGTCAATTTCTCTCAAAATAATCACAAATGCGATGATTTATTAAAGTTTCATCAGATTTGGGAAAATTACAATATTACTCGGTAGTTCTCTACTAATATGGTTAAGGATTTTAAAAATATCTGGATAAATACTACAAGAATAACATCCTCCGAGGTTCAACCAGGAAGTCTACCGTTATTTTAAGCATTTTATCTTTTAAATCAAGTGCATCTGAGGCCAAGGAATTTTTCAAATTTTCTATTGCCGATAGGACTTAATTCCAACTTTCTAGATATAAAAGCAAATCAGAATTTACCATTGGAGAATATTTTTAAAAAAAATCATCTGATTTGCACGAGACTGGTGAAGTAGTCGTTATAATATTTTCCGAGACAGTATTAAAATAATCATTAAAATATTTTGGCTTGATTTGAATATCTATACCTTATTTTTAGTTTTCCGTACGGAACACTTATAAGATTACTTCGGTATCTGTTCGCCTGTCCGACTGTCACACCCGATTATCTCCGAAACTATTAAACACAAAAAGTTGAAATTTAGCACTAATATAAGAATTGATGGCTTCATTAGAGTCCTATAGTTTTAAAAGTTAAATTTTGACTTAAGGGATTAGTTTTTGGGGGTTAAATCGGAAGTGAAAAAAAAATTACCAGGTCATCCAGTGAGGTTTCAAATGCTCATCTCCCATTATTTCTCTTTATCTCCCATTATTTCTCCTTACCTCCCATTATCTCACCTTATTTCCCATTATCTAGGCTTATCTCGACTTATCTCCCATTATTTCTTCTTATCTTCCATTATTTCTCCTTATCTCCCATTATCTCACCATAACTCCCATTATCTAGACTTATCTCTGCTTATATTCCATTATCTCGCCTTATCTCCCATTATTTATACTTATCTCCCATTATCTCACCTTATCTCCCATTATCGAGGCTTATCTCGACTTATCTCCCATTATTTCTCCTTATCTCCCATTATCTCACCTTATCTCACATTATCTAGGCTTATATCGAATTATATAGAACATATGTATAAATTTATAAAAACACGTAAATCGGATAAGTGGTTCTCGAGTGATAAGCGCACTAACGGACAGACAGACAGACAGAGAGACGTTGCATTTTATATATATTGTATTCTTTGCTACATGATATTGTTCCATATTTAATGCTTTAGGGAGTGTATTGCAAGAGAACGCGCTAGCGGCAAACTTTTCTCCAACTTGATTCACTATTATCGTCACTGCTTATTCCTTATGTCACCTAAGAAAATATATCCTATAACCTGGCCAGAGAACATACGTATGTTTAAAAAAAAGCACGTAAATCGGATAAGTGGGTCTCCAGTGATAAGCACACTAACGGACGGACAGACAGACAGACAGACAGACGGACAGAGAGACATTGCATTTTATATATATTATAGATATTCTCTGCTACATAATATTGTCCCATATTTAATGGTTTGGACTGTGTTTTGCAAGAGAACGCGCTAGCGGCAAAGTTTGTCCGACTTCATTTACTATTATTGTCACTGCTCATTCCTTATGCTACCTATCGTAATAAAATATAGCCTATATAGCTGGAGAACATATGTATGTTTAAAAAAAAAAAGTACGAAAATCGGATAAGTGGTTCTCCAGTGATAAGCGCACTAACGGACAGACAGACAGACAGAGATACGTTGCATTTTATGTATATTATAGATGTAATAAAATATATACCTATAACCTGGTCAGAGAACATATGTATGAATTTCAAAAATCACGTAAATCGGATAAGTGGTTCTCGAGGGATAAGCGCATTAACGGACAGACAGACAGATAGACAAACATTGCATTTTATATATATTATAGATATAGATTATTATTATTATTATATAACCTGGCCAAAGAATATATATATATGAATTTAAAAAAAGACAGGTAAATCGGATAAGTGGTTCCCGCGTGATAAACGCACTAATGGACAGACAGACCAACAGAAAGACATTGCATTTTATACATATTATAGACTATACATTACAGATATTCTTTGCTACATAATATTGTTCCATATTTAATGGTTTAGGCTGTGTATTGCAAAGGCACGCGCTAGCGGCAAACTTATTTCCGACATCATTCACTATTTTACGTCACTGCTCATTCCTTATGCTACCTATCGTAATAAAATATAGCCTATAACCTGGCCAGAGAACATATGTATGTTTAAAAAAAAAAAGTACGTAAATCGGATAAGTGGTTCTTCAGTGAGATAGGCGCACTAACGGACAGACAGACAGACAGACAAATAGACGTTGTATTTTATATATATTATAGATGTAATACGTGCGTACACTTTTCTTTGTATCATTTTTAAAAAATTGCGAAAAATCGCTGTTCCCCCTTATCTCGAAAAGTACGCATCAAAAAATTTTGAAAAATTTCTGGAATATTCACTAACGGGGAGAAAATTGAACGAAAATCAACTCATCAGTTTTCAGTAAAGATCGAAAAATAATTTTGTTGAAAACTCGTTTGGGGTTGTTTTGTGAAACCATTGATCATTTTATTCCTCCGTAACAAGAATTTTTGTCTTAAAGGCAATCAGCGTACGGAACACTAATTAGGCAAGTCCGGCTTGCACTTGGCCGGTTTTTATTCAATGTATATGCTTTTCCATCTATCTGTTGATATAATTTTCGAGTTAATTATTGTATGACTGTTAAATGTCTCTTTATTATAATATATATTTCAGTGATCATTTTTTAATCGGCTCTATGTCGACAGTTTATAGGATAATTGTTAATATGACACACCATTTTCACTATTGATAAAATATTGCTTTTCTCCGCTAATTTCTGATTGATTTTTCTGGGAAACCTTTTCTAGCCATCCCTTAGATATGAATAAAAATGGAAGACTATCTTGCATGATCTAGAAACCAAGAATTGTAAAAAATGCAAAAATCTCGGATAATTTTTCACGAATAGAATATTTTCTGTTAGCCAGCAAAGTAACAATTCATGTAAACAATTTGTTGGAAATTAGTTTTCTGTCTATAGGAATGAAGCGTCACAATTTAAATAATAACACAGAGCAAGTAAGGACGCGTGCTTTTTTAAAGAATTTGTACTTATCATTATACACCTCAGGAATTGTACCGAAAATGCAACTTGTATACTCACAATATTATTGGTTATAAACTACAACCCAAAATACCTTTTTCCCTAATAACCCGGCTAGGTCTTTTGTGATATTAATGTTTCTATATCCGCAACATCAAAGATAATAAATACGCACTTTATTTTCGTCTACTCATTTGATATTTCCAGTACATTTACCGACCTAATTCAACGATTAACTGAAGATTGCGGCAAATTTATTACTGCTACCTATATAGCCACGATGTTTCAATTAAAATAGCAATATTCTCTAAATTGCTGTATTAGATTCCAAACTGCACGTTTTATTGGAGTGGTTAAATTTAATCCAATCAATAAAAGCTACACAATTACAGTTTAATTGTGCAATATTGTAGCAATGGGCCGTTGAAAATGCCGTTAAACGTTTACTATGACCAGTTTTAAGTTAAGGTTATTGTTCATATCTTTGTTGCGCAGATCCAAGTTTTAATCTTTACATTCAATTTGTATGAAAAGATTACGGAATGAATTGAATTGTAATTCATAGTACAGGTTGTAATCAGAAAATACTATGATTTGTTAAAAGTCGAAATTTCCATCGGATCGCCCGAAAAAGTATGCTCATAAAAAGCTCTATTTAGAATAACACAAAGCAGTGAAACTACCCAAGGACAAAGTATTTTATTATACAACTTAATTTTAAGTCTATGTCGCCTTTAAATGCTCTAAAGCTGTGTCCTACGAAGTGTATTACCGCGACCGATCGGAGCCGGAGGTACAAGTGACGCAGCAGTGTGGATCCGAGCGATGCGACAGTTGAGAGCGACAGGAGCGTTGGGACGTGAATGTTCTTCATAGCTGCAACACTTACAGGCTTGAACGTTCCTGAGAAGGAATTGTGGTTTCTAAAATTATTTTTTAATCCATCAGGAACAGGCTTTGTCACTATTCATTGTGTGGTGTATATGTATACAAGTTATTCACGAAAGTACTTACCAAACGTCTAGCAAATAAACTCTTTCAAAAGAACAGACAGGTTTCCGCTCGGGGTACGGAACAAACGACTACTACTTACAGTTGAAATCCTCATTGAAAAATGTATAATAGGCCTCTTGTACTCTTATTTGTGGACTTCGAAAAGGTTTTTGATTCTGTAAATTAGCAGAGACTTTTGAAAACGCTTGCTAAGTCTCGTATTAATCATCGATATTCAAATGTAATTAAATAAATATATAAAAATGCCACCGCTCATGTTAAAACACAAAAAAAACTAATCAAACCACCAGCAAATTTCGAATCGAAAGAGTAGTGCGGTAGGGTGATACGCTCTCACCCAAGCTTTTCGTAACATTTCTAGAATGTATTCTAAAATCAATAAACTGGGAAAGAATGACACTTAACATTGACGGTGAAACGTTAAATCACCTCTGTTTCGCCGACGATATTGTCTCAATAGCAGACAAAATATAAGAAACACAAACTATGCTACACATGATTCAGGAAGCTTCAGGAAAGGTTGGTCTGACAAGTCTTGTATTAAGCGACATTATAAAACTGAATAACGTAGAGATAGAGCAAGTGCACCAATATAAATACCTGGGACACGAAATCAGCATAGGACGAGATAACCAAACACATGAAATTCAGCGGCGAATAGGTCTCTCCTGGGCTGCATATGGGAAACTAGACTGTGTATTCAAGTCTAACCTTCCTATGTGTTTAAAAAGAAAAGTATTCGACAGATGCATACTCCCCGTTCTTACGTACGGAGCCGATACTCTTACAATGACGAAGAAAAACATCAATAAAATATGTGTCATGCCACGAAAGATGGAGAGGTTAATGTTAAGCGTTACTCTTAGAGATCACATCCCAAATCACATTATCTGGAAGAGAACGGAGGTACAAGACGCAGTCAAATTCATTCTATATCTTAAATGGAACTGGGCTGGGCACGTTCCTAGATTAAAAGATGGGCGATGGACAAAGAGAATTACAGAGTGGCGACCAAAATCCGAAGCCTATCGGAGTAGATGTAGACCACCAAGTCGGTGGACAGATGATTTGAAAAGAGTGACTGGAAATTGGGTACAAGCGGCCCAGAACAGAAAAAAGTGGCAAGACTTGAGGGAGGCTTCCGTCTAACAGTGGACACTATAAGCTGATAATGATGATGATTGTGTGGTGAAAATTTACACGATAAAAAATTGCGAATATCTCATATAGCGCTCATACATAGGAACTGAAAAAATTTTACTCATGAAAATAGTTATTTTAATCTTGTACATTGTAGTGCATCAAAAAGTATTTGTATCCAAAATTTACAGAGGGGAAAAATTTGTTTTTAATAAAAAACACTACTTTGAAGAACGAAGACAATAATTTTTAAATGAAATTTGCCAGTGTTTATTCGTGTGTGTGTATTTAACTGAGTACTTGAGTAAAAACTTTCTTTAAAATATTGCTATAAAATGCTGTTTAGGTGTTATAGATAATGCAAGTGTCAAAATTTTACTTCTTAGATGTCGGTATCACATTGACATGATTGTAAATTTTTTCCGACATACACAAAAATGTAATAATATATAGTGGACTTCACTAAATAATCTGATCTTTACCAAATATAACATATTTTAGATAACCCATTTACAAGAAAATTCCTAATTTTATCCATATTATTTCTCCGAACACAGCTTGCTGCCAACCAATCTGCATATGCATAAACAAAAATCAAAACTTAAAAACAAATGTAAATAAATTCACCTTAATTTTTCGAGTCGAATCTCGTTTCTTTATTATTGTTGTTGAATAAACTCTTAAACAATATAGATAAATGATACATACTATATTAAAAAAAAATATATGTGCTGTATCTGTATATGGAATGAAGCATTAGAGTTGAGAATTTCTTAATCAAGATTAAGATCACGAACGTATTACGATCAGAGATCTGTGCGTGTCAATTACAGCTCTATTGTGTAAGGAAATATAGATAAAATTATATTTAAAAACCTTGAGATAAGTGTACAAATAATACTAGTTTTGAGAATCTTGAAATAATCTTAAATCTTAACTGTTTCTCCGAAATTCTTCGCAAAATGGATCCACCTTCTGTCAACAGGTAACCGACTATAATCGTTGTTATGACTCAAATTCCAACTACAATGTTTTACTGCAATATTTAACGTTTCTTTATAACTCATCATTTTTATGACAGGTTGTAACCTCCGACCGTTCCAACAAGCAGCTGATGCGAATCACTTTTTAACGTCAAAAAATTTGTTGGCTGTAGACTCCTAAAAAATTACTCGTATCATGCCGCGCACGTAGGCCTCATTGATTAATGGTAGTAACTTTATCCTTTGAGAACAACAATGCTTGGAAACTCTTGCCGTTAGATATGTACAGACACGTGTAGCTTAGTTACCATTTTAAAAAGACTCAGAGAATAGCACTACTACCACACAAATATTCATTGCTAAGATTACCAAAAAAAGACTACAATCAAAAAAATGACTTTATGGGGCATTTTTATCCTGCTTGGTAATATGAAATCTAAAGCAGAAAAGATAATATGTTCTAATTATGTTTCAATGTTTATACGTCTCTCTAAAATGCTTGATCATTTTTAATTTTTAGATTGGTTATTATTTATAAACACTGTGTCTTTGAAATAGTCCATTCACAGTAGTCTTAAAAATTATTAATTTTCAACAAAGAAATGTAGTGATTATATTTATCCTAATTATTAAAATGCTACACAAATATAATGTAGTACTGCAGCTGTTTACTGTAAGTTGTAATAATAATCTTCTGAAAATTCCATTAAAACTGTAATCAGTTTTAAGCTAAGATTATTGTTGACACTTGGTTATGCAAATCTAAGTTTTAATAGTTTACATTCAATTTGTCATCCATTTTGTTTTACTGTGAAATCACAATTACACAAAATACTATTTATATAAGTAGTAAGTATATAGATAGAAGTGATCCATTTGAGATACCGAGGTGTATCAACAGTCTCTGAAGAACATGCAAAACATACTTGGCCCGAAAATTTTAGAATCTGAAATAAAGAAAAGAAAAGGCAGTAAAAGAACAGATAACAGCGATATTTATGGAGATATGATAAAAAAAGTCGATTTACATTTGTTTAACAATAGATGAATTCAAATTTGTTTTTATTTCTAAAGAAACAAGTCACAAAAATTAAAAACAGGGTTTGTGGGCTTTCATTAATGCAATCAACACGACTAGCGAAACATATTTCAGCTTTATTAGTAAACTTGGTATTACAAAATCTCTATCTCCACAATGCTATCTACTTATCTGTTTTATCGACTATTTCGAGTTTATTAAAGAACTTGGTATTCACGATACTATCTGCTTGTAAGCTTTATCGAGTATCTGCCAAATTTTGACAACCTTGAACACGAACCTCTACCATAAAGACTTCAGAATATTGGAACTCAAGGCAAAGGCATTGGAATAATAAAAGAGTTGTACTAGTAGTAGTATTCTGAATTCCATATTAATGGTAATCTTTCAATAGAAGTTTTCGCCTTATTTAAAATAGTATGTTAGTGATGCGTCCTACCACCTACTTTATTTAATCTCCACGTTAAAAAATATTTCAGCTAGCTCTAAATATTAAAAAGCGAGGTATTAGAGTTAATGGCATCCCAATAAGTGGTATTCGTTCTCTAAACGATACCGCACTCTAGCTAACAACCTCAAAGACCTTCAGTTAATTCTCAACAGATTATGTGACGAGGAACACGGATAACCTGTCAACATTACCAAAATACTAGTGATAATAATTAGTAGACTCGACAATACCTCTCTCTACATTAATGGATACATATATTAAATAAGTTGCAAAACTCAAATAACTCAGTTCTCCTCTCAACAGAAGGCTGGTACTGTGATGGGGAGGTTAAGAGGAGAACTGCCTATGCTATAATAATTTTTTTGACACTCAAGGATCTACGCCTTTATAGCAATTTTCCACTGAACGCCCAATTACGCCTACGTAAATGCTATATAGTGGCAATGCAATTTTACTATATATAATATCTCAATCGAAATACTATAAGGTTAAAGCTTTTGCACTACGGGCATTTTGCAGTCCTCCGTTGGCCCATTGGACTGCTCCTATATCAAATGATCAATTTTTTTGACAATTTGTACCTATGCACGAGGAGCAGGACCGAAGAGATATGTTATAACAGAATATGTGATTATATTCTGGTAGGTAAAGTATCTAAGCTCCAGTGTTACAAATGATGAAGACTAGAATGCATGGGAGTGGCAGAGCGCATGATATCCAAAGAACAAACAGGATCTTGGCAACTCAAACCAAAAACAATCTAGAGGATGTTAATGTAGAAAAATTGTATTATGACTATAAGAAAAAGAATCGTACACACAGGTCGTTTCCTAAATGATTTTTATTACCAGATTATAATACTCACTAAACTTCGGCAAATACAGCTCATAGAAAAATTTTCGGAAACTGTTTAGAACGTTATCCTATGAATGAACTTATTTTTGTAGGGCTAGGTGCCGTGCAGTAGCCGTATTCGATTAACAAAAGGTGAATCTAAATTATAATATTTTGCTACCTTAGAGTGTTCTTTCACTCTTTCTTTACCTAAGAAAGTGAAGAGCAGATCTCTAGATCTGAAAAAACTATAGTTCTTTATTTCCATCGCTATGTCTGTTTATCTGCTTGAACGATAGCTATTGAACGAAACGGTATTTAATTTCGATTTCGAATTAGGTACACATATAATAATTAAATTGGGAAAGAAAATTTGTTGGTATTCTCGCTTCAAGAGAAGGATGAGGAAGGTGTTTGGGAAGTGAAACATTTTATAGTATCAATAGTTTTATGAGCATCATATATGGATTTTGCTTTTGACAAATTTTAAATATAATTAGTTTTAGTCAAACCTATAAATGGTTACAACAATGGAGCGGCGATAAAAGGGGTCGCTTCGTATATATCGTATTAAACCTTCTTTTCAGCGTTTCTAAAATTGATTAAACTCAAAATTTTGGTTTTCTAACTTTTCCGGAAATTATATGTGATTATATGATTATTATCATGGTTCAGTTGTAAATATTTCTGGGTCCCCATCGTCGCCACCTATTTTGTGATTATGTCACTATAAATTATCTATCATTTACAAGATTAATGCTTGGATTAGGTTATTCTTTAGTGTATGAGAGTTAATTTAAAAATTTTTTTAGAACTGCGTCGAACTAGGGATACATAGGGTAAATTACTTTACCAATTTTAACTTTCCTTGTTAAACAGAAATATTGTATTATCGAAAATATCATCCTAGGAGATTTTTGCATTTCTCTATGTTTTACGATCCCTAGATTATGAATAACACAGTCTCCTGTTTCCATCAGTATGTCGGTCTGCCGGACCCTTGACACAATAACTCTTACACAAATTGAGATATCAATTTCAAATTTGATAAACGTATAATACTTGACGTGAGAAATAAACCTTTTTTTAAGCGATATAGGATGAAGAAAATAGGGGTTTTAGTAGAGGATATAAAAATTGTTATTTTTCATCATTTCCAATTTTAACTTCTTTTATTATGAGTATCTCACAATAAATTGTCTGTAATTTAAAATATCAGGTTCAAATTGTTCAGATTATTCATTAGTGTGAAAAATTCAGACTCGTTGTTTATTTGAGCACTATGAGATTGTAAGGGGAACTCATCAAAAATGGTCCTAAACGATTTAAATTGTATCGATCATATAACACATTTTTAATAGTTTTTACTGAACGATGAGGGTAAACCATAGAGGAAAACATCTTTTCAATATATATATGGTATATATATATATATATATATATATATATATATATATATATATATATATATATATGTATATATACACTTTTTTAAAAAGTTCGAAAATTTTTGAAAAATTAAAAAAGGAGCAAAACTGCATTTTACCAAATCATCAACCCGCCCGTGAAAGGTGAACTAGCTCAGGCGAAAGCCTGTGTTACCGAACATGAGATTTTCTTTAATAATTACAGATTCTTTAATCTAATACCAAATGAAAATAATAATAGAAATAATATTTAATCACAATTAAGAACATTTTTTATCTATTATTAGAAAAGAAATAATTCCTTGGTAACGCGCGAGAACAAGTGGATCATTGCCCCTTAGCAGATGATTTTGACTTTTATGTTAGGTTTGGGAAAAATAAAAATAGAATAGAATTTCAAATAGTCTTTTCTCTTAACTTTTATTATTTTATACCGAAATGGTATATGGTTTTCTTGTAAGAAATGTAAGATCTTTTTAATGTTAAAGTAAAAAAACATATTTGCTTATTATTTTTATGTACCTTAAATTGATACCTTATTGGTGCCGTGTCATATTATTACTACAACTTTGGATAATTCATTTAGGTAATTTTATTTAACTTTTGTTGTACTGTGTGCAATGTACATCATTACCAAATAAATAAATAAATAAATGTGTATTAAATGTGCAATCGATCTTCTTATGAAATATCCTAAGTTGTGCGTGACATATTTATAACTAAACCAACTGTACTGGACAACACAATCTATCACGCTTGCTGCTATATTCTACACTTTCTACAAATTTCTCAATTGACACCACTATAAAGATTCATATTTTTTAAAAAACTTGTCTTTACCCAAGACATATTGCAAAATTTGTAAACGTTCGCTGTAAATAAACAAATTCGTTTTGCTAGAGGGCGTTGTCACTTGACCACTCCTAAGCAGAAAGCCACTAAAAGCAAAGCAAAGGCAAAGCCGCCGACGTCTCTAAAAAATCCTCTGTTATCCGCCGAAGAAGATCCCATGTCGGCTTAAATAAAGTCCATAATAAAGTTATAATGAAGCAAATAAAATTTTTTAAAATTATATGTCTTAAAATTTTTATTTAATAAAATAAAATATTTTGAAATATAAAACTTTGTGAAAATTTACATTTTTACAAAGTTTAAAATATTGTAATTAATGTGTTGGTATCAGGAAGTAATTATTTTAAAAGTGTAATTTTTATCATATTTTTTTTATTAAAATTGTTTAAGAAAAAAACTATTCAAATGTGAAAAACACTGTAGCCCTTAAGTTTTGGTTATCGATTGGCGATATTGTGGAATCGACTGATTCACCAGTGGCTGCGTGAAAGAAATATTTATATCTTCATTTCTTTGTGGTCCATTTTTTCCTTTATTACTGAGATCCGCTATTTAAGGTGAATTTCCTGCAATCAGTCTTGCTACAAGGAGACGCCAGTTGGATCACACTCCATTTCATCTTCTCAGCTAGGAACGACAAACCATTCTTTGACTTCTATTGATTTAGAAGACATCCGTCTAAGTAGTACAGATAATTCAGCATTATATTGGACTGATCTTTTTGCAGACGGCACATCTGGATATTTAATGAGGTTGTTCAATTAATTAGTTACGTCCTTGCTATTAGTTGCGCAAAAGCAACAATCATTTACGTCACCTTTAGATTCTGTCCAAATTACTGGTATAGCAAGACATATATGTCCGGATCCCTTAGTCTATCCTATGTCTGAAACACGTTATACAACACGTCATACAGCAGATCTGTGGAATATAAGATTTGTCTTGATGGCCAACAGGAATGAGGTTAATAAAAATACAGAAATAAGTAGGCTAAAATATCTATTTGAGAAAAGATTTATCAACCATGCTATCGCGAAACCGTAAACTACTAAAGAAAGCAATACACAATATGAACCGATAAATTATTACAATTGTTACATGTTAAAATTGCCGTAATTACGTTTAATCATTGTAATATAATAAAGAACGCATCGCGTAGTAAAAGTAAAGTAGAAAAATATTGTAACTGCTGCAAAGGCTGAA
Organism: Pachyrhynchus sulphureomaculatus; assembly: GCA_019049505.1. NCBI lineage: Eukaryota > Metazoa > Arthropoda > Insecta > Coleoptera > Curculionidae > Pachyrhynchus > Pachyrhynchus sulphureomaculatus. Next base: position 65,840,198 of record CM032449.1, read on the forward strand.
ACAAGAGATGGAATCCCAAAGAAAAATAAATGAAATCTACGTCAAGAAACTGTAAGAGATAACCGCTGAAATAATATATTCTAATATTGTTTATATATAAAAACCATAGAAGGTTATGCTAACTGCGTATCGTAAAAATAAAGGCTACGTCAAGTTTAAGCACACAGCCGCTTGTAAAAGCTGAAACAAGAGGTGGAATCCCAAAGAAAAATAAATGAAATCTATGTCAAAAAACTATAGTAAAGGTAACCACTTAAATAATATATTCTAATATTGCTTATATAAAAACCGTAACGTCATTATTTGCGTTGCGTTATAAGTTTAAGCGCACAGCCGCTTGTGAAGGCTGAAACAAGAGGTGGAATCCCAAAGAAAAATAAATGAAGTCTATGTCAAGAAACTATAGTAAAAGGTAACCACGTAAATAATATATTCTAATATTGCTTATATAAAAACCGCAACGCGTTATGCTAACTGCATATCGTAGAAATAAAGGCTATACTTCATTATTTTCGTCATGTTTAAACTGCCCCAGTTGCTTGTACACGGATGTTTTTTTAAGAATATCAGCTAATTCACTATTTTCCGATTCTACGTACCAAGAAAATTCTTTATGTACTAAACTTAGTCTTTAATGAGAAAGCAAAATCTGATCACAAAAAATTTTTCACTTGTGAAATTTGATAGATGTCAAAGCCAAGTAGGATTTTTTTAAATGGCTTCCTCTACACATGAGTACACCAGTAAGCATTTTTCAGTCTGTTTACAAAAATCTGTAACACTTCATATTTATTTTTAGTTGTAATCGATATACAGGGCATTGAAATGACTGAAGTGAAGTTTCGAGTAGCTCACTCAATTTACTTTTCCTATGTGGGGTATCAAAATTCTTCCACTGATAAATTTAGTTTTTTGTGAGGAAGCCAAATATGATAGCAGAAAATTTTTCACTTACCAAATTTGACAGTTTACAAAGCCAGCTCTATTTCTTGTTTAAATGGCACCTTTTGCCTATAAATGCCATTAAATAGAATTTTTCAGTCTGTTTCAGTGTTAGTTATTTTTATAAATAGTCCAAAGAAAGGTATTTAGTGATGTGTTCATATATAGAGGGTGACATAAAAAAAAGAATCTAGTTGGCTTTGTAATCTGTCAAAGTTGACAAGTGACAATTTCTTTGTTGTCATATTTGGCTACCTCATAAAAATCTAAATTTAGTACTAGAAAAATTTTCTTGGTATATACAATGGAAAAATGGTGAATTAGGTGAGACATTTAAAACAAATGTTCCTGTACATGCTGATACATAATATTTATGGTAATTTGCAAATATATTAGCATCAAAAATTGGTACTAGCTAATAAGTAATAATTTTTAAAAGTTGATTTTGTCAAAAGAATGATTCGTTTTTTTCCTTTGGAACATATTTCTCTCCTGTTAAAACTAATCAAATAAAAGGAAAATATTTCTTGTCAGGTTTGGCTAACTTTTAATTAAGTATTTCCGAGTGTCAATTGAAAAGAAACCTCTTTTGTCCCTGTACACCTTCAAAAGAATTTCCCGTCTAAAAGCTTTCCAGATACTAAAAGCTACTTCAAATTAATGGTATTTGAACGGTTTACCTTGTACGAGAAAAGAAACCTTCATTACTTTTTAGAAAAACTAGTTAGTTTAGATGCACTTAATCAATCTTTGAGAGTTTAGCTTAGATATTTGTCTTAAAAGCAATTAAGCTTTGATAGAGTAATAGGGAGAGAACTAGTCAATGTTTGTTTATCCTATCATTTACAACAGCAGTCCATAAATTTAAATTAGGCAAAAGAAGAAGAAAAACGCTGACATATTTATGATTAATAACTTTATTACTTACTTTAATTAGGGAATATTAACTGCAGAAATAAAATAGTAATTAGTATTTTTATTGAGCATAACAACCACTATTAGTTTATTGATAATTTCATATTGGCAAATTGTTCCTCATACTCAAATTTTTGCAACATTACATACTATATCTTTTCAGCGATTAGTAAATAGTAAAACCAATCTAAAAATTTTTATAGGGCTAACTCTCATTTCATGTTATTCTAAGGACATAACAATAGAAACCACGCCTAGCTTTTACAATTATATCGGGTCTTCCATTAAGGACTTGACAACTTTTTTTTGAAATAAAACGCAACCCATCTGAGACATTTCGAAAATTTTACTATCGGCTTGAAGTATAATCAAAACATTTATGTATGGAATTCGACTTCATTCATATGTCCACCACGGGCACGTTTACAGCGGTCGATTCGTTGAACCCAATTTTCGATGACTCGGCCACACATTTCGACGGAAACGGCCGCTATCTCTCTTTCAATATTGGCTCTGAGCTACTCTAACGACGCAGGCTTGTTAGCATAGACCAATGATTTAACGTACCCCCATAAAAAGAAGTCTAGAGGTGTTAAATCACACGGTCTAGGCGGCCATTCGACGGGACCATTTCTCGATATAACACGTTCACCGAATTTAGATTGCAGTAAGTCGATTGTTACACCCGCTGTGTGGCTTGTGGCGCCGTCTTGTTGAAACCACATATCATTAATGTCTAGCCCATGCAATTGATCAAAGAAATAACGTTGCAACATGCCTCTTTCAACGAAAAAGAACGGCCCAATGACACCACCGGCATGAAAACCGCACCAAACAGTAATTTTTTGTGAATGAAGTGATGTTTCTTCAAGCACATGAGGGTTTTCACCTGACCAATAACGCATATTCTGTTTGTTGACGAAGCCGTTTCTCCAAAAATGCGCTTCATCACTAAAGATGATTTTGCGATGAAATTGGTCATCTTCTTCTAACATTTCTAGAGCCCAATTCGAGAACGTATATGATCGAGTGGCTTTAGTTCTTGAGTTAACTTTAACTTATAAGGGTGCAGGCCAAGATCCTTTCGCAAAATTCGCCATAGTGTGGTCTGAGTGATGCCCAATTCTTGAGAACGCCGTGAAATCGACTGTTTTGGTTCGTTTGAGATGGACGCTTGAACGGCAGCAATATTCTTTCCACTTCAACCAACCCGTTGTCTCACTGGCACGGGAACATCCAGCAGCGAATGTGTTAACTCAAATTTTTTCACTATGAATTGCTTGTCTACTGGGACGAGAATTACGACCAAAAATTGGCGTTAACGCTCTTAAAGTTGCAGTCACCGACTCCATATTTTGGTAGTAAATTTTAATTATTTGTAAACGTTGTTCGTTCGTGTGCTTCACCATGATGAAAATGTTGACTTTACTGAATGTTTTGACGTTGACAGTTCGGTGATTGGCTTAAGGGTGTGTTCACAGTGAAATTTCAAAGTTGTCAAGTCCCAAATGGAAGACTCTTTATGTTTTATAAAAAACTAAAGTTTTTAATGCAGCCTTTATTGCTATTCGAAAAATAGTTGAAAAAATCAAAAACATGATATCGTTATTACTTTATTTGGTTCAAATACAGTATAATCAACACGACAATATCGAAAGTACGTCAACTCTCTTATTGAATTAAAAAGCAAAAAAAAAATCACTGTACGCTTACTCCTATTGTATTCGTACAAATACCATTCCGAGATTATTGCATCTTTTTATGATTTTACTAATTACGAGAAACGTAATTACCAATGTCCATTGGTCTGTTTCTGTAGCGGTCTGTTAGCACGATAAGTATAGTTCAAATTTAGTACACAAAGCATACTTGTAGTTGGAAATGAACTTATCGTTTTTCAGCTATATTTCTTCAGGATAAGGTGAGGGTAAATCTTGGTGTGGATAAATTTAGTAATATGAGAACTTTTACTAATTTTAGGTCATAATTAATAACCAGTCAAGTGCAAGGTGAAATTGCACAATTAGTGTTCCGTACGTTGATTGTTTTTAAAATAAAAAAAAAAACATTACGGTGGTATAAAATGATCAATAACTTCACAAAACACACCCCAAATGAGTTTTCAATAAAGTTTGATTCCGATCTTTACTGAAAACTGATGACCTTGAAATTTTTGTTTTTTTATATACCAGATAAATTATTAAAGGTAATGCACTCGTGATAATTTTCGTTCAATCTACACCCCTTGGAGGATATTCCAGAATTTTTTCACAATTTTTTAATCAGTACTTTTCGAGATAAGGTGGGGGACAGCGATTTTTCGCGATTTTTTAAAAATAATACGAAGAAAAGTGTACGCAAGTATTACATCATATATATATTTTTTACTCCTGTTTTCACAAGCTTTCATTTGACACCACACTCGATGACCTAGTAAAAAAATTTTTTTCACTTCCGATTTCACCCCCCAAAAACTAACCTCTTAAGTCAAAATTTAACTTTAAAAACTACACGGCTCTGATGAGGTCATCAATTCCTATATTATTACCATATTTCAACTTTCTATGACAAATAGTTTCGGAGAAAATCGGGTGTGACACACAGACAGACGGACAGACAGACAGACAGACACCGAAGTCATCTTATAAGTGTTCCATACGGAACACTAAAAACAAATAATTATTTATAGTAAAACCTAAGATGCCTAGAGGGTTGGCTAAAGACGAGTTGCTTTTTCTATATCATGTTATACATCTTTTTAAGGGTTCTTAAAGTTCATTGACCTGAAAAATTATTTTCAGTTTTAATAGAAATAGTATGCAGCGGTAAATATAAGCTTTCAGTTGTAACGATATTTGAACAACATTAGGTTTTGAGTTTGAATTAAGGCTTACAGAAGACGTCATAATTTTGCTCTTAAAAGTAAAATGGTGTTTTAACTCTTGAGAACCAGAACTCAAATCAATAAATAAAGATATAACAAGAAACATGTAAAGGAATTGAATTAAAAGAATAATCGTTTAACTATTTCATAATTTTTTAGTTCTGGCCCTTCGCGCCATCTTTTTCCGTTTTAGAAATAATTAAATATTATTTAGTGTTGTAATTTTATTGTAAATTCCTTTCTAAAAATATATAATATAATATTGAACAATAAAACAAAACCATAACACTGCATATTTTAAATACCTACAATATGAAACACTCATCTCAATCAGTGTCGCACTCAGATTTTCAAAATAAATGCAAATGTTTTACCTTTATTTCGTTGGAAATAAATATACGATCTATTTAAACAATGTGCCATTAGATTAGACAACCTATTTTACATTTATAATGACGTCATCTTCTAAAATTTTGACCTAGAGCACTGGCAAACGTATACCTTATTACCTTTTAAAAAAGAGAGATAGAAAATCAAATTCAGCATTTATATTAGAAGTCCATGTTGTTGGGGAAATTACTGGGTAAATCACTTTAACGATTTATCCTGTCTATTATATACTCTTTAAGTGATTTTTATATTTTATTTCATTAGCGACATTGTCTTGTAGCAGGGTGCGCAGGTGTCCAAAGAGAAAATATAAAATAAATATTGTTTTCTAAATAAAAAAATCACATATTTTTTTTTATTTTAAATTTTCATAACTACAGATGAAAGTATTTTTAAAACAATGTTATATATTTACTTTAGTGTTTTAATGAGATAAATTTTGGATTCCTTTTCCGCTATTTCTGCTCCTATTCTGCTTTTTATTAAGAAATAGAATACTCATATATGGTTTTATGTATTTGTTATAAAGTTATGACCTATTATTGGAATTACTTTTTGATAAATTTTCATATTTTGTTAAGTTATTTTAATTTTTTCTAATCCGTTAATAATTTTTAATAAATTTGTAACGAATGAATTATAAATTGATGTATTTGCCTTAATTGTTTACTTGCCAGAATACCATAAACTATTCAATAAAAATTATAATAATTTACTAAAAATAATTCGATTAACATTTGCTGGTGCTATAATTAAGTGTTAAATCAACTAAGTGTACTTAAACTGTATTTATATATTACATTTTCTTCACCATAAGAACGTATATAAACTATGTCATGTGAACTAAAAACCATTTACAATCTTTTATTTTGCTGTGTGGCCATTGTTTACACCATTTACACTAATTATAGAATATCTATCAATCCAATTTTTACACAGATGCTGGAGCCTTCTTCAGTTTCACTCTCGATATTATAGGAAATACAAATTTTAGTTTTTTTTATGATTATTACCAGATAAAGATTAACATTTTTACTACGTTCATTAATACGATTTTCATTAGAATCATCATATGATGTTGTTTTCCTTAACAAATCATTTACTTGGAACCTTGTACCACCTTTTATCTCGAATGAATAGGTTTTCTAACCCATTTTTTTTTCTAATTACATTTTTTTTTTAATACCTTATTGTGATCTCGAATAACTTCTCTTAGATTTTATTTTTAATGCTTACATTGTTTAAATACTTTGTTTTTATAATATTACCTATATCAAGTGTAACTGAGTCATAAATTATACAATGCTCTAGCATTCCTTATATTTAAAAAAAATACTGGTACTTCGATGGCTGTAAAGTCAATAAAATTTCTATAATTTATTAAACACCTACTTACTTCATTTCACTAAATGAAGAATTTTTAGCATCTTATAATGCAGCTGAGTAAAAAATAGTTGAAGAGGAAACCGATGAAGAGTTGGAGAGACAGAGTGGATTCGTATAGGAAATAGATGTAAAAGAAAAATGGATATTTCGCTTACCCTTCCACAATATCAGAAACAAATACATAAAACTAATAAAGAAAAACTAAAAAAAAGGCACCTTGACCTCTCATAGTAGACCATATTAAGAATTTTAATTAACTTCATAATATGCTGAAATAATTCCCAAACATAATTTAAAGTCATTTAATGTTCATTATAAAGAAGATTTTAAAATTCTGTCTGTAAAATTAGACAATGGGAACAATTAAATTGACAGCGAGTACACTGCATCATCGCTAGAACATATTGTACAGGAAATGAGAAAACATGGCTATAAACTCCTAGAAGTGGTTGCCAAGCTAAAATATAAAATCAAACAACCGCTAAATATGCTTATGGTATCATTTAGAGATGATAAAAGTGTTGATAAGATTTATGGAATTACTGATATATTAGAAATTAACTTAGAAAATATGTCATTAAGGAAGTCGAGACCTGTACTATAATACCCAAACATATTTTAGCAAAGAACCTCGCTACGTTAAATACCCCATAGTTCATTCGAAATAGTCAATTATGCAGAGTCTTCGATGTGCCAACCATAAAGGGGTACATGAAGCAAACTCAATTGAAATTCCTGGCTAAGGCGTGTCAGCATTGCGATCCAATCATCAGGGGCTCTTTCCTAACCCTCCCCTCGGCCCACAACCAATTTCCTTCGACCCTCAGACCCTCTCTTGGACGAAGACGATGGCCCTCCCAACTCACCATGACAGAAGATTATAAAATTAGGTTAAGTTAGCATAGGCCCTAGATTAAGGTAGGTTACAATCATGTAAAAAAGACACATTTCCTAGGTTAAGTTTAGATTAGAAACACTATTGTAAATAATTAGGTTAAGTTAGAATAAGTATGCTTTCTCATCATGTCATAACAACGTTTATTTAATAGAAGTAAAAGGCTATGACTTGGTTGCAAGTCAATAAAGAAAATGAAACGTTAGATGTACTGATAAACATCTAACAGTAAACTGTGATAAAGTAAAGACTTTCCAGTCAAAATGCATCCACCGTGGTGAAGGTTATCTAGCAAACTATAAGGGATACATGATAGCAAAAAAGTTGAAAGATAAGCGAACTAGAAAGTCACAAGGAATAAATAAACAGGAACCATCAATCACAGAGGAGAATGAAGATAAATCAAGCTATTTTTGGTAAAACTAAAACTAGTAACTGAAAAAAAAAAAACCAGGTGCATCCGCTAGCTGTTCACCATGTGCTGGAAGAACTAACTAAAATGGAAGAGTGCATAGTAAGATTAAAATACAGCACCAAAAGAGCTATCTGTAAGAACTACGAGGTCAAGAAGCTTGGGAATAATGGAATGAAATGCCAAGAAACTTTCACAACACCATTAATAATTGTAAGCGGCACTAGACATAAAAAACGTTTATATCTGTCTTACATCTGAGACACATATTACCAATGAATCGTTTATTAGATTTAAGGTATATAAAGTACTAGCAGTGCCTGCGGCTCCGCTCGCGTTGACTTGACTCACTACTATCGTCATTTACCTAATGTAATAAAATATCTGCCATTATTTCCCCTTATCTCCCATTATTTCTCCTTATCTCCCATTATCTCTACATAATTTCCATTATCTAGGCTTATCTCTGCTCATCTCACATTATTTCTCCTTATCTCCCATTATCTCACCTTATCTCCCATTATCTAGGCTTATCTCGACTTATCTCGCAATATTTCTCCTTATCTCCCATTATCTCACCATAACTCCCATTATCTAGGTTTATATCGAATTATATAGAACATATGTATAAATTTATAAAAACACGTAAATCGGATAAGTGGTTCTCGGACAGACAGACAGAGAGACGTTGCATTTTATATGTATTATATTCCTTGCTACATGATATTGTTCCATATTTAATGCTTTAGGCAGTGTATTGCAAGAGAACGCGCTAGCGGCAAACTTTTCTCCGACTTGATTCACTATTATCGTCACTGCTTATTCCTTATGTCACCTAACGTAATAAAATCTATCCTATAACCTGGCCAGAGAACATATGTGTATTTAAAAAAAAAGCACGTAAATTGGATAAGTGATAAGCGCACTAACGGACAGACAGACAGAGAAACGTTGCATTTTATATATATTATAGATAGTCTTTGCTACATTATATTGTTCCATATTTAATGGTTTAGCATGTTTAAAAAAAAAGCACGTAAATCGGATAAGTAGTTCTCCAGTGATAAGCGCACAAACGGACAAACATACAGAGAGACGTTGCATTTTATATATATTATAGATATCCTTTGCTACATGATATTGTTCCATATTTAGTGGTTTAGGCAGTGTATTGCAAGAGAACGGGCTAGCGGCAAACTTTTTTCCGATTTGATTCACGATTATCGTCACTGCTTATTCCTTATGTTATCTAACGTTATAAAATATAGCATATAACCTGGCCAGAGAACATATGTATGTTTTAAGAAAAAAGCACGTAAATCGGATAAGTAGTTCTCCAGTGATAAGCGCACTAACGGACAGACAGGCAGACAGACAGACAGAGAGATATTATAGATATAGATTTATATTATTATATAACCTGGCCAAAGAATATATGTATGAATTTAAAAAAAGACACGCAAATCGGATAAAAACGTACTAATGGACAGATAGACAGACAGAGAGTCATTGCATTTTATATATATTATAGATTATAGATATTCTCTGCTACATAATATTGTTCCATATTTAATGGTTTAGGCTGTGTATTGCAAGAGAACGCGCTAGCGACAAACTTTTTTCCGACTTCATTCCCTATTATCGTCACTGCTCATTCCTGATGCTACCTATCGTAATAAAATATAACCTGTAACCTGGCCAGAGAACATATGTATGTTTTAAAAAAAAAGTACGTAAATCCGATAAGTGGTTCTCGAATGATAAGCGCACTAACGGACAGACAGAAAGACAGACAGACAGAGATACGTTGCATTTTATATATATTATAGATGTAATAAAATATATATCTATAACCTGGTCAGAGAACATATGTATGAATTTAAAAAATCACGTAAATCGGATAAGTGGTTCTCGAGGGATAAGCGCACTAACGGACAGACAGACAGACAGACAGAGACACGTCTCTTTTTTATATATTATAGATATAGATTATTATTATTATAGAACCTGGCCAAAGAATATATGTATGAATTTAAAAAAATACACCTAAATCGGATAAGTGATTCTCGCGTGATAAACGCACTAATGGACAGACAGACAGACAGAGAGACATTGCATTTTATATATATTATAGATTATAGATTATAGATTATAGATATCCTCTGTTACATAACATTGTTCCATATTTAATGGTTTAGGCTGTGTATTGCAAGGGAACGCGTTGGGAACAAACTTTTTTCCGACTTCATTCACTATTATCGTCACTGCTCATTCCTTATGCTACCTATCGTAATAAAATATAGCCTGTAACCTGGCCAGAGAACATATGTATGTTTAAAAAAAAAAAGTACGTAAATCGGATAAGTGGTTCTCCAGTGATAATCGCACTAACGGACAGACAGACAGACAGAGAGACGTTGCATTTTATATATATTATAGATGCCATACTATACATCTTGAGAACGCAGCGAAAGTAGGTAGTCCAATCATTAGAAAGGAGTCAATATAACGTCATCAAGAGATGAGATATAAAGCAAAGACTTCTCACGCTACAGCTCCTAATATTAAAACTAGAACTTATGTGACCATAGTTGCAACAGTATACTACCCTACAGGATATGCTCTCAAAAAAAGATCAGTATGTAAAGCTTCCGAATAACCGTTAGAGATTTCTCATTGGAGGTTATTATAATATCATCTGGTTTAACCATCAACAAGGAGAAAGAACTCGTGGAAACAGTGAAACAGCTAAAATGTGAAAAAATGTTTCTCAGTAATACATCATATTGACTGACAGATCCTTTGAAATTCACAGATTTTTTTCATAATCCTAAATCCTTCCGTATATCACATGTATGTTATATGGACTCTAATCACTCTCCTATTACTCTCACAAACGAAAATATCACACAAAAGGAATTAACTCCGAGATTAACCAACAAACTGGCGGTGCACCTTTAAACTAAAAATTGAAAAAAATATCCTTATCAGTTCCTTTAAGAAATGAAAAGCAACTGGATAACAAAACAGAAGAAATTGTTAAGGTTTTTCAACAAGCTGCATAGAATAATACCACTAATATTATGACAATCTCTGAAAGAGAAGAATCTGGCATCAAGGTCTCCAACAAACAAAACGAGACTAAACAACGTTACCCCATAGCTTAAAAGAGAAATTCGAAAATTTAAAATTGAGTCGATTAGTGATTATTTAATTGCCTTATGACATACGACCATTCATTTTGGGGAGCTACTAGGTTAAAAAGACCGTTCACAGAGAACACACAAAAGCAATATCTAGAAAGCTAATAGATTTTCAGAATACCTCGAAGAAGAGGATATACTTGATCAGAAAAATCTTAGACCGGAAGAAAGTGAAATTAAACTTACTACTGCGAAAGAAATTGGACTGAACTAATTAAAAACACCGATCCAAAGACGACACCAGGATTCGATTTAGAGAAATTATTTGGATAATTCTTAAACAACTTCCTAAGAAAGCTGTAATCACACCCATCTCATCAATTATTCAGATTGAGATATGTATTTAAAGTATGGAAAGTGACGATGATTCCGAAACCTTAAAAGCACCCAATCAATCGTACAGACCAAAATCCTTACTCTCCATAATTTCGACACTGTTCAAAAAATTCTTTTTTAATAGGTTGAAATCCAGTATAGAAGAAAATAATATTTCATCGCATCCTTTTGGCTTTAGAGAGAATCCCTAAATCATAGATCAAATCCACGAGATAACAAATATCGTCAGAAAAAAGAGACCTGAGCTCTACCACCTTTCTCAATATAGCACAAGCTCTTGACAAAGTGTGGCATGGCGGACTTGAATATAAATTCAGGAATGTTTAACCTAGACAATACAATACAATACAATTATTAAGATCTCACATCTCAAACAGAGCTTTCAAGATTCAGCAAAAAAGATGCTCATTGCGAAATTAAGTGAATTAAAGCAAGCCTACCACAAGACAGAATCTGCCCTTTAGCTGCTGTATACCAGCGATATTCCTGAATTAACACACGATAAGATAGCCACCTTTGAATATGATACAGTTATTTTGGCCGTACGTAAAGATCAGGTAGATGCAGCAAGAAATTTTCCAATTATATATCGAGTTAACGATTGGACTAAACCCTGGATCGAATCAAATTGAATAAAGTACTGAGGCGCAGAGACAGTGGCAGAGATTTTGACTTTAATCCACATTTTTGCTGAATCACATACTGACTAGCAGAAATAGTGACCTTCATAGAGACTTGGCAGGTTGCTAGAAGTCACCAGTATGGGGGCGATCCAGCACCTCAACTACACAATGTTGGTCAAAAGATTCAAGAGGACCAAATCCATTAAGTTACTCTAAGTGATTGTGAAAAAGTAGATTAAAGTACTAATGATGTACACATTAGCTAAATGTAATTTAGTGGTTAGAACTAAGAACTGCTAGTGAGTAAGACCCTAGTTTTAAGTAAATATGGTAGTAGTTATAGTAGTAGGGCAAGTAAACTTAGGTTTGAACAAAATTTCTCATTGGTCAACTTTTGATCAGATTAACATTCAAAACAACCTATGAGAGTATTAGTAAAAAAAAGAACATAATTAATGCAGCTTTCATTCCTTTTTACGGACAAATATCCTGTGACCTCATAATAAACGGTCCAGCGCAGAAATTAACTTTATATTAAAATAATTTGTCGGGTCGTCATAAATTATACTCTCGGCAAAATAGGATCTAAGCTATTAAAAACAATTCTTGTTATCTCTTTGACTGGCAACCATTCGAAAATTATATAATGTTAATTTTGTCATAATTTTATACTAAACCTAGGAGGCATAGTCGCAACATAATTTTCAGATAACTTACACATTTAATTTTTTAAAAAGCCTGAAAATTTATTTTGTTAAAATCTGAGAAATATCTGCCTTTTTTCAAGTACTGAGCTTAATCGCTGAAGATCTGTAGGAACAATAACAGATAAAACTAACAGGTGTGTTTTTTTTAATCGCAATCTTGATCATCATCATCATTAGCTTATTCCATCCATAGTCGGATGTAAGCCTCCCCAATTTGTCTCCAATGAGCTTTGTTGTTTACTTTTTGCATCCAATCGTGTCGTGGTAATCTTTTTATGTCGTCCGTCCATCTTGTCTGTGGTCTACCTCTGCATCTTTTGTGTTCTCTAGGCCTCCATTCAACTATACGGCGTGTCCATCTGTTATCATTCACCTTGCGATATGCCCCGCCCAATTCCACCTTAATATACATATTTGTTGCACTACATCTGTCACTTTTGATCTTCTTCTTATCTCGATGTTAGGAATACGATCCCCTTTCCATTGCTCTTTGGGTTACCTGGAGTTTATTTATTATACTTTTACTTAAAGCCCACGTTTCAGTTCCATATGTTAATACCGGCAGTACATACTGATTGAATTCTCTGGCTTTTATTGTATTTGGAATGTCCAATTTGAATGTAGATTGTAACCTTCCGAACGTAGACCAAGCTAACGAGGCTCTTCTATCAAACCAGACTTTAAATTAGTTTTTTGATATTTCAATCTTTTGTCCTAAATATATGAATGTTTATACCTTTTCAATTCTTTCACCTCCTATTAATAGTTCCTGACTGTTATCTTCACATTCGCTGTTCAAATATTTGGTTCTGAAGTTTACTTTTAGACCTATTTCTCGAGACTTGCTATTTAATTCCATCAGCATTTCTTGTATTTCTTCTTTTGTATTGGCGATCAGAGTGGTATCATCTGCCAACCTTAAGTGACTTTCAACTTTAACGATTTGGAGTCTGGAGTCAAAGTGAAGAGCTTTGGAGTTATCGAGTCGCCTTGTCCAATTCTTCTTTTAATTTTGATTTTATATGTTTTTTCTTCAAACAATATTTGTGATGTGGCATTTTATGTATGTATTTAAGAGGAGTTGTGTACCTTTTATCGACTCTGCTCTTACTTAAGGCATTTAGGACTGTCCATATCTCTACCGAATCAAATGCTTTTTCGTAGTCAACCATTGCTAGCCATGAGGTGACCTTATATTCATTTGCTTTTTCCCTAGTAATCAAATTGTTTGAATCAGATGACACAGAGGGAAAGGACTGGGATGAAATAACCATGGAGGAAGTACAAGCAAATCTAAAAACGATAAAGAATGGAAGAGCGGCCGGACCAGGTGATGTCTCTGTAGAAATGATTAAAAATGGAGGTATAACCATGTGAAGAACAATAACTAGCTTAATTAGTAATTGTATATCACAAGGAAGAACACCTACCGAATGGAAAAAAAGTTATATTTCATCAATCTATAAGAAAGGAAATAGAAAAGACCCTAATAATTATAGAGGTATATGCGTTACAAGCACTATGAGAAGAATGTACGGTAAAATATTGCAGAATAGAATAAGAGAAACAATTAAAGGAAAGATATCCGAAAACCAAAGCGGATTTACTCCGGGTCGATCGTGTATAGACAACTTGTTTACTTTACAACAATTGATAGAAAAGAAGATCCTAAAAGATGACGAAATACATATGACCTTTATAGATCTTAAGAAGGCATATAATAGTGCACCGAGAAATAAACTTTGGCATGTCTTGAGAACAGTAGGGATAAAAGAAGGGATGATAACAACAATAAAAGAGTTATATAATGAAAATATAGGATATGTGAAACAAGGACGCTAGCTCTCGGAAGCTATCCACATTACAAAAGGTCTAAGACAAGGGTGTTGCCTTTCACCATCTTATTTAATATATTTGTAGACAACGCTCTAAAGAAATGGAACAGCGCTTGCCAAAGCATGAGCATCCCCATTAGTGATAAACACCTATTATCGTTAAACATTGCAGACGACCAAGTAATAATGACACAAGATGCATTCGATATGAAATATGTATTGAAGAGATTATACACAAACTACAAGGAATGGGGACTGGAGGTGAGCCTTGAAAAGACGGAGTATATGGTTGGGAACTCGGAAATAGAATTTGATGTCTTAATTAACAACGATACACATGTCAAACAAGTCAAGGAATTTAAATATCTAGGAGTACTGATTGACAATAAAAATGGTATAGGTAAAAAGGAAATACAGAATAAAATACAAAAAGCCAGGAGGATCATAGAAGCTCTCAACTCAAGATGGTGGGATCAAAACATAACTACACAAAACAAAAAGAGAATTGGAAGAACAATGGTAGAATCGGTTTTAAGCTATGGTAGTGAACTGTGGGTAATGAAAAAAGAGGATAAAAGAAAAATAACGACAATAGAGATGGATTACCTGAGAAGAAGCGCCGGAGTGTCCAAATTCCAACACTTAACAAACCAAGAATTTCTTCAGGTCTCACATTTCTTACTATCACTCTATTTCCTTCTTCTTTTCCGGGCGGTGGCGGTATTTTCGTATCATATAGTGTTTGATAATATTTCTCTGTAGCTTCCTTTATCTCTTTGATTTGTGCGATCTCTTGGTTATCTTTATTTATAAGTTTTATTATTTGATGTCTTCCTTCATTCATTTGTTTATTTAGATTAATCGCAATAAGTCGTCAAACATTCTCAATCCACAGCTAATTTATTTTTGTCAGTTGATATCGAAGGTCTTAAAACGAAACCAGCAAATCTTAAATCACTATTAGTCTGTATATGAAATAATGTCGCTGTTATCTCGTCTAGAAAGGATCAGTTAACACAGTAGATGTATTTCAACGCAGAAGAATTATCCAGAAGCTAAGGAAAGCTCAATTTTCTTTAAAATAATAATTTTTAATTTTACACTGTTTTTAAGAAGATTATTGACATATATTTAATAAAATTGAGAACTAAATAGGAAATATATAGTAATAGTAATAATTTTTACTTGGTTAACAATTTAAGTGCCTAAGTGCACTTCTTCTAGCTTAACGTTTGAAATCGCATAACTTTAACACTTCTTTTAGGAACACGACACATTAAGAAATTGCAACCTTAAAGCAATAATATGCTGACAATTATTAGCAATCAACCCATGCGATTCGGAAATACTAATTAGTTAAGAGATAACAATAAATTATAAAGAACGAAAACTGCATTACCTGAGATACGCTATGTCGGGAGAGACGTACCACTTGCGAATATGATAATAAGGAAAAACAATAAAGGACCGATAAGTGTAAAAAGAACATAACATTAACGATTGTTAAACTTATGAGAGATCTTTAACCGCACGACAAACGAACTATTTAAATTGGCAGCCTTGAGAATAAGAATAGCCCTGTTGATTATTAACCTTCGCAACGAAGGTGGCATAAAAGACAGTAGAACCTTGAGGCTAGGATTTTTTAATTTTTTAAATCTTTAAAACCTTCCTTTTTCTTTATAATTTAACTACGCTTTTTAACATTACACTTTGTGTCATGTTTGAGGGTAACAATATTTATTGGAAACTTAATACGAAATCAATACTACCATACATGAAAAATATTATGAAACAGACATGTAATATGTCCTTTATATATAGGGAGTAATCTAATAACTTTAACGGCACCAAAACATAATTTCAAAAAATTAGAAAATCTATTAAAACAAATAGAAATTACAAAAATTAACCAAATATGTCGAGCAATGAGCCAACTTGAATATTCTGTAAATTATAAGAATATCATTTTCATGCTAGTCTAACATTGCAAATTGGTAATAATGAAGTCCAAGAATTATACATATCGCAATCATCATTTTCTATCTAACCATTCAAATTTCAAGGCTTTGTGATTACTTATTCGCTAGCGGCACCTTCTATAAACTCTAAAAGAATATTTTAAAATAAAGTTTAATAATTTCACATAATGCTCCATTTTCTGCCTGCTATTTCGAATTTAAGGACTTATTATAACCTATTTGTTACTAGAAATTTCTATTAGCTCGGGAAGACCATTTTAAAATAAATATCCAGAACTTACAAGTTACTGGTGGAGACTGTATTTTGAATTTAAACATCTTGTGATTGACATATTGCAATCTATATTTTCTATCTGCTATTTCGAATAGCTATGTGATTATTAGTATCTTCCACAAGCTCCGAAGGAATATTTTCAAAGGAAGTCCAAAAATGTTACATATTGCATCTCCGTTTTTATCTGGCATTTTGAATTTCATAACTTTGTGTTTACTCATTCCTTCCAGACGCTTCGGAAAAATATTGTAAAATAGGCTCCAAAAATTTTATATATTTCGTCCATTCTTTTTCCAATTCCGAAAGAACATTTTAAACTAAAGTTTAAGAATTTTATATTTTTCAGTCTCTCCATTTTCTATATGCCATTTCGAATTTCAAGATTTTATGATTACTGATTCGTTATCGGTACCTTCTATAAGTTCTGAAACAAGATTTTAAAACTATCTGCAAAATTATAAGCCCTAGATACAATCAATATAATTGTCACCATCCACTATTTGGAACTTCAGAGATTTCATTGTTAGTCCATAATATCGATTTGAGAAACTCACACACTAATTCCTCTACATTAAATTGTATGTTAGCCAACTGTGAGCTCTTTAACCTAACATAACTGTATCATTATTTTGACACCGTTAATAATGACTCGTATTCAGCAAACTTTTCTTGTCATAACCTAAAAAACCTTATAAGCATGATCTATTCCGAAACCCTAATCAGCAACGCCAGTATACTAAGGAATTGAGATAAAAAAGTTATTTTGATCAATGTCTACTTATTTTGAAAAATCAAGAATTTAATATTCTAATCTTGAAGAGGAAAAATTAATGAAAAAGTTACTTCAATTTAACATCGTTTAATCTTCAAAATAGTGTTTTCTATAAAACTTGTATAATTTTCTTTTTATTCTCTATTTTCTTATTTTTCCTATGAACTTAAAATTTCTCAGTCCGTCATAAACATTCAGTAGTTACTAAGAAAATCGACAAGTACGCAGACAGACAGACAAACAGACGAAGCAGGGGACTTTGTTTTACACTATGTATTAATACTTAATGTCATCCAAAAATGGAGGTAAATTACCCTCATAAAAAATTATATTTAGCACACCCCGCATTGTCTTTTGGTCAGCGGACCTCTCATTGTCATAATAATGACGTTTTGGTCTAATCTAGCTTACCCCTAGTCATCATCGTCATCATCTTCTCCACAATAATAGGGGCTTTTTGGCTCACCCTCTTCTACTCTAAGCCTCTAACCCCACATAATTCCTTTTTCAACATTGTTTAAACAAAAAAAAACACATGACTTTTTGGTCCGACGATCGTTACCTTCTTCTACTCTCATAGAAGACCTTTCTCAACTACATTTTAACAAAAAACAATCCATGTTAGGCCTTCCTGACAACCTTTTTAACAAAAAACACCTCATAATAAGCCTCTTTCATCAACTTTATATATAGAAAAACAACAGTCTACGCCTTTCTGACATCTACACATACATACATCAACCCTTGTCTAATGCCTTTTTAACCACCTTTTTATCAAAAAACAGCCACTAACCCTCTCTAATGCCTTTTTGACAAATTTTTTATCAAAAAAAACTACTAACTTCATTCATGCCTTTTTCACATCTAAACCACCCCCATTACAAACGAAAAATAACCAAAACAATTCCAACAATAAACCTTATTGTCATAATAAAAGCTTTTTAATCGAGTCTAGCATACCCCTCATCACCATAATAAGGATCTTTTGATCAACCAAACCTTTATCGCTATTTTCATTACCACTCGTTTGACCTACTACCAACACCCACAAACACACACACACACACACCTCAACCACCATGAATATTTTCAGCCAAAAAAATACTACTTCGCAACACTGTCTCATGACGCCTTTTTGACAACTGACCTAAGTTCATTACACACTAACAATACCCTAGACCGACTTCATACAGAGTTGACAACACTGCTTCAAGCCTGCGCATGCGCACATACATGGGAATGAATCCGAAAATGGCACAAAAATGCAGATTTTGGAGCGATAAGAAAATGGGATTTTTGCGGCAGAACATCATATTTTTGGTGGATTTAAATTACCTAGCAATATTACAGGAGCCTCTACTTTTAAAATCACTTTGTGGGCGGCGCGAGTTCAGAAAAACCCTTGTAAAATCTAAGCTATTCATCCAAATGTTACAATTTGAAGATAGTTTTTATCTCCGTTAAATGCACAATATAACGAACGCATTTAATTTAATAAGAATTTGTATTTTCCTACCTAAATTACTCTCTTTAGTTCAGTATTTAACATGTCTATATTTAATGTTTACTTTGATAATTTGTGTTAACCTTTGTAGATAGACATACGTGTATACTGTCGCGGACTTTTTAGTAGAACTATTTGAGGCGGACAATATTGCTTTATATTATTTTAACGTATATCTAACTTTTACGAAGCGTATGTAAAAATATATCTTCGACGGTTGATTTTTTTCCGACTTCATTCGACGTTCATCGTCATAGGTGGGTTAATTTAGAAAAAATATACACCTGAACCTTCCTCGTGAAACACTCTATCCACTAGTGAAAACAAAATAAAATCCGTTTAGTAGTTACTGAGAAAATCGCCTACAGATAGACAGACAGCGGCGAGGGACTTTGTGTTATAATATATATATATATATATATATATATATATATATATATATATATATATATATATATATGTATATATATATGTATATATATATATATATATATATATATATATATATATATATATATATATATATATTTATATATGTATATATATATATATATATATATATATATATATATATATATATATATATACATATATAACTCAATACAACGTTCAGAATGTTTATATAACCATATGAGACTGTCAGAGAAATCTTTCGAGATTATGTTTAACTTGCGAGTCACGGAGACTTTAATGTTCTTCAAATCATCATAGCGTTGACTCTTCATGTGGAGCTTGATTTTTGAGAACAAAAAAGTCACTAGGGGCTAAATCAAGTGAATAAGAAGAGTGCTGGAGTACGGACACTTGTTTTCATGCTCAAAATTACACCACAATCCCAATCGTGTGAGTGGCTGCATTTGTCAAAAAAAAATTTTTGCATTCTATCTATCGGACCCCCAAATCCTCTTGCAAAGTCACTCTGTAAAACCTACGTAGTACCTGGCGTTCACTGTTGTGCTCTCGGTAACAAATTCTTTGTGGATAATTTCTTGAGCGTCAAAATATGCGACGAGCATTGTCTCGGCAAACCACTACCGAGCCATTGCACCTTTTATTGTTTTGTGGTATGCTCCTATTGATAACACCAAGTCTCATCGCCCGTGATTATTTTCTGCAGAAAAGAATCGTCCGCATTTTTCGCGTTTTTTTTTTATGGGTCTAGCACACGTACTACAGAGAAGTCCCGTTATTCTGTTCTCGTCTCGATGTTTCAACTGGCGTCCGCCCGTTGATGTTTTTGTTCGTGTGTCAGGCTGTGGGGAACAACCATAGTACACACTTTCTTCTTTTTCAGAACATTCCGGACAATCTCTTGAACACTTGATTTAGAAATGTTAAGCTTTTCTGTCATGAATCTGCATAAAAGATTACTGTCAGTTTGCAGAAGATGATGAATTTTCACAACGTTTACGTGAGCCGAACTTGTGCTGGGACGCCCTGACGTTGCATAATTCTCGAGCGACTCCCATCTTCCTTAAAGCGTATAAACTACTCAAGCATTTATGAACGCGATAAACAATCATCACACCTTTTTGACACAACGACTACGACACATACAGTTCCCACGTAAACTACTCAGCACAAACTGGTCATACCTGATTGGTTGAATGCAAATATTTACAGATATGAGTTTAAGCTTTTACTGTTGTTTACGAGATGATACTGCCTAGAGGCAGGGGAAAAATTAGTCCGGAAACTTTTTTGTATATATATATATATATATATATATATATATATATATATATATATATATATATATATATATATAAAACAGTCCCTGGCCAAATTATTAGACGCACTGCAAGATTTCATGTAAAATATTAATTACCGAGTGATATTGTACCATTTTATTATTTTAAATTGATTTGTTTTTTATTTTTATATTATCCAATCAATTACCTATTTATTTGACATAAATAAAACAGCATTAATTTAGAAAAGCATAAGTTTATTAAGTTTTAAAGAAAAGTGAAATTAATGTTAGTAAAAGTCAATATTTAGTTGAGCCACCTTTAGCCGCTATCAAAGCTTTAATTCTGCGCGGCATGCTATCAATGCAAGATTGTACTGTCTCCGGCATTTGAGGATGATGATTCCACACATGAATAATCTTTTCTAGGAGCTGGGTTTTGTTGGTAATCACATCTTTAGCCACTTCTCTTTTCATCAGCTCCCACACATTTTCAATGGGGGCTATTATCCGGCCAATCCAACAGAGGGATATTTTTTTCTGCTAAAAAAGCTTTAACAGACCGAGCAGTGTGGCAGGGAGCTCCATCTTGCATGAAAGTGAATGGTTCCCCATTTGGAAACCATTCTCTGAGCTGCGGAATCAACCGATTTTGTAATACTTCTTTGTACTGATCTTGCCTCATTATTCCTTTGACGACGTACAGACGTCCAGTGCCCTTGCCGCTGATGACTGACCAAATCATCACTTTGGTGGGATGTTTAACCGTCGTGACGACACAATCAGGATGAAACTTTTCTCCATGACGACGACGCATATACTGAGCTTTATTCTGCAAAATTTCGAATGTGCTTTCGTCCCTGAAGCAGACCTGTCAAAAATAGGAAAAATATATAAACTTCCATGTTTATTTGCTTTATTTAACTGAAAATGATAATAATGTATCAATTATTGATTAAATCGCTGTATCTTACCGATCTCCAGAAGTCCACATCTTTGTCTTGCCATTGTTTGGCCCACTTCAGGCGCTTTGCTTTCATTGCAGCTGTTAACTTGGGCTTCCTGGCGGGGCGACAGGCCTTAAAATCTAATTCTTTCAATTTTCTTCGAACAGTGCGCTCAGAAGCATTTACGCTAGCATCCTGGAGTTGTGATTTTATTACCTTTGTGGTAGCAAATCTGTTTTCTACACAAATTTTCTTCAAACATCTCTCTGACCGTGGAGTGAAAATAGGTTTTCTACCGCATCTTTTCTTTCTTTTCGGGCTTAATTCCTTCCCTGACTCAATTTTCTTTTTATGCGTCGTACACTAGCTTCAGAAACCTCCAATCTTCGTGATATTTCTCGGTTTGTAAATGTTTTCGCAATCACAAAAGCCTTCACTTCAGCTTTTTTACGTGGTGAAAGATCGCCTTTTCTACCCATAACGAAAATAGTCCAATTACTTTTTTAAAACACTGCATACAAAATAAACTAATAACTGAGTAGTATAAAACAATCACAGTCCATAAAGCCACAGAAACACGTCCGTACCTGACTCGATTCCGATCGCGACTGATACAGTTTTGTACTTGTTTACGTTCATGTATCACTTTGTCAACACATTGTTACCATATGTTAAAAATAAATACAAATATGTAGTCTACAATTCTTTTAAATAAAAATCAATAATATTGTAGTTTAAATATACCATTATTGCATAAAAACTCTTAAGAAACATAAAATTACTAAAAAAAATACAGTGCGTCTAATAATTTGGCCAGGGACTATATATATATATCATAACTGAACTAGAACTGAACTTTCGATTGAGATTTCTAAGAATTTTTTTCAGAGTTTGTATCGTTTATTTATGAATAGTCCCTATAACGAAACCCTTAGTGACCTGAAAGCGCATAGGGTAAAATAGCTATTCTCCGATATCAGCCATTTCTGGTAAATGTCAATTATAATGTTGCAGAGGCTTCCTAATTGCAAGAGACTGTTCTGGTGCCAAAGCACGACGACAATCTCATTTTGCATTCGCCGTAATTAGAGATCAGAGATTGCACCCGACTACAAAATGCATTATTGTGGTGTGACAACTGCTGATATCCTGATAGTTATCGGATTGTAATTACCCACATAAAAAAATCGTATTTTTATTTCAATTGTACAAACACATGAAAGTAAAATTTGAGCTTGTTTACTGAAATCTCATTTCCTGTAATATATGAATATAATTTTATATTTTGTACTTGTATTTTATGTACTAAAAATTGACCAACTTTATTAACACTATCAAAAAATATTCATACCTAGAAGTCTCCATTTACGCTCATTATATTAATTTAACTAGTAGTTTGTTGTCCTTGATAATAGATAGCGCCACTTTATTCCCTCTGTATGCAGAAAAAAAAACAATTGAAGTATCCAAAATATGATGCGAAAATAGTGAAATAAATATTTGTGCCATAATAAAATTTAAATTATGTTCTAATGAAGTGTCAAAACGCCCTACTAAATACCTTTACTCTCTCTTAAAAGTGTTCCGGTTCTACATAAGAGATTGGGTGACATGAAAACCAGGCACAGGTTTTAAGCAGTTAAGCATTCAGGTACCTACTACAAAATAATTTTTTTATTGCCATATTTTTTACATAAATCTGTCATAGATTTTAGGGATTTGTACAGCTACGCCGGGAATGCATTTTATAGAAGCTGTATCCTTCATAATACATTATTAAAAAATCATATTAATGACAGAGCCATCCGAATTTCCAAAATTTAAAGAAAACCATCTACTTTTTGATTTTCTTTGTACGAAGATATAAAAAAAATTGGTAAAAGTGATTTACTCTGTACTTTCTTTGTAAACAGGTAGCTTAACATAACGAATTTGACTTTCCTTACACTAAAGAATAACTTAATTGAAGCTAATTTCACACAACTGGAAGAAATAACCCGGTCTCAAACAGTTTAGGTCAATGAAGTCTACCATAATTCGAAACCAATTCAATATACGAACACATATTAAAAGCACAACACTAAGCTGTGTATGAAGCCTTGGAATAGGAAAGCAGCAAGATATAAAGGGCAGCTCACCTGGGATGACGAAATGGAAGAATAAAAAGGAAAAAACAACATGCATATAATAATTGGTGGAACACAAAAGGCAACAACGATAAAATAACATATAGACAAGAACTAGCAAAATTCAAAAGGTTATTCATTCAGAGCAAAAATGAAACTTGGGATCTGAAATGCAGTGAACTTGATTCATACCTTGGAGGAACCAAACCATCAGAAGCTTGGAAGGCCACCAAATCACTAAGATTAAAAAACATAAATAAATTTGACATAAACCCTATAAAATTAAAGACTTGACAGCAGCATTACGCTCAAGAACTTTCTGACAATAGAAAACCATACATGAACCAATCTTCTAAACACTATCAAATTCAAGGTCAGCGAATTGAGCTAACAGCGGTAATGCTTTGGAACACAATCGGATCATGAAAAATGGAAAAGCTGCCGGACCTGAAGATATTCCCGCTGAAATATTAAAAAATTGTACCCCAAAACTGAAAAATTTGTTCGAACACTACATAAATGGAGACCTAATACCGTACATCTGGCAAGAAGCCTT
>CM032449.1:65874576-65913229 GCA_019049505.1 Pachyrhynchus sulphureomaculatus
GACAAGGTAATAGCATCCGTAGATGGATATTTTGAAGGTCATCCGGTCAAGCACTTCAGAAATGGTGAATTGAAAATTGGGAAATCACTGAAAAAATTGTGTTGAACTTAAGGGAGATTATACTTAATCCATCTTGTTTCAGTTCTGCAAAACTTATTGACTGACCTTTATACTTAGGAACAATTTATTCTTGTTTTCTAGTTATTGCCATATTTTTCTGTTTTGAAATATAATACTTACGTTTTTGTTTATTCCCTTATTAAAGGAACTATTGCATATTAATAAACGTATTAAAGCATGCATAGCCTTTCGCATGAAACATAATTGTTCAGTGCCTTATATTTATTTACAGGCATCCCGACTATTTATGATTTCTCACTTTAAACTTTTTATTATATCTTATATTAAATTTGTTTTGTACTATCCACGGCTAAAAGCAAATTTTGTTGTAATAGTTTTAACCAAAACCAACATTGTATAAAGACTTTACGACATAGTGGCTAAAGGCAATTATTTCTAACTGATGGCCACATTACCTCGATGACCCCAGTTTTCATTTACTTGAAGTTCCTGTCGATCATCATATTACGTTATATTATGTTTACATTTGATCTAAAATTGATTTCCTGTTCTCAACCATAACTACCTATATAGCTTGATTTAATTAATAAATTACTATGATTAATAAATTACTTTGTACTATTATATGAAACTACCAAACTGTACTCTTGGTAACTCGGAAACCTAATTTTGAAGTTGTTGTTTACGGTTTTAAGGAAAAACTCGATAAACGTACTTTGAACTATATTTCGGTGTGGAAAGTTTTATTACAGCTCCAAGTATAATTGAACTGCTAGTATTTTTACAGTATTATGTCCTTACCGATCAGTGAAATATATCGTACTAAGTCAAGTTGCAATTTTTTGATGGAATTTTTTTCCGATATGTCGAATAAGAATATATGAAATAAATAATTATTCGTATATCCATATTTATCTACGTTTATCAATAACTACAGATATGTCTATAAATGTCAATAGTTAAGAGGACGTCGATAAATATTGTTATTAAATATTTCTATTTTAGACTGGATGTCTACTATCTAGTAGTATCCTAGAATATCAACTGTATCAGAGTGATGGACTGATGGAAAATTAAATAGTTGTGAAGTTATATCTGTCAAAAAATTAATACGTTCTAAAAATCAATAAAATAATAGTTAATACATATATATATATATATATATATATATATATATATATATATATATATATATATATATATATATATATATATATATATATATTTTATATATATACATATATATATAATATAAATATATATATATATATATATATATATATATATATATATATATATATATATATATATATATATATATATATAATATATATATATATATATATATATATATATATATATATATATATATATATATATATATATATATATATATATATATATATATATATATATATATATATATATATATATATATATCCAGTAACAGGTAGAAAGTTTTGCGGCATATATTAAATTATATATATATATATATATATATATATATATATATATATATATATATATATATATATATATATATATTTATATATATACATATATATGTATATAAATATATATATATATATATATATATATATATATATATATATATATATATATATATATATATATATATATATATATATATATATATATATATATATATATATATACATATATATATATATATATATATATATATATATATATATATATATATATATATATATATATATCCAGTAACAGGTAGAAAGTTTTGCGGCATATATTAAATTTAGAAGAAAAGTGAGTTTATAGGTGGATTCCGAATCACTTGAAAAGCAAAAAATAATTTTGCAGTGCCGTCTGTCATTAGTCACATTTGAATTTTCTAAAGTGTAGAGTCCAAAAGTCACTTCGGTAAAGTATCAAAAATATTTATTTAAAATAAAGTATTTGGAATTTTATTTTATGATAGTAAGCAAAATTTTAGATCGGTTGGTCAAAAATTGGATTTTCTGTGTTTTGACCAATAAAAATATGATCACAAGGAAATTTTTATTTTTCGAATTTGAAATATGTTTTATTAGATTGGTACCAGCATTTAAACATTTATTTTTTGATTTCAAGTTATGTTTTGCTTGTTTTACGTCCAGAATAAAAAATTCTTCTTTTCGTAAAACCACAACTGTCGCATGGACCATTATTTGCAGTTCGATGTTTTGTTTTTGAAGGGACACTCTAGCCTCATAACTTATTGTAAAATATAAAGAAAAGCAATTACATTAATATTTATTAACGAACGATAAATTTATTTCAATACTTTGAATGTTTTCGAGATTTTTTTTATAGTATCAATTTGTATTCATGCTATGTATACAATTATATAAAATATACAACCCATTCACAATATTTAAGTAAGTATTTTTCCTAAAAAATTTAAAACCTTTGTAGGTCCCAGAAATTAAAGAACTAAATGAACGTAAAATAGTGTACCTTTTTTCTTAAAAACTTATTACATACTTGCTGTAAATTAAATGCAATTTTACGTTAGCTTTTCATAAAGTTGGCTATGGATGAAAAAGAAGGATTATGTTTGTACTGTCTCTTCAGTAAAAATGTAAATTAATTTTACTCTTTACATTGTCAAATTGTATGTGTTTACAATTGCTGCTGAAAAATTATCTCTTCATGAAAGAATTGGCGATGCTACTAGAATATTTAACGAAAGGCATCCTGGTTCATCATTCGGGGGTCGCAAGGCATTCTAAACATTTTTGAAGAGTCGATACAAAGTCTGTTTTACAGGCCTGCTAATAACAAAGAAGTAAATTTTAATGTAATATTATCGACAGTCGAAAATCCTCAAATGGTAAACAAGTTGAAATGTTAGAGTTTTGGAACAAAATCAATTTCGTGCTTATATACCAAAATTTATTCACGTTTATTATGCTGTTCAAATAGGTTTTTATTTTTGGCTGAAGGAACAAGACATACCTTTTTACACTTATACCGAAGTGGTTAGCTCACAGAATTGTAGATGGTGGAAATATATATATATATATATATATATATATATATATATATATATATATATATATATATATATATATATATATATATATATATATATATATAATATGTATATATATATATATATATATATATATATATATATATATATATATATATATATGTATATGTATATATATATATATATATATATATATATATATATATATATATATATATATATATATATATATATATATATATATATATATATATATATATATATATATATATATATATATATATATATATATATATAGATATATATAGATATATATATATATATATATATATATATATATATATATATATATATATATATATATATATATATATATATATATATATATATATATATATATATATATATATATATATATAATGTGGGGTGACACAGCCAACATGTAACACCCTGTAATTTTTTTTAATTTGAAAGTTACATATTTCAATTTTTAGATACCAGAATGGGACATTATTAGGCTTTTTTATCATTTAAGAAATATTTCTTCTTATTTTTAATGGAACCCTGTATATTTTTTATCAATTTCAATTCGCTTTGAAATTCTCTTTAAAACGATGTATCACAATTTGACATTTGTTTGACAGGTGACCGGTGACTGATGTAAACTCTTAGACTTAGGTGGCCATGGCGGATATACTAGCAATTGTTTTTGTTCGTTTTATCTCACTTTGGAAAGAATTTAAGACTATTCATTTATCGTGCCATTTTCGCGAGCCTAAGTGGCTCCTACAAAATTTTATGCTTTACATTCAGTTACAGAATTTTCTCTTAAAATAATGTTCAATATCACCGAAATTAAGATAGGAACACATATTTTTTATTTAACCTAGTTACACATTACAGGTTTTTTGCATAAATCTAACAGAACTATCTAACGCCAATTTGATATAATATTATTTTCAGAAAATAAACCGTTTTATTATGCAATAATGTGATATTAACAAGTTCCATCACGGACTTAGTAGGCTGTGATAAAACAGACGAACCGAAAGTCATGGTTGCTACGTGTTACCAAAATGGCCATTATTATTGTTAACTTTACGTCAAAAATAATTTTTCGTTAAAACAATGTATTCAAGGAATGAAAAAGTAGACATTGTTATTAATTTATGGAGAGTGCAGAAAGAATAGCCGACAAGCCTCCTAGTTGTACACGACAAGATATCCCGATAGGGGGCACCAACCCAATAATTATTTTTTAAGGGTAGAGCAGCAGTTTAGAAGGCAACCCATTGAAGCCGCTGATATATATATTGGTGACGAGGAGTCAGAAATGAATGTATTGGCCATTATTTAGGTAGATCCTACAATTTCTATAAGACATGTTGAAGAAGAAACCGGTGTAAATCGAAAAACCGCTTGCCACATTATAAGAAAATATAAATTCGGGTCCTACAAATATCAAATAAATGAACATTTATTTCAAACAGATGCATGGCCTCGATTCAGTAAATTATCCTTTTATGATTTCTTTTTGCTTTCTACTCTTGATATAAGTAATATTTTTTGTAGATTATTGCTGAAGACAGTATGGAATAGACCCATTTTTAGATCGATAAGTTAATTTCTCTATTTTTTATTTCTGTTCGATTTTGTCAAGGATTTACCTCCATTATTTGCAATTATATTCAACACGTGAATCGCTTTTTCCGCACACATGCCGCTCCAGGAGCGCTTTAGGGACGTACGTACAGTTACACTATCCGAGTTGATACGTGCTTTCTTTTCTCGGATACAAAGGAAAGAATTTTCATTATATATATATATATATATATATATATATATATATATATATATATATATATGTATATAAATATATATATATGTATATATATATATGTATATATATATATATATATATATATATATATATATATATATATATATATATGTATATATATATATATATATATATATATATATATATATATATATATATATATATATATATATATATATATATATATATATATATATATATATATATATATATATATATATATATATATATATATATATATATATATATATATATATATATATATATATATATATATATATATATATATATATATATATATATATATATATATATATATATATATATATATATATATATGTATATATATATATATATATATATATATATATATATATATATATATATATATATATATATATATATATATATATATATATATATATATATATATATATATATATATATATATATATATATATATATATATATATATATATATATATATATATGTATATATATATATATATATATACATATATTTACATATATTTATGTTGTCTTATTACAAACTAGTGACCCGTCCCGGCATCTCACGGGAGTGGTCGTTATGTTTCTGATTAACTCTTCATTATAATTAATTGTAGACAAAAATAGCAAGTCTAAAATATTTTTATAAGATAGTGCCAGGTAAATATGCAGACAGACGCGGCGGGGGACTTTGTTTTATACTATGTATAGTAAAAAATGTTACCCAAAAATGAGATTAAATTGTCATAATAAGGACTTACCCCTTTCAAACCCAAGCCAGCGCTCTTCTAACCCCATGTAATTCCTTTTTCAACAGCTTTTAAACAAAAAAAAAAACACATAAGGACTTTTTGGTCCGATATTCGTGTCGGACCAAAAAGTCATGGTTTTCATGTATCTCTAACTAACCTCATATAAGACTTTTCTCAACTACTTCTTAACAAAAACAACCCATATTAGAACTTTTTGATAACCTTTTTTAACAAAAAAATCTCATATTAGGCCTCTTTCATCAACTTTATATCAAAAAAACAACACCACTAACTTCATTAATGCCTTTTTCATATCTACACACGCACACATCAACCATCTTCTAATGCCTTTTAACAATCTTTTTTTTTATCAAAAATAACCGATAACTCTCTCTAATGCATTTTTGACCAACTTTTTATCAAAAAATAACTTCTAACTTTATTAACGGCTTTTTCATATCTAACCTACCCCCTTTACACACTAAAAATAACCGATACAAGTCTAACAAGAAACCTCATCGTCATAATACAGACTTTTAAACCGAGACTAGCATACTCCTCATCACCATAATAGGGACCTTTTGTTCAACCAACTCCTCATCGCTATTTTCATTAACGCTCGTTTGACCTACAACTAACACCATACACACACACACACACACACACCTCGACGACGATAAACATCTTCAGCCGAATAAATACCACTTCACATAGAGTTGGGAAGACTGTCTCATAACGCCCTTTTGACATGTAACCTAACTTCATTACACACTAACAGTGCCCTAGACAGCCGAAAAACTACTTCTTCAAGCCGAGTTAGCTACACACTGCGTATGCGCACATACACCGGAATGGATCCAAAAATGGTCCAAGAAATGCAGATTTGAGAGCCGTAAGAAAATATGTGATATTTTTCCGCAGAACATCATTTTGAGGAAATTAAATTACTTAGCAATGTTACAGGAGCCTCTGCTTTTAAAAAAGTTTCTGGAGTTCAGAAACACCCTTGTAAAATCTGAACTATTTATCCAAATGTTACAGTGTAAAGACAGTTTTTATTTTCGTTAAATGCACAGTACAATAAACGCATTTAATTTAATAAGAATTTATATTTTCCCATCTAAATTACTCTCTTTATTTGTAGTATTTTAATACGTCTATTTTTAAAATCTTTACTTCGATAATATCTTTTTAGATGGATATATACTGTCACCGACTTTTTTGTAGAACTATTTGAGGCGAACAATATTGCCTGGCATGGTTTTCACGTATCTCTAACTCTTTACGCAGTGTACGCAAAAATATCTCTTCGACGACTGATTTTTTTCCGACTTCCTCCGACATTCACCGTCATAAGTGGGTTATTTTAGAAAAAATATCCACACATATTATACACCTAAACCTTACTTGTAAAATTCTCTATACGTTAGTGGAAACCAAAGTAAAATCCGTTGAGGAGTTACTGAGAAAATCGCGTACAGACAGACAGGCAGAGAGACGCGGCGAGGGACTTTGTTTTCTAATATGTATTAATAATACGATGGTTAAATCACGCTCTTCTCTACTTACTTGTTCGGTTACACTGTGCTCTGCATATTTAATAACTAACCAACCTTGAGGTAATTGCTCTTATTTTATGTCACTAAGGAGGTATTACAATTTAGGGTTATAACCCTTAACTGGCGTTGGGGAAAGTAGTAACACTAATGATATTGTGGGGTCTTTGAGATTTATTACGAAGTTAATTTTTATGGTATTCTCAAAAAGATAATTAAATTTTATATTGAGGTCGTTTACATCTTTTCATTTTGGAAATTTTGAAATAAAATGAAGAATATTATGGAGAACTGAGTTATATTAAGGTTGAATACTATGAAGGAATTTAAAGTTCTAAAATATGCTTAATAAAATCACGTGTTTCCTGAATCTGATTTTTCTTTATTATAAAAAAAAAACTTGCTCTCTGAGGAATTGATAATCATTATTATATTTCCTCTTAATACTGGTTTTAACCATATACGCGGCAAATGTATTGCTAATGCAGTCATACAACTTTAACCTAGGTATAGAGAGTTTCCACATTTCGCACCACCGCAAGGACAGGCGTAAGTAAAAAATTTCAACAAGCGCATACAAATAAGAAGGTTTCTGTTCGATATTGTGTTATAATTATCAGATCAAGATGTTAACCTGACATAGTTATGTCAATTTGCTGGGCGTTAATTTGGAAGTAAATATATCTTTGCATAAACATGTTGCAAATAAAGCGAGGAGCTTCTCAAAAAGTGGAAATATTATTTCGAACTAGAAAGCTTTACACCCCGCAACTATTAATTCTGTACAGGGTGAGTTAACGATAGAGTAAAGTTCATTATCTCATTTGTTTCGGGAATGACGAAAAAATGTTAAATACAATAGTTTTAGGGAATGTTAAAGTGCACAGTTTAAAATTATTTTTGAGTATACAGGGTACTTCAAAAAAGTGTGGCCGATATAACATATGTTTTTTTTTTTTAAATGGAAGACCCTATTTTCTAATTTATTTTTAAATTCTGCGTAAAATTTTATAACTTTTTTATTAATAATGTTATATACCTAAACCTAGTAGTTTTTCTAATATTTCAATTTTTTTAAAAATACTAGTTTTCAGTTTTGTAAAAAATTGCCAGTAGCGCCATTGTTTCTGAAGGTGCAATACTCATAATTGGTACGAGCATTTCATAGAGACAAAAAAAAAGATATATGTAAAGAAATTTGAGTTAGATGCTACAGGGTGTTCAAAAAAAAATTGATATATGCTATTTTATATTGAAAAATCACAAATTTTTTAAATTGCACACCCTGTATATTATTATTTTTTTCTGATAGATTTTACAAAACTCCCCAACTTTTATTAAGTATGTCATATACCTGTTTCTAATAGTTTTCGATTTATTTGGAATTTTTCAATTTTTACCTTTGTTTTTAATACACTTACGCCATAACACCATAGTTGCCAAGACAAAACAAAAATGTAGGCATTGTCAAATTTTGACATGTCTATTAGGCAAGTAAAAATAGTTTAATTTGTTGTAGTAAGTGACGTATAAAGATAATACCTATTATCTTTATACATGGATGGAATGGATTTTCCTAAAAATGAATTAATTAATATGGTTTATTACTGAGCGAGGCGGGAAAAAATTATTTTTGGCAGTAAGGCTTTACGGAGCGAAGTACCCTAATAGACGTATATCATCTAGAAAATCTTTTCAGTGCTTAATGGAACGGTTTGATGGTAGTGGAAGCGTTGAGTATACGAAACGGAAAGTAGTAAACCAGAATGCTATCAATGAGGAAAAAGAAATGGAGATTTGACTTCATGTTGAAGATAATCCCCATGTCAGCAGCCGTTAACTAGCTGACTTATCTGAAACATCCCAATCTACGGCTAATTGCACCACGAGAAAATACAAGTATCATCGCTTTCACACGAAACTATACCAAGAACTTCAAGACCGTGATTTTAAACGACGAGTAAACTTTTGCACCACCATGAATGAAGCAATATAGGCCGATCCAAATATTTTATCCAAAATAATGTTTTCTGATAAACCTACTTTTCACAGTAATGGAGCAGTTAACAGCCGTAACATGCATTATTATTTAACAGTTAATCCTTTTTGGGTCCGGGAAGTTCAAAACCAAAATCATTGGTCGATTAATGTATGGTGTGAAATATTAAACTTTCGAATTATTGTTCCATATTTTTTCCGCGAACCGCTTAACGGGCCTAGATATCTAAATTTTTTGCAAAACGAATTACCGCAGCTTCTCGAAGAAGTTGATAACTTTGAAAGGGAACAAATGTGGATTCAACAAGACGGAGCTCCTGCTCATTACCATCGGGAAGTTCGAGATTTTTTAAACGATCGTTATCCACAAAAATGGATCGGTAGGGATGGATTCATTCAGTGGCTGTGACTTAACACACACTACATTAAAGATTGTGTTTATGTCAATCCCCCTACAACACCAGTAGATATGAAAAATAGGATAAGGGATGCGTGCAAGGCAATAATGCCCTTTATGCTAAGGAAAGTGAAGGAAAATAGAGTAAAACGCCTAAACATGTGTATTCAAGTAGACGGGCATATTTTTGAACATTTATTATGTCATAATAATTAATCATTAGATAAGTTAAAGTTTATTAAAATTATTATTAACTATTTGTTTATGTTTTCACAATAGCGTAAGCGTATTAAAAACAAGGTTAAAAATTGAAAAATTCAAAATAAATCGAAAACTATTAGAAACAGATATACGACATCCCTAATAAAAGTTGGAGAGTTTTGTAAAATCTATCAAAAAAAGTAATAATATACAAGGTATGCCCAATAAAAAATTTGAGATTTTTCAATTTAAAATAGTCGAAATGCATAAATTTATTTTGAGCACCCTGTAGCATCTAACTTAAATTTCTTTACATATATCTTTTTTTCATCTCTATAAAACTCTCGTAACAATTATGAGTATTCCACCTTCAGAAACAGTGGTACTACTGACAATTTTTTTAAAACTGAAAACTAGTATTTTTAAAAAAAAATTGAAATATTAGAAAAACTACTAGGCTTAGGTATATAACATTATTAATAAAAAGTTATAAAATCTTACGTAGAATTTAAAAATAAATTAGAAAATAAGATGTTCTATTTAAAAAAACATATGTTATATGGGCCACACTTTTTTGAAGTATCCTGTGTACTCAAAAAAAATTTTAAACTGTGCACCTTAATATTCTCTAAAACTATTGTATTTAACATTTTTTCGTCATTCCCGAAACAAATGAGATAATGAATTTTACTCTATCGTTGACTTATCCTGTACAAAGCTCAAATTCGACCAAAGATGGAATACTGCTACCATGTTTAGGGCTTTGCTCCTAAACATACACTGCATTTGGTGGATTCTATTCAGAAGGGAGCAGTTCGCCTGACTGAAGACCCAGAACTGACCAACAAACTCGATTCCATGGAACACTGAAGATGGGTTGCCGACTTGAGTGTATTCTACAAGTATTTTCATTGACAGTGTTCGATGGACGAAGCGTGCTTAATTCATCCCAAAGCAGTGCATGATAAAATATACGTCGCGCTATTGCTTTACATTCGTATGAAGTTCAGCTTGTCACCCTTCGTATAACCCTTTTCAAGCAGACTTTTATATGGAGTACCTCATCTTTTTGGAATGATTTTCCCGGGACTTCTTTTTCCATCAAGGTCAATTTACAACGATTCTAGACCAATATAAATAGTTTTTTCTTGCAGTGCTTTAGTTATTTCCCTACAACACGTGTGCTATGCCTAGAAAGAAGAGAAAGAATTCTGAATTAAGAAAATATCTTTAATGTAAAGCAAAGCTAAACATATAGTTTTTATATTGGTGATCGCTAATAATGTTGAATCCTTCAAGATATTTTAGAAGATACTGATTGATAGCCTTTTCCATGAGTTTCGATATTATTGAAAGCAGTGCGACTGGTCAAGGCAAGAAGACCTTGCCTTTTTTAGGTATTGGCTGGACTGTGGCACAATTCCAGCAGGTAGGAAATATTTCCTTTCTGTAGGATAGGTTGAAAAGTCTACAGAAAACAGGTGTTAGTCCCCTCACACAATTTTTGAGAACTATGGCAGTTATTCCGTTAGCGCCAGAAATACGTTTTATGATACGCTGTCTGAAGACAATATCGGGCATCCTTGACTCCACTATGAGAATAGTAGGTGGTGTTTTGCCTTGGAAATCGACAGTAGAATGTGAAGCAAAGAGTTCAGCCAACAAGTTCGCTTTCTCAACAGGTGTCGTTGCAATAGAATTGTCTGGCCGTGTGAGTGGTGGTATCGTGGATTTGGTGAAATTTTGACTAACTACCTTAGCGACTGACCAAAAGGACCTGGAATTGTCGGGACAAGCGAGAAGTTTGTTTCTAATTCGTTGATTATGTGCCTCCTTGGTTTCGTCGATAATTTCTTTGCATCTGTTCAGGGCACGAACAAAGGTGTTATGATTTATGGTGTTAGGATTTATATATATATATATATATATATATATATATATATATATATATATATATATATATATATATATATATATATACACACTGTTTATAGTGAAACTCTATATAGTGAAATTTCGGTCAACATTTTGGTCTTTCACTATATAGAGAGTCGACTGTGTATGTATATGTATATATATATATATATATATATATATATATATATATATATATATATATATATATATATATATATGTATATATATATATATATATATATATATATATATATATATATATATATATATGTATATATATATAGATATATATATATATATATATATATATATATATATATATATATATATATATATATATATGTATATATATATATATATATATATATATATATATATATATATATATATATATGTATATATCTGTTAATCACAACACATTGAGTACCAACTGACCCTCTTATTTATATGAGATTGTTAAGTTTTTACTTAAACCAGTCCTTTCGGTGATGCAAAATGCGGAAACTTTCTATGTCTAGGTTAAAACTGTATAACTGCATTACCAATACTTTTGCCGCATAGATGGAAGAAACTAGTATTAAGAAGAAATATAATAATTATTATTAATTTCTTAGAGACCCAGGATTGTTTTATAATAAAGAACATTTAGATTCAGGAAACACGTGGTTTATTTAGCACACTTCTTCGTATTCGTATTCAACCTATAACTAAGTTCTCTATAATGTTTTCATTTTATTTCAAAATTTCTACAACGTATGTAAAAGACCTCAATATAAAATTTTATTATCTTTTTGAGAATATCATAAAAATTAACTTCGTAATAAACCTCAAAGACCCCACAATATCATTCGTGTTACTACTTTCCCCAACGCCACTTAAAGGTTATAACCCTAAATTGTAATACCTCCTTAGTGACATAAAATAAGAGCAATTACCTCAAGATTGGTTAGTTATTAAATATGCAGAGCACAGTGTAACGTAACAACTAGATAGATGGAGGAGAGTGTAATTTAACCACCGTATTATTTGTAATTACAACATAAATAGCACATTTTATAAATTCTATATTGGTAAAATACAAACTGACGCTCATTAGTGTTAAGTTCTTTGAACATTAACGCAACTCGACACGATAAGTTACAGCAACTAGTACTACTTTTTTTAATTCTACAAGTCAATAAAACACCCATGAAACGATGAAAATACTTTTCTTGTTCTAATAAAAAAGAAGGGTGCTTTTAGAATAATGTTGTAGCAAATAGATAAAAAGTTGCATGCAGCAACGGTCAATACCCACCCGCAAAATACTCCAAAAACAGTGCGTTAATATATTGAATAAAAAAAGTTGGATTAATATTGGGACATTTTTGTGAAACGATGAAAAGACCGTTTAAAACAACAAACCACAGAGAGAAATGGAAAATATGGAAAAGTGTTGTAAGAACAGAATTGCAATAGTGAACCATCCATGATAAATTTTCCTTTACATCTTAATGACATTTATCATTTCCTGGTCTATTTTGGTCTACGTTTATTAGCTACTTCATTATTACTAAATTACTGTCAAAAATATTTAATGAATACGCCATTTTGGTAGCCGTTACGCTATTTCAAGTACTAAAGATAATATGTAAACGCTACTACTATGCTAAAAAGCGCGACTTTCGAAAAAGTATGTCATCTGGCCGGGAACTTAGATGTATTAAGATATTTGTGAAGTTAAACGCAGTCGCAAGGCAGGCAGGTCTATTTATTTACTTATCTGAGAATGAAAATTATAGTTACAACACCCGTTTTTTACACCAGTAGGTTTATACGTTTAAGTTTACATGTCCAAAATTGAGAAAAAAAAATGATTTCATGATGTAATTACTTTAGCATATGTAATCAAAGAGACCACTATTTTACAACACTGCAAATAAGAGAGTTCAGAGAAGATGTTGATGGCAATCAGAATTACGTAGGATTGCAAACGCCCATATTATTACTATTATAAGGTCATACAAATTTTTAACGCTATTAGAGAATATCACCTCTAGAAAGTTTAAAAGGTAAAGCCTTTTTTAGCCTTTACAGACGTCGGTTGTCTGAAACTCTTCGTACTACCATACTCTGCTCTACAAAGTACAAGTCCAAATGCATGTTTCTACTTCTAATTATTTTATGTCTTATATGATGTGTTTTAGTATGTGTAGATTAATTTTAAATTTGAGCAGCATTAAGCTAGTAAATGCCATTTTACAATAACTGTAAGATTACATAAAGGATAAAAGTTAAATATCCCTCCGTCGATAAAAAAATATATGTTAATGTTTAACGCGTTGTTTATAAGTAAGTAGTACATAAATTTAAAAAAATCGGCTAAGCGCAAGTCGGACTTGCAAAATCACTATTCCGTATCGTGTTTGCTGAAGTATTCTATGAAATTCAGTCCACATTTATCTTCAATGTGAGAATTACCAAGAATGTATAAAAAGCGAGACATCTTTGTAGTAAAAGTTTTAAAAAAATCATTTTCTACCTAAATAGTTGTTTAATTATAAACAAATAAAATAAAATTATTTTATCTCGGTACCTATCAGTTGGTTACCAGTCATCATCGAAATTTATTTCATCTGTGATTGGCCAAATGCTTAAAGCAGTAATGTACTAAAAAGTATATGCGTGTATTACTGATTGCACCGAATGTGTATTGATATTTCATAGCTTTTAGTTCCTGTTAAATTCACAACTTTCCATGAAAAAATCTCCAACATATTGTCAAGTCAAATAGTTTTTTTATACCAGATAAATTATCAAACGTAATGCACACGCGATAATTTTCGCTTAATCTACACTTTATGGAGAGTATTCCAGAATTTTTTCGACGGTTTTTGATGAGTACTCTTGGAGATTTATAATGCCAACATGATCTATAAAATCTTATTAAAGTTCCTGCATCTATAAGTATACTCGGTCATTTTTTCTAAAATAAATCCAAAAATTATTATTTATTTAATTATTGTAATATTTCTGAAACCGTTCGCTTTATATTAATTTTTCATATATATGGAATGTAGTTTTGTTATGTAAAATGACAGAAAACCTTATTAATTTTCACTTTTTTAATGAAGAGCTCGGGATATTTTATGATTGTTACCTGATATTTCCTCTGCTCAGGGAAGGATGCTGGCTTTAGTCCTGGGGGGGGGGGGGGGCGGAGGAAACTACTTTAATAAACAAGAATTTGTATTCATTAAAGTTGTAAGCACCATTGCTAAATTGTTTTGAATTACAAGAATATCTTTAATAGGAGTCTTTACTGGCATTTTTCTTCCTTTCTGGGTACATTTGTTTTCATCAGGCAAAGACAAAAAAATTTAATTAAAATTTATCGGGCCTTAAAAAAATCATTGTTAATCTATCAATTAGTGATAATACCGAGAGTGGAGGGTAGCGATTTTTGGCCATTTTTTTTAGAATAATGTAAGGAAAAGTTTGCGTGCATCATATATATTTTTGAAATCATGTTCGGAGAAAATCGGTCGTGACAGACAGACAGACATGATCTCATTAGTGTGCCGTACAGAAAAAAATGAAAAATAATTGAGGTATCTATATTTTTCATATATATATATATATATATATATATATATATATATATATATATATATATATATATATATATATATATATATATATATATATATATATATATATATATATATATATATATATATATATATGTATATATATATATATATATATATATATATATATTATATATATATATGTATACATATATATATATATATATATATATATATATATATATATATATATATATATATATATATATATATATATATATATATATACAGTAGAACCCCGATTAACTGAGTCGCGATTATCCGAGCTCCGGATTAACCAAGCCAATCTAAAGAACCTGATTATCCAAGGTACGCGCGTCTATGCTGCGTATTAACCGAGCTTCTAAAATATGTATGTACATATTTCCATTTAAAATCGTCGGGACCTTCGGGGAATCCCCCTGGCCCGTGTGAGGGGTTCCCCTATTTATGTTTTTGGACTCTTTCAGCATTTAAATTTGCGTGGATGCAGTGCGTTTACTACGGAGAAGTACGAGTATACTCACATAATTTATTTGGTTGGAGTTCTGGTAGTTAAGTGTAGTTAATACGAACTGCTTTGTTTGAATTTTTGTTTGTAGTATTATAATGGAGCAAAACAAGCGTAAAAGAATCGTCTTTCCTATTGAAGAAAAATTAAAAGCCATCAAAAGAATTGAAGCAGGAGAGACAATTAAAGTTGTTGCACGAGATTATGGAGTAGGTGAGGTAATAGTTGGAGATTTGAAAAGAAAATCAATTGAGAAGTTTAAGCAGAGCTTTAAAAAGCAAATCGAAGATTGTGGATACACATGTGATCAAACTTACAACTGGTCTGAATTATAAAATGCTTCCATTAAAAACATTGGCATCTCGACAGGAAAAGCCAGCTCCTGGGCACAAACGACGTAAGGAAAGATTAACTATAATGGTATGTTCCAATGCATCTGGCAAGCACAAAATCCCACTGATGGTAATTGGCAAGCCTGCACGTCCAAGAGCTTTAAAAGACATCTCACCCAAAGTCCTACCAGTCTATTACAAAAGTCAGAAGAGCGCATGGATGGATGCGACCTTATTTACTAACTGGTTTGAAGAAGAGTTCGTGCCATCTGTGACTAAATTTTTAAACAGAAACCGTCTTCCTATTAAAGCAATTTTGTTAATGGATAATGCCCCCTCTCACCCTGGAGAAGGACTTCAAGTGGGCGAAATTTTTGTAAAATTTTTTCCTCCAAATGTAACCAGCATAACGCAACCAATGGATCAACGCATCCTCGAAAACATTTAAAAAAAATTATAGGCGTTTATATCTTGAACATCTGAATACACAGAAAGGGAGGATATTATCAATGGGATGAGAAAGGTTACACTGAAAAATGTTATTTACTGGGTAAGTCAAGCTTGGGATTCTGTGCGTACTACCACTATTCAAAAATCTCGGTCAAAAGTTATTGATTTTGAGGACTATAATGACAGTGAAGATGACACTCCATTAAATGAATTAGCTTTGAAATTAAGAAGCCATGGAGAAACGTCTTGTTCAAATTTTGACAGCGAGTTAGAAGAAAAAGAAAAAAGTTTATTTGAATTAATGCAAAAATTAAAAGGTTTCGAAAATGTGACAAGAGAAGATGTTGTTGAATGGATTACAGCAGATGATTTAGAAGAAGAAATGAGTATTGAAGAAATAACGAATGCCTTTCAGGAAACCGAAAAATCAGATGACGATGACGATGACGAAGCGGCGGTGGATGAACAGTCTCCCACTAAGATCTCTCATCAAGAAGGTTTTGCTTCTTTGGAAAAAGCTTTGAGATATATCGAACAACAACCAGAGGCAGAAAAAGAAGATGCAATATGAAACAGAAGCGCGTAGATACCTATTTCACTGTTTTATAATGTATGTACCTATTTATGTGTTAAAAACGTTAATACATCGGTTTAAAGTATTGGTGTTTATTTTTTGAATGAATAAAAAACAAATCCGGATTATCCGAGTTTTCAGTTATCCGAGGAAGGTGCCCCCCACGTTACCTCGGATAACCGGGGTTCTACCGTATGTATGTATGTATATATATATATATATATATATATATATATATATATATATATATATACATACGTATATATGTACATATACAGGGCGCGGCGCCAAAATCCGTACAAAATTTAATTTGAATTTCCCGCCGTTCTATACCATTTTGAGAGGTCGCGATTGGCGTCCAAATAGCTTTACGCATGTACTAAACATTCATAACCTCGAAACAGTCACAATGTTGAAAACAAGTGCGGAGTATAATCGAAGCGCCGCGATTATCGATTATCGAAAGTGTTTGCGCTGGACGTTCAGCGACAGAAATCATTCGATTCTACGTGTATCCAAGATCGACTGTGTATGATGTCGCGAAGTACAACGAGTCGGAGAAGTCCAACGAAGGTTTTGCAACACCGGCAAGGAAAACTCACTCGAAGTAGCGCGTTGTCAGGACTCCCAAAATCATTCAACGGGCTATTCAACAGGCTAGATTTAATTCCTTTGGACTTCTATGTATGGAGCGTGGTTGAAAGGGTCACTAACAAGTTCAGACATCCAAACGTCGTATCACTGAGAGCCGCTATTGAAGCGGCATTCGCCGATATGGACCGTGACTCATTAAAATGGGCCTGCGACCGCTTCGACCGAGAATGGAAGCGATAATTCAAGCAGAAGGGGGTTATATTGAGTAAATGTATTCTTTATGACCTAACAAGCAATTTAGTAAAAAAAAATAATTATAAACTTCTCCATTTTTGCAATAAAAATTATGTTTCAAAAAAATGTTTAATTTATCCGGATTTTATTATTTATATATATTATGGTATATATACAGTAAAATCTCGATTATCCGAAATAATATGGACCAAAGTGATTTCAGATAATCGAAATTTTGGTTAATCCGAAAATTTTTATGAAATAGAAGTTTAGAATGAATACAACATTATAGATTGACTTAAAAGCATTTATACGATATGCTATTAAGTACATAGGTATTTATTAAAAAAAGAATAGAACAATTAGTTTACTTATTTTACGTATATGTACGGAAAATCGAAAATAAAACAGTTTTATTCTTAACTTTAATGTCTTAAAAATGAGGTAATTTTTAACTGTACTCGTTTTGCGTTAGTTCTGTTTTTACTCGTAGCTGCAATGTCTCTCCAACGTTTGATAAGCAAAACCTCCGCGGTGGTTGCATTTTCTTGTTGTTCTACATAAGTTAACGCTTTTTCTAGGGCCTCAAGTCCTTCTGAATGTAACATTTTTACTGGAATATTGTCAGTGGCTTTTACTTCGTTAGCATCATCGTCATCACTGTCTATTTTATTAGCATTTTTGCATACACTTTTAATTAATTCTTGGTCAGTCATTTCATCTTCCACACTATCACTGTTTAACCATTCACAAACATCGGTTTCCGTAACACTTTCACATCCTAATATTCTTGTAATAATTTGATGTAAACTTTTATTATCTTCTGTTTCTGCCTCTGAGTAATATCTCTCTTCTTGTGGAATCAATTTTGACCAAGATTTTTCCAGAGTACTACTCTTTACTTGATTCCAGGCTGAAGCTATCCAATATATGACATTTTTCAAATTTATTTTTTTAGGAAATCAGTAAGATTGCCACTTTTATCTACTTCTTCTAAAATATGCTCCAATAACAAACGCTTGTAATTGCGTTTTAAATTTTTCAGTACACCCTGATCCATAGGCTGAATGAGATAAGTTACAGCAGGAGGCGAAAACATTGCTTTCATTTCCCCACTTTCAACTTGCTCCGCACTTGGGTGAGTGGGGGCGTTATCTAGTAACAGAATACATTTTCTAGGATATCCATGTTCCTTTAAAAAAAGTTCCACCTTGGGAACAAAATCTTCAAAAAACCAGTCTTTAAATAGAGTCGCGTTTATCCAGGCATTGTTTCGATTTTTATACAAAACAGGAAAAGCATTGCGTCGAATATTCTTAAAGGTTCGTGGATTTGCTGACTTACCAATACATAATAAAGGGAGTTTGTGTCTTCTAGAAGCATTACTGCATGCAAGAACAGTAATACGTTCTTTGCTACGTTTGTAACCAGATGCTCCAGCTTCCGTTTTTAAAAGCTAAGGTATTTGACGGCAACATTTTATACTTCAAGTATGTTTCATCACAATTATAAATTTTGTCTGGTTGTAAACCATGTTCTTTCATAAGCTGCTCAAAATTCTCTGCAAATACATCAGCCGACAATCTTTCAGTTGACGTACACTATGTCTTTTTTTCCACCTGTCTAGCCATCCATCACTTGCA
Source organism: Pachyrhynchus sulphureomaculatus (assembly GCA_019049505.1). NCBI lineage: Eukaryota > Metazoa > Arthropoda > Insecta > Coleoptera > Curculionidae > Pachyrhynchus > Pachyrhynchus sulphureomaculatus. The sequence goes on from CM032449.1 coordinate 65,894,290, forward strand.
GAAAATTTTACAGGCGCTACAATAACCGGCAACTCTTCGCTTAAACTCACTGCCTTATGTTTTGAAATTGTTTCTGAAATTGGTATTCCACGTTCTCGATTCTGTGTAAACCATAAAAATAAAGAATCATCCACTTTTTGGTATTCACCGCTTTTCATACTTTTTCGTGCCCGTATGGACGCTGACAAAACACTATACCATTTTTCAAGTTTTCCACGATTTTTTCTCCACTCTGAAATAGTACTCACGGCTACACCTAAATCCTTCGTTATATTTAAGAAGTTCACCATTATCTAAACGTTGAATTGTTTCAAGTTTCTCTTTTAAGGTAATAACATCACGTTTACGCTTATTATTATGACGCTCCATTTTGTAAAGTATCTATTAAAACAAAAACTATTACCTCTGCAATAATAATAGTCGTAATGAGTAACTTATAACACTCGTCGACTAACCAAAACATAGACAGAAGTGAAATTCTATATGTCGGGGAGTCCCCGACGAGTTAAGGAAACCACTCGTCGTCTGTTTCGAATAATGGGGATAAAATTTGCTTTTTAACAGTTTGTTTCGGATAAGCCGGATTTCAAATAATCGCGATTCGGATAATCGGGATTGTACTGTATGTATATATATATATATATATATATATATATATATATATATATATATATATATATATACATATATATACATATATATATATATATATATATATATATATATATATATATATATATATATATATATATATATATATATATATATATATATATATATATATATATATATATATATATATATATATATATATAGATATATATATAATATCGAAAAATATCACCTTTAGGTGTGGATTTAAAATTTAATGTATAATTTAAACGCAGAAATGAACTCAATAGTAGCGTGAATTTTATTTGCTTGTAGTTTCTGTTCGTTCATGGCTGTATATTTTCATGGTAGCTAAGCTTAATTGGGTCGTAACTGCATTTAATGAAATTGCTAAAACAAAATAAGATTTGTACATGTTTTCTAGTGACAAATGAAATTCCTAAATAACTTAAATCATACATAAAAGTTATTCGACTGCGACTCCGAAGTTTTTTCTCTTGAGTGTATACAAACAGTAATGAATATGTAATTTGAAATAAAAAAAATACATCGTGGGCACATTAAGAAAAAATCAGTAATTATTTACTTGGTACTTACACACACGCAATTCTAAAATAATTACGGAAAATAACTTTGCATTTAAGCATAACAACCCGAAGCTGAAAACTAAACATATATTAATTTCATTTACTTTGCTAGTAGAATATTCTAAGACTTTCTTAAAATGTTGCATTTTTACTACGTGAAAGTGGAGTTTTATAGAAACTAAAGATATTGAATTTGTATTATTTGTTGTTTCTACTAATTGCCACACAGAATGTTCTAAAATTTTATAAAAACAGTATTTATTCTGCAGAAAATATACATTTTAAACAATTGCTACATTGAATATTTCAGAAATTTCTCAAAATCATTAATTTTATCTCATTTGTAAGTAAAATATTCTATAGCTATGTAGAAAGTGATACTTTGAAAGTAAAAGTATTCTAGAAGTTTGTAGAATTTCTGAATTTCAACTTACAGAATACAGAATGTTGTAGACTTTGATAAAAATGGCTTGATTTTATCTTATTTTTCAGTTAAATATTCTAGCACTTTACAAAATATTGTTTATTCTGATAGTTTTTCACCTAGAACTAGTAAGTAAAACTAACTATTTTGTCGAACAGAACAAAATCTTCTTGAACTTTTGCTCACCAACTTTTCAATCATCCTCATAGCATTCGATGCTCCCTTGGACTTGATTTATTTTTGATGATGGTAACTTTAGTGAAGAAAAATCTTGATGCCTCCAAATCCGTCTCCGCTGTTTTCCTCGTGTCTCCAAAACTACTACATTTATTAATATCAGGTCAGTCAATAAATTTTGAATGCGTCACCTATGGAGCATCACTTGAACCAAATCTTAAACGCCTTTTCAAAGTTTCATATGTCATATGAATATACCTTAAATTTCAAGTCGATCTGTCAGGTCATTTATTGTTTATCAGCTGGTTAAATTAGACGTGTTTCAATGTTTTTTAAAAATGCAAAAAATCGAATATCGTGCGGTTATTAAAATCTCTGTTTTGGAAAGTTTATCGGGAACTGAAATCAATGCAATGTTAGTGAGGCTATAGGCATCATACATGGATCAATACATGAGATAATAACTAATGTTTTGGGTATAAGATAGCTATTCACAAGATGGGTGACTCATTTGCTAACATCGAAACAAAAACTTACTGTAGAGAAACTTTCTAAATAATATTTGGCTCATTTCATAAAGAATAAAACTGATTTTGGGCGTCGATTTGTAACTATGAATGAGACCTGGGTTTACCAGTATGATCCTGAGCGATAATAAACCGTACAGTGGATTAAGCCCGGTTGTTTAGCTCCAAAGCAGCCAAAGTGGTCAAAGTCGCCAAAAACATTATAGCATCAATTTTCTGGGATGCAAAAGGAATTTTCTTAATTGATTACCTTCAAAGCGATAAAACAATCAAAGGAGAGTATTATTGCAACCTTTTGGACCAGCTGGATGAAAAAAATTGTAAGAAAAGTTACAAAACAAAAATCATGACAGTGCACCTGCTTACAGAGGTGCTTTGAAAACTAGTCGGATCAAAGTACGAATTGTTGGAACATTCACTCTAGTCGCCAGATCTGGCTCCGTCTGAGTTCTATCTGTTCCCAAACCTCAAAAGATTTCTACGTGGGGAGCGTTTTTTAACAAATGATGAAATCTATATTGGAAATGTGGAATCTTTGGCACAATGATATTACTCAAACTATATTACCACTACACCAAACACTTTATTTTTGCACTCAACGCGCGTTTCGCTAACCATGTTAACTTCGTCAGGAACGATGATGAAGCTAACATGGTTAGCGAAACGCGCGTCGAGTGCAAAAATAAAGTTTCTAGTGTAGTAGCGATATATAGTGAGTAATAAATGATGAGATGATAGCATCCGTAGATGGGTATTTTGAAGGTCTTTCGGAAAATCACTTCAGAGATGGGGTAAATGAATTGGAAAATCGCTAGAAAAAATGTATTGCGCTTAAGGGAAATTATACTGAGGAATAAATGTATTTCGACTCATTAATTGAACTTTCATTTTCGCTTTCAAAACTTATTGACTGACCATATATGTTATGTGTATGCCAAATGACCACCGAAAATTAGTTAAAGCTAGGCTCTAAGGACCTACTTGATTAGCTGTAAATTTAGTCATTTATTCATTTACGGTATAACTAACTTTATGACCTTGAAGATAATTCCCTATTGATAATACCGAGGATATATTTGGGCCCGAATGCTAAAATATTCATAGAGCAGATTTTATTTTTATGTTGAAGAAATAGTTCAGATAAAAGTAATATTATCTTTGTATTGAACTAGAGTTTTTCTTTCCTCGTTCAACTCTCTGCCTATATAAAGATTTTGCCCTTTTTCCTATATCTCTATATATTGAGATATACTGAAGGCGATGTCATATCTGTCAATATCGTCCAGGTGCTAAAACATGTATTTCAGGGCACTTTTAAGACTACGGACATTATTATATTTATGCATTAGGTACTATCTATTAACACACACCCTTAGCTCGTTAAGGCACCGAGGGGAGAGTAAATATTCTGACGTCAAGGTCAAATTACAACCTTTCCGAAATAAGTCTGGAAAATGTTTCATTTAATATGTTAATACGGCTGAGTCATTTAAGATTCTCAGGCTTGAAAATAAATTATAAAAAGACAAAGGTGAAGACAAACTTAGTTCCTAGCCGACCGATAAGTCTAGAAGATAAAGATATTGAGATGACCGAGAGTTACATATACCTGGGCCACGAAGTGAAACTTCGCAGAGACAACCAAACTCGGGAACTGCTTAGAAGAACGACTTTAGGATGGTCAGCGTTTTGCAGACTCCGAGATGTATTTAAGGGCAAAGTGCTAATCAGTGTGAAAAAAATCCATACTTAAACTGCAACAAACACAACGTAAAATCGAGAGGTAAATGCTGGGTATTACCCTAAGAGACAGGAAGAGAAATGAGGAGATCCGCAGAAGAACAGGCGTGGAAGACATAATAGAGCGCATACTCGGACTAAAGTGAAGATGGGCGGGGCATGTCGCCGAAATGAAGGACAACAGTTGGACAAGGAGGATCCCAGAGTGGACACCAAGAACGGATAGACGAAGCAGGGGAAGACCACCCACAAGATAGACAGATGATATCAAGAGGGTTTCTGGAAATTGGATGGCAACTACACAGGACAGAAGAAGGTGGCAGGATCTTGAGGAGGACTATGTCCGACAGTGGACAGATCGGGGCTGATTGATGATGATTAATTACATTGAGAGTACAAGTTATATATCTGCTCTTGTAGTAACAAAAATGTTTACTTATTGTAAGTTTTAAATTCTTGATGTAGGTTATAATTAAGTTTATTTTAAATAAATTGCAAAGCTTATATTGTACAAATGTATCATATTTCTTTATCAATTTATCCATCCACATGCCTTTTCACCGTTTAAAATATCAACTGACAGACAGATAAACGAATAGACAGATTGGTATACAGACAGACTGGCATTCAAACAGAAAGGTAGCCTAGTAACCAAACAGTAAGTAACTGCAAATACTTGTGATACTCTAGCGCATCTGTCAATTTATTGCAGGTTAGTTGTTAAACTTTATCCACATACATATCTATATTTCGATATATAAACTAACACTCTCAAACAAATAGACAGCCATACTACTAGTACTTATGATGTTTTCGCGCATTCGCTAAATTGTTGTAATGACAATAATGTTTATGTTCTAGCGCATCAGTCAATTCATTTCAGGTTAGATTTTGGATTTTATCCTCATATCTACCGGCCAACTTCATCCGTGGTCGCGTGATTGCGCAATATTGCGGACAAATATTATCACGTGATGACGTTGTACAATATCTGCGAATATTTAATGGTCAGTCCCAAATTTGACGCAATGATACCTAACCACGCTCCAGCAAATACGCAAATGTAAGGTTTGAGGTTATACTCGTATTGCCATATTTGATCATATAGCTCGCATATATTTTCTACTTAGCAGTTGAAATTTAAATGTAATAATAAAGGTTACAAGAATTTCTATATAGTGGAAGTAACGTATAAAGCTGTCTCCGGGGTGGAGAACTACCCCAAAAGACACGAACATAGCGACAAAGTCGCAACAATAGATTAAAACCAATCGTGTCGCTTTCTTATCATCGACAAGTACAATCAGAAAAAGAGAAAGCCCCAGAGTATTAAACTAGTCTAAAAATCTAGCACACCAACTGGGTTTTTGCTGTGGATTTTGTCCAACATTAAACATACACACCACGTTCTGTAACCTGTAACAATAGTTTCAAGAAAGTCTCAGTCCTTAGAAGCGGTAACATGTTGTGCACAGTTGATTTAGAATCCTTAATTCATTCTTTGGTTAAGCAATTCTAGACACTTATACAGAGGATTATAAGATCAAATAGTGTCCCAGATGAATGAAAAACAGCGATAGTTATATTAATGCACAAGAAGGGAGAAAAAAGAAGATCCAAATAACTATATAGGCATAAATCTACTAAACTGTACACTGAAATTAACAACAAACATTATTACAACAAAAATAAACGCGAGAATACGACTGGAAGAAGAACAGGAAGGATTCATTGTGAGTCAGGTAAAAGAATAATCCATAGAATACAACATTCCAGCATACTTGTGCCTGATAGACTTAAAGCTCTGGACAATGTGCAAATAAAAGACGTTATTCATCTATTATATAACAGGAACATCCCATTAGACCTAAGTAGTCCCAAGATTAGCAGAAGGAATGACAGAACCAATCAACCATGAATCTGGTATCAGACAGGGAGACTCTTTAAGTCCTCTTCTATTTAATATTGTCATGGATGAAATTATAAAGAATGTTAAAATAAAGAAGGAATATAGGGTAACAGAGAACTTAAAATTATATTTTATGCAGATGACGCGACAATAATGGCTGAGACCAGCAAAACAATATAATATGTCAATCTCAACTGAAAAAAACCAAGACAATAGTAATAGCAAGAGAGCCGATTAGGTGCAAGCTGGTGATGGAAGATAAACCAATAGAACAGGTGATGGAGATCGATTACCTGAGCATCAAAATATCTAGTATCGGAAAAATCGAGGAAGAAGTAAAACATCAAGTTAACAAAACTAATGGGATAGCGGGATGCCTCAATGATATCATATTTAGAAATAATTTTTTTTCTGTGGAGAACAAAACAAGAATATACAAGAGCGTAATACGACCAGTAATGACTTTCACATCTGAAAAAAGACCCGATACAAGAGATACACAGAGGAAGCTGGAATTAACTGAAATGAGAATGACGAGATGTAGAAACAAGACACTGAGGGATAGAGAAACGAGTGAAGATATAACACGCACATGTAATATAGAAAATATCAACCAGTGGATAAGAGGAAGAAAAGTGGAATGGAATCAACACATAGGAAGAATGGCAAACAACAGGATAGTACGGATAGCATGAGATAAGTGACCGAATGGAAGAAGATTAATGGGACGTCCAAGAAAGTCATGGAGCGACGTTCTCTAGAGCACGGAGCAAAGAAAACAGGCAATTATGCCCAACTATATGTCGGAAGAAGAAGAAGAGAATTCATTTTCATTCTTCTTTAATAAAATTCTGCACATTTTGATTGTTGAGTTTTCTAAGTTCACTTTTTGGACGGTTCCCACTTTTCATCGTTTTCGAACATCTCAAGACTACTTTAAAATCACTGAAAATACATTTCAGTAACGGACAAGTATTCATCATCAGATGCTTTTTGAAGCATTTGGTGCATTTTGGTAACGAGAAAAATCAATCGCAGCTTTTTGTATGTAACTAATTTTTAGACCGTTTGTCAAAACAGGGTCTGACTCTTACCATTTAACTAGGCATCTAATAGAACGAATATCATAAAACCGCTACACAATACTGTCTACTGGCATAATTACAACATATTTTCCTGTATGGTCTTTAATCTGTGATCTTTTTGATTTTATGTCGCTCGCGACAGACACTCACGTAGGTCAACGCTACTTAGAATTTATTCTCAAAAACCTGAAGTTGAAAATTAATTTACCAACAAATTATAACCTAATGAATCCCAAGGCCAACATCGTACATATTTACTGCCCAATTTGCCTTCTCGGTGCCGAAAATAAATCTTTCTCGCTTTGGCGTGGAAAAAGGGCCATCTCTTTTAATTAGGAGAGTTTCAGGGACTTAAAGCTCCGAAAAAGGTTGGTAATACCGTGAGGGAAGCCGCAGGTGCTTCAGGATATCTGTCTTTCACCTTTGACTCGGTTTGGTATTTTGTTGGTAATAAGAGAGACTACATTGGCGTAACGAACAGGTAAGGAAGAATATTTTTTCAATGACGTTATGAAAATAAATGATATCCAAAAATGTGGGAACTATAGTATAAGTACCTTTTAAGTTCCTAATGCGTTTCTTTTTTAGTATTCCTCTTGACCTCTTTCCAGCCCTTTCAACTCTTATAAGTACAACTCTAAATAATTAGGTTTGAAAAATGCTCATTACAGAACTAAAACAATAAGGGAAATTCTTGGAATCCTATTGATACCGTACTAAATTAACCAAATTTCGTCCCGTTCACCCGTTCTTTTAAAGCAACACTCGTGAAAAATATCGGTTGTCTCGTGTTTCAGTTCAAGTATTATAAAGTACACAAAGTTTGAAATTGGTATTCCATTTCGTTCCAGAATCATCGTGCCAACACACATAGGGATATTTCTGCGTTTTAGGCGGCCATAAACCGATTTCTTAAAACTTATCGCGGGTAAAAAAAAAATATTACCTAACATTGTTGAATAGGCGTAGAACAATAGGCGAACCCTCTCATTACCCATACAAGAGCGCGCGCGACGGAGTCTCAGTCGGAATTTGATCGTCGCTAGAAGTGTTTGTTTCTCTTCTCGGCATTCGTCCCAAAACAGTTATTTAAAAAACTGATTTTTCTTTTCTGGAGTTTATCTTGAAGAAAATCGTGATGGATTTGAATATGATAAGGTAAGAGCGCATACATATAAATCATTTTTATGTATTTTTTTTTTAATAATTGATAATGTTTTAAAGGTAGAAAATGTTACTCGAAATTGTTGTACGAAAACCCGTATTTCGGTATTTAAAAAGGTACTTAAGGTATATAAAAGGTATCCGCAGACAGCAGGAGGTCGTTCAACTTAACAAAGACCTGGAAGAAATTCTATCTTGGGGTGACAGTAACCAAGTGGAATTTAACGCAACAAAAATCCAGACGGCAGTTTTTTCTAAAAAAGCTAACGTTGCTGAACTCGACATAGTCATGTCGGGGCATTCCATTCTCCTAGCATCGTCGCTCAATTTGTTGGGCGTTAATTTGGGAGCAAATATGTCCTGGCATGAACATGTTGCACGCATAGCAAGGAAAGCTTCTCAAAAGTTGAGAATATTATTTCAAACCAGAAAGCTTTACACTCCACAAAAACTGTTAATTCTTTACAAAGCCCAAATTCGGCCAACTATGGAATGCTGCTCCCGTGTTTGTGGCTCCGCTCCCAAACACACACTGCATTTGTTAGATTCTGTTTAGAGAAGAGCTGTTCGACTGATTGGAGACCCGGGACTGACCGGCGACCTTGATTCACTGGATTCACTGGAACATCGAAGAACGGTTGGCGACTTGAGTCTATTCTACAAGTATTTTCATGGAAAGTATTCGAAGGATGTAGCCCGCTTAATTCCTCCCAGAGCGGTGCATGTTAGAAATACACGTCGCGCTAATACTTCACATCCGTATGAGGTTCAGGTTGTTACTCCGCGTACACCGCTTTTCAAGAAGTCTTTTATATGGAGAACATCACCCTTTGGAATAATTTGCCCAGGGCTGTGTTTCCCAGTACAATTTACAGCGATTCAAGAACAACGTGAATCGTTTTTTCCGCACACACGGCGCTCCTGGTTATACTTCATGGTACGTCCCAGTGATTTTATTCGTTTTAATAGAAAATAACCGGTCACGTGCAAGTTGAACTTGCGCAATTAGTGTTCCGTACGTTGATTGCTTTTAAAATAAAAAAATTTTGTCACAGAGGTATAAAATGATCAGTGACTTCACAAAATACACCCCAAATGAGTTTTCAACAAAGTTTGTTTCCAATCTTTACTGAAATCTGATGACCTTAAAATTTTTGTTTTTTTTATATACCATATAAATTATTAAAGGTAATGCACTCGTGATAATTTTCGTTCAATCTACACCCCGTGGAGAATATTCTAGAATTTTTTCGAAATTTTTTGATAAGTATTTTTCGAGATAAGGCCCGGGACAGCGATTTTTCGCGAATTTTTAAAAATAATACAAAGAAAAGTTCGCGCAAGTATAATATTATATATATATATATATATATATATATATATATATATATATATATTTTGCTCGTGTTTTTACAAGCTTTTATTTGACACCACACTCGATGACCTAGTAAAATTTTTTTTTTTTTCACTTCCGACTTCACCCCCCAAAACTAACCCCTTAGGTCAAAATTTAATTCTCAAAACTACATGGCTCTGATGAGGCCACCAATTCCTATATTATTACCAAATTTCACCTTTCTATGTCAAATAGTTTCGAAGAAAATCGGGTGTGACAGACAGACAGACAGACAGACACCGAAGTAATCTTATAAGTGTTCCGTACGGAACACTAAAAAGAGTATTTGCTCCAATCAAATATATCAGTATTAGCCGTAATTTACCGTAAAATCAAGGCCTTTAAACCAGACGGTGAAAACCACGTGGTATTTGGTATTTATTTATTTTTTTAATTTGAACAGTTTTTATTTTGTTCTAGGATCCGAGGGTACTTCAAGTGCTCGAGTAGTAATGTGACTACCTTTCAACAAAATGCAGGAACAAAACCAAAACCAATTTTAAAAAAACTTTATATATCTTGAGAGTTATATTTTATCGCAAGATGAATATTGTGATGAGCAAAGGAAGGAAGTGAAGCATAAATTGTCCTATTTAAAGTCACAATTCAAGAAAAAGTGAGCATAAAAAGCAGAAGTTTTTCCTAATGATGAATTGTTAGAAGGAAAATTTGAAATATTTATGATAAAAAGCCGTTCTTCTGGTTGGCCAACAAAGTCATTTGAAGAATCAAGTGAGAGGAGCAAATGTAGAAAACAGAGCTGTAGATAAAGAAGTAATAATGCGTGCTGCTCAAACATCCAGTTCTGTAGAGAGAATTGCATCCAGTATTCTAAAAGACATACCCAACTCTCCCCAGATAGCCCAAGCAGACCATAACGCATACAAAATGTCAAAGCAGCATGAAAAATACCCGCAACTAAATCCAATAGCCACTCTCTCAATGGTCATAGAAGCTGACTTCTCAAGGAGACAATATAAGGAGTAGTAACCAGAAGTATTATCCAAGTTACACCGTGTTACAGCAAGCAAAAAGAACTTATTATCCGGCAAAAGAGACTTATCGGGTAATTGAAATATGTGCCGAAATTAACTTACAACATTTATTTGACCACACGGCTAAACGTTTGGCCACATATTTGGAGGATGTACTAAAAGAATTAAATCTAGAAGAGGGTCAAACATTGACACTCATTTCGAAATGGGGATGTGACGGATCGCAGCAAGCACAATTTAAGCAAATGCAATTGACAGCAATATTTTTGAAAGTTGCTTTGTTTTACTACAATTAATTTGTAGGATAAACAAGCGAATTATTTGGCAGAATCTAACTCTCTCTTCGTCACGATACAATGTGTATTAGATTTGTTAAAGAAACAGTGGATATTACAAATCCTGAAATTACTTACATAGAAAATACAATAAACGCTTTGGTAAATAGAGAATTCGTACAAGAGGTCATATCTTTTTCCATGAAACATATAATCACGCTAACTATGGTCGATACAAAAGTGTGCAATGCTGCTATTTCAACTACTTCAACAATGAGATGCTACATTGTCTTGCTAGTTCAAAGCAGTTTAATGACCTGTGTAAAAAATAACGTCGACACAGATGCATTACAGTTTGGCCTGTCTGTATTGCACGGTAGGATCCGATTATTCGAAAATATTCTGCATTTGTCCTGCAAGCTTCCTGTCGAAAAGTGGCAGCTAATATCGGACAGTGACAAAAAAATTGTCAACCAAAAAAAGGTAGAAATTCAGGCATAATTCAGAGAGCAACGGGCTTAATCACGGATGTGCTAAAAACTGGTAACACCAATGACGGCAATACAAGTAGGAGATATTTTGCCAATCCCGAGGTGACCGCTGAAATTACCAGTGTCGACTTCAACCTCGTATATCTCTTGAAAACGATTATTGCTCAGTTCAGATCCCTTAAAAATATAAGGCCAAAACCTAAAAAAAGATCTATGTTAGTTAGTGAAGAAGCAACGCAAATGCTTGTTTCTGCTGAAACCAATATGAACAACTAGAGTTCCGAAGAAGAAGAGAAATCCGCGCAGGAATCTGCAGAGGAAGCCGAGGAATGGAGCGAGGATGCAAACGAAGCGACGTGGGATTCTTCATCATGAATAATTATTTTTGTAATTTTGTTTAAGTTAACATGTTTTTTTTCTCAATATACTATTTTGTTATATATTATTTTTCTTCAAAATATGAACTCTAAAAAGCTTTTACTGCTATATTTAGAAATAAAACCAGATTTAAAATATCTAAAAACAAAAAATAATTTTGGCCGCATAAAACACTGAAATATCCTGATGTGCAACAGTTAGAGAAATCGACTGACACACCTACGGGAATTCGAAACTATTTCTTTCATAAATTAGGAACTTTGAAACGTGGAAAAAATGAAAAATCTCGGAGGATAATTGAAGTAAAGTAGAAGTAAAAAAACTATAGAAAAACAGTAATTTTATGAACATTGCCAAAATATATTAAAAAACGCACATAAAAAGAAAAGAAAGACAATTTTTAATCAATCCTTTAAGTTTGTTATAAGCTGTATTAAAATTAAATAGACAAAACTAAGTCAAAACACAAATAAACAAAACAATAGAATAAATGGTTGAGCTTAGGTTTATATAGGAATAATATTAATTCCATTTATATCAAGCTTAACAACGAATATAAATAGTTTTTACTCAAATATTTTTACAAGCATTTCTAATAACATCTAGGACTGTTAGCTGTCATTGATGGTAAACACCAATATGACTAACTGTGACTAATATGATTGTAACACGTATGCCACAATAATAGAAACCTATTTTTTCTTTGGATTGGTAGTAGCACTAGTAGCTGTAAGGAGGGCCAGGGCCTAGTAAACAGACCAGAAAAATCCTGAATAATTTTCCCCGACCAACCTAACTATCACCGGCTTAAAAATGAAGGTCAGAATATCGTTCCACGCAAGGGTGTTCACCTCTTCCTTCTGAAGGGGTGCAAATTTAAGGATCTAGTATCTGAGTCACCTCTTCGTTCTCTAGAAAACCCGGACAAGACCGTGTCCCGTGAGAATCCCAACAAGGGACACTTCTACTTTTCTTGAGCACCGTTTCAAACTGTAACCTTCCAGTTCATGATCAAAAATCTCTGGCTAGCTTGCATCCTGGGTTTCGATACCACTACTCCCTATTTCATAAATCAATATTAAATCAACATTTTAAAATGTGATCTGTATTTTCTAGTTAACGTGTTAAAAACTTTGTATATGCCGAGTACTTACAATTAATTATTACGTTTAATCGTATCGGAGAAATCTTGATAATATGCTTCAGAAGTCTTTCAACAAAAAGGTTTAAATAGTGAATTGTTCATGAGTCTAATTCATTTAGTACAATAGGTAAAGAGCAGCATATATGCAGAAAAACTATGTACAGTGTGGTCATTTTTAGATGCCGGGCACCGATTTATGAAAGATTGTTGGATATTTATTTTTTATTAAATGTAGAATGGTATAGTGCATGTCAAGGAGTATACTAACATATTTGACATTTGGTAGTGAAAACGACGCTGGGCGCCGCAACGCCAAACAACTTTTTTTTCCGTCGGCATACCTTTTGTAAAACGGAATTGGAAAGCCCTAATTTTTTTAAATATTTTTTCTTTAAATTGCTTTTTTCTAATTTATTTTACATATAAGTTATGCAGCAAAATCTTCTAAAATATTATTTTTTGGTCACTGCGGTTGCCATGGAGCGTATGCCACGTTTGGCGGTTTTCAAACAATTTATCTAATAGGCGGCTGTCATACTTTAATCTGATAGTAATTATAATATTATTAGTTACTGTGCTGTTGAGGTTTTGCCTTTAATAAAATATATTTGAACAATAAAAAACAAGAACACATTATTTTTATTAAAATCACAAAAAAACTACATAACTTTTAACGTTACACAACTTATTACATATTCATAAAATTAAATGTTTGAAACTTAAAAAATAAAAAAAAAACACATCGAAAGATATTTTGTATATGTCTTCCTTCTTCTATCATGCATTTTTCTATTCTTTTCATTGACGCTTGATGAGTGGCTTCGTAAATAATTTCTCCAGATATACTATTACACGCATCCGATATTTTGGTCTTTAAGTGCTCAATATCATTTATCGCAGTTTTGTATACAATATCTTTAAGAGTTCCCTACAAGAAAAAATCCAGCAGCATGAGGTCTGGTGACTTCATCTTCGTCGAAACCGTTCATTCAAATACCCTCTAACAGCAGCAGTTGTATGAGGTGGTGTTCCGTCGTGTTGATACCGATAGCTCTTGTTTTCACACAGAAATAATCGCGGATTGCGTTTTTGGCATATGGTACAAACGCTATATTTCTTTCAGTTGTTTCACCGAAAATGCAAAGAAGCCGCTGCTTCTAAACATCTCGCATACCGACAATGGCGTGAAAATACTAACACCATCAATCGTAACACCAGATGCAAAGAAATTATTGACGAAACCAAGGAGGCACACAATCAAACAAACAAACTTCTCGCTTGCCCAAATAATTCCAGGTCCTTTTGTTCAGTCGCTAAGGCAGTTAGTCAAAATTTCATTGTTGGCTAAGCTACGTTCTTATGGTATGTCTGAAAAGTTCTGCTTATTGTTCTCATGTTTCCTCAGAAAGCGTTCTTTACGAGTGGCAGTCGACGGATTTTTTTCTAAAACCTTCACTATCAACGCCGGTGTACCTCAAGGCTCCATACTGTCTCCTACTCTCTTTCTCATTTATATTAACGACTGCTGGAAAAGACAGGGAATCCAATCTACGGCTTTGCAGATGACAGTACACTTATCTCTTCATTCACTTTGAACGCTCGCACATCGGCTACTCAGACGAATATCCACAGACAGCAGGAATTCATTCAACTTCACAAGGGCCTGGAAGGAATTCTATCTTGGGGTGGCAGTAACCAAGTGGAATTTAACGCTGCAAAAACCCAGGCGGCAGTTTTTTTTTTAAAAAGTTAACTTTGCTGAACCCGACATAGTTATCTCAGGGCACTCCATTCCCCTAATATTGTCACTAAATTTGTTGAGCGTTAATTTGGGAGCAAATATGTCCTGGCATGAACATGTTGCAGGCATAGCAAGGAAAGCTTCTCAAAAGTTGGGAGTATTATTTCGAACCAGAAAGCTTTACGCTCCACAACAACTGTTAATTCTTTACAAAGTTCAAATTCGACCAACTATGGAATACTGCTCCCATATTTGGGGCTCCGCTCCCAAACATGAACTGCATTTGTTGGATTCTATTCAGAGAATAGCCGTTCGTCTGATTGGAGACCCGAAACTTACAGGCGGGCTTGATTCGCTGGAACATCGATCGGTTGGCGACTTGAGCCTATTTTACAAGTATTTTTATGGAAAGTGTTCTAAGGATGTAGCCCGCTTAATTCCTCCCAGAACGGTGCATGTTAGAAGTACACATCGCGCTAATACTTCACATCCGTATGAGGTTCAGCTTGTTACTCCTCGTACAACGCTTTTCAAGCAGTCATTTATATGGAGAACATCATCCCTTTGGAATAATTTGCCCAGGACTGTGTTTCCCACCGAGTACAATTTACAGCGATTCAAGAAACACGTGAATCGCTTTCTCCGCACACGTGTCGCTCCTATAGCGCTTTAGGGACTTCCCTGTAGCACGTGTGCTAGACCCATAAAAAAAAATACATATTTTTATAATATTATTTTTAAATTATAGAAAAAAAAACGCTTTTTGTCAGCAGAAAGTTAAAACCAAGTTCAGTTTTGTCCATATATTGAAAAATGAACGAGGCATATATATTAAAAATGGTTACAACAAAAGCTAGTAAAGTAGACATAGAAGGCAAAGAAGAATATCTGGCTTAAATACATATACAAGAATGTATAGCTACATCTTGGCAGAAAAATCCTTTAAATGAAACAAAAATACTTCAGAAAGACTAGAAGAGTACGAAAATAATCAACTGGAAATTCTTTAATATTTTTAACATATCTACATAAAACGAGAATCATTATTTACTACTTTTGTGATTATTAGAAAATCCCGAGCATCTTCTCTTATGGATTGGCATATTTGAAAGATCAAGATGGCCATCAAATAGCCCAGATTTATCTTTGTAGGACGCCTTTCATGTAGTTATATACGTAAAAAACTTCACCATGGTTTGTCTAAGGGAGAAAATTGCTTAAAAGCCATGGAATGATAAAAACAAATTTATAGGAAAAGCATTGAACGGAATTGAGGACATATAGAGTATTTATGATAGTTGATATTGGTCGATGTTTATTGATATGTTGACATATCGATAAATAGCGATAGTTATCGCTATTTTGACGGTTATCGTTTATCACTGATTATCGATATATCGAAAGTAATCGGAATATCGATATATAATTCTTGCATTTTCCTATTCTTATTTTATATATAGATAAATACAGGTATCAATATACTGAAAAATTTCTGACCCTAATCGTGAGTATAATATAAACGAACAAAGTGTAAATTAAACTGTTGCTTTACGATCAGAAAGTAGACATTGTGTTTAAAAAATCAGAGAGCATGTTTTAACATTTAAGAAGTTGTGGAATAACTTGCTTATCGCTTTTTCGTACTTTAAAAAAAATTAAAAGTTTGCAATCTTAAAAATAATAATTTTCATATAGGCACTTAACAAGCTAACAAAGATTTAATATATACTAAATAATCTTACATATAGGCAGAGAATGCTTGAGCTAATTTAATGGGTTTATGATTGGATCTCGGAAGAAATTGGATGATAAGCTAGTTAGTCGACAATTATATTGTAAATTAACTAAGGTGCTTTTGCTAGGGCTTCGAGCAGTAAGTAAAGAAAAGAAAAGCTCTCTTTCTCGAGAGAGCGAAGCACTGGGGCATCATCCCCTATGAAATTACCTGATTAAATTTTCATATTCAATCTTGAGTTGTTTCCCCTCGGGAAAACTCCAGACTATGTTCAAGTTGTACGGTTTCTCTCTTCGTTCCTTTCAGTATCTTTATCTAGCCTGTGTTAGGCTTTTGCAGCGAAGTTATTTAGAAATAAATTGGTTAACCTGAGGTCATAAAAAAGTAAGCTAAAAATTAGCAAATTACTGGGATCAACCTACACACAAAGTATTTCTAGCTAAATTTTTTTAATATTAAAAATTAGGTTGTTACAGTGAATTTTCACCGAAACTCGTAGACGGAACTTTGAGGAATAAATTCTTTATTGTTTATATAGATAAACGCCTTATATTTGAGCTGTTTACCAATGAAATTATTTATTATTGACCTTTATAAGTAGTATACTGTAAAAATAGTATTTTTTGCTGTTGTAAATATTTTTTCCTGTGACTAAATAACTTGTGTCTAACTTAAAAGAACTGGTAATCATTATTTAACCTTTTCCTATGTGGATTATTGTTTGAAGCGGGTGAAAAGGTGTGGAAATCCTCTAAAATGACAAGTTACACAAACATCTTTCGTCGACGCGATAAGGTTATAAGCAGTCACTACCCTGCTTTCGTCAAATATTTCACTATGGCATTCTAATGTTCCTCGTATCGTTTCCCATTAAAATCCATGGCAGCTAGCACATTTTTCGAGTTTAAATCTTACTTAAGAATTTTTTTGGTTTTTCCCTTTTTTTCAGATCTCACTCTCTCAAACTATTTCCAGGCTTTAATCTACTGTCATTTGTTAACACATAAAAACTAACTGCTATGAAAGGTTTCGACATTCGGCGTTATTTTATTTTTTTTTATGGGTCTAGCATACGTGCTGCAGGGAAGAAGTCCCTAAAGCGCTACAGGAGCGACACGTGTGCGGAAAAAGTGATTCACGTTGTTCTTGAATCGCTGTAAATTGTACTCGGTGGAAAACAAAGTCCTGGGCAAATTATTCCAAAGGGATGATGTTCTCCATATAAAAAAACTGCTTGAAAAGCGTTGTACGAGGAAGTAACAAGCTAAACCTCATACGGATGTGAAGTATTAGCGCGATGTGTACTTCTAATATGCACCGCTCTGGGAGGAATTAAGCAGGCCACATCCTTCGAACACTTTCCATGAAAATACTTGTAGAACAGGCTCAAGTCGCCAACCGTTCTTCGATATTCCAGCGAATCAAGGCCGCCGGTCAGTTCCGGGTCTCCAGTCAGATGAACAGCTCTTCTCTGAATAGAATCCAATAAATGCAGTGTATGTTTGGGAGCGGAGCCCCAAACATGGGATCAGTATTCCATAGTTGGTCGAATTTGAGAGAGAATTAACAGTTGTTGTGGAGTGTAAAGCTTTCTGGTTCGAAATAATATTCCCAACTTTTGAGAAGCTCTCCTTGCTATGCCTGCAACATGTTCGTGCCAGTAGGAATGGAGTGCTCCGACATAACTATGTCGGGTTCAGCAACATTAACTTTTTTAGAAAAAAACTGCCGTCTGAGTTTTTGTAGCGTTAAATTCCACTTGGTTACTGTCACCCCAAGATAAAATTTCTTCCAGGTCTTTGTTAAGTTGAATGACTTCCTGCTGTCTGCGGATATTCGTCTGAGTAGCCCATGTCCGAGCGTTCAAAGTGATTGAAGAGATAAGCGTACTGTCATCTGCAAAGCTGTAGAATGGATTCTCGGTCTTTTCCAGCATATCGTTAATGTAAATGAGAAAAAGAGTAAGAGACAGTATGGAGCCTTGAGGTACACCGGCGTTGATAGTGAAGGTATTAGAAAGAAATCCGTCGACTGCCACTCGTAAAGAACGCTCTCTGAGGAAACATGAGCTCCACAAATAGAAGTTTTCAGACATATCGTAAGAGCGTAACTTAGCCAACAGTCCATCGTGCCAAACACGGTCGAATGCCTTGGATATGTCAAGAGCAACCGCTCGAGATTCTCCAAACTGTTCAATTGGATTGTTCCAAGTGTGTGTTACATAAGTGAGAAGATCTCCTGTTGCTCTATTTTTACGAAAGCCATATTGATGATCGCTAATAATGCTGAATCCTTCAAGATATTTTAAAAGATGCTGACGACTTTCGATATTATTGAAAGCAGTGCGATTGGTCGGTAGTTATTGGCAAGATCTTCTTGCCTTTTTTAGGTATCGGCTGAACTGTGGCACATTTACAGCAAGAAGGACATATTCCCTTTATGTAGGATAGGTTGAAAAGTCTACAGAAAACTGGTGTTAGTTCCCTCGCACAGTTTTTGAGAACTATGGCAGGTATTCCGTCAGCGCCAGAAGCTTTTTTGGTGTCTAGCTTCATTAAAA
>CM032449.1:65913329-65960829 GCA_019049505.1 Pachyrhynchus sulphureomaculatus
ATATATATATATATAATATATATATATATATATATATATATATATATATATATATATATATATATATATATATAATATATATATATATATATATATATATATATATATATATATATATATATATATATATATATATATATATATATATATATATATATATATATATATATATATATATATATATATATATAATATATATATATATATATATATATATATATATATATATATAAATATCTATATATATATATATATATATATATATATATATATATATATATATATATATATATATATATATATATATATATATATATATATATATATATATATATATATATATATATATATATATATATATATATATATATATATATATATATATATATATATATATATATATATATATATATATATATATATATATATATATATATATATATATATATATACATATACATATATATATATATATATATATATATATATATATATATATATATATGTATATATATATATATATATATATATATATATATATATAAATATATATATATATACATATATATATATATATATATATATATATATATATATATATATATATACATATATATATATATATATATATATATAATATATATATATATATATATATATATATATTCATTTTATTTATTGAGACTTACAAGAAAGGCATAGCCTATTACTTCTATTAAATGAACGTTGTTCTGACATGATAACAAAGTATACTTATTCTAACTTATTTACAATAGTGTTCCTAATCTAAACTTAACCTAGGAAATGTGTTTTTTAACATGATTATGACCTAACTGAATTTAATCTAGGGCCTATGCTAACTTAACCTAATTTTACATTCTTCAGTCATGAGGTGTTGGGAGGGCCATCGTCTTCGTCCGAGAGAGGGTCTGAGGGTCTTGAGAATTCGTTGCGGGTATGGGGGGAGGGTTAGGAAGGCGTCCTCGATGATTGGATTCTGATGCTGTGATGCCTTGACCAGAAACTTCATTTGAGTTTGCCTCATGTGTGCCTTTATGGTTGGCATACCGAGGTCTCTGTGTCATTGGCGATTTTGCACGAACCATGGGGCGCTTGTGATCATCCTCAGGCCCTTGTTATGCACTGCCTGAACTTGTACTCTTCTTGTGTTTGAGAGCTGGCCTCATGTGGGATAAGCGCCACAAAACGAAGTTGTCTGGTTACCCTACATATATATGCCTCAAGTTTCTCAGAAATGCCACGTAAGTAGAAGTTGTATTATATGTAACGATAGTGAGGAAAAATATGTGGGATCTCTGAGAAACTTAACGATCCGACTGTAGCCAGCCCGCTTCGTTTTACGGTCACGTTTTTTCTCCCGTATTTGTCTTACCGTAGCGATAGCTATATTTGATGTAATATTATCCTAATAATACATATTATATACATTTGAATTGATTTCGCGGTAGCCCCTTGGTGAAAGAATATGATAGTAAGAATTAAACTAAAGACTTGGTATTGTTTCACAAATTATATTTTCTACCTCTGACATGTTTCGGCCTACTCAACCATTTCTAAAGAGACCTTAGTTTAAACCAATATCCAAAACACAATATGTTACAACTAAGGTATAAAACTTATTTGTGTCATTAGTATGATTATTATTTTTTGTTGCCTTTTCAATTTCTAAAATTTCCAAATAATTCAAAACTTTTCCTTTTTTGTAATTATGTAGTTTATAACTTCGTTATTGAAAAGATGCTTAAAATGTATACAATATTCGGGAAAAACCCGTTTTTCCATGACTGTCCATAACTGATTCTTTATGTTCTTTTAGTCTCTCAGTTATTGACCTACCGGCTTGTACAATCACCGCTTTTGCCTGTAGTTGGTACATTTTTAAGTATTCCACAGACAAAGAGGACCTAGAAAATTAAAAGACGAACTGTTGTTCAGAATTTCACTATATTTTATTTATCAAAATGAAATAAATAAAAATAATAACTTAAATTAGCCATGACATATTTCGATACACAGTACATTTCTCAAACAGTAGTTAAACTTCTACGGGTAATTTAAGCTATTATTTTATTTGTTTTCATTTTGATAAATATAATATAGCGAAAATTTGAGCAACAGTTCGTCTTTTCAAAGAGTACCTACAATTTAATGCAGGTTCCAAACGGCCAAAGTGAGAGGGCTTTACTAGGCATGATATTACGTTGGTTTGCCATTCCCTTTCTGAGGGATACGACCACCACGTATTTTTTTTTTAATTTATTTTTTTTTGTCCGAGCTGTGATTTGACTTCAGGTCTCCGGCGTGGAAGTCAGACACCTTAACCACTATGCTATGGCCGCCTCACTTTATTATTTACTAGTGTCGAACTTAAATTATTTCTATTGACTTAATTTTCTTGGCTGATTCGTGACTTTTGTACTGTGAACCGACATGACTGATAGTGTGCTCATGTTTTGTAGATTAAGATATTTCAGTTGTTCTTGTTTTTATTTTCAATTAATTTATCTGCAATGTTCGCTATATATCTGTTGTTTTTGGTTAAAATTTTTACAATTTTTAATTCTTTTTCTTATTCTGCGCTCTTAACGATAGAGTAAGTAATTTATGTATAGTATTTTTCAAGATCTAAGAAAGTGATTTGGCACATGGATGCAATAAGAACATTAAACAACCGTTAGGATCTTCGCATGTACCTGGCCGTAACAGGGTCGTAATTGATATACATATATACCTCCCTTTCAATCTAACATTTTATTGGCTACTTCGTGTTTATAAATATAAAGAATATTCTTCATTTTATCTGCATTATTATACTGAAATAGTGTGTATTATAAAGTTCAATAGTGTCTTAAAATGTCCGAAATGTTCCATCAGAAGCCGCAAATGTTTGCCCGTTGAGGCAAAAGTGATAGTTAAAAGTGTTTATTTAAATTTAGTGGAGCGAGGCCACGAAAAGTACTTTTCTTTGATGGAGACATCAGCTTTAATAAGCATCCCTGAAAGTACAGTTTGGAAAATTGTAAAAAATTCGATAGCGCATAAAAAAATACAAGACAAAAGTCAAGAAGACTTAATCCGCCGCAAAATTAATGAAATGTATGCAGAACAAAAAGTTCCTACGTTATTGTCACTTTCAAGGAGGCTGTCCGAGAATAGTTGTGACATAATATGTTCCACTACAACTTTATGACGTATTCTACGTCGTTTGGAGTTTTTGTTTAAAAAAATAGACCAAAGGAATCACGACGCTTACAACAACTCAGAATGGATTATCTTGAAAAAATAAATACAGCTAGATCGAAAAATCGAACGATAATCTACCTAGGTGAGACTTGGTATGACACCCACGACACACCCGGTAAAGGATGGGTTGATAAATCTAAAAAATGCCACACCAAAGCTCCATCAAATAAAGGTAAAAGAATAACAATTTTACATGCGGGGTCAGAAGAAGGCTGAATACCAGAATGTCTATTTCTAGCAGCCAAGAATATTTCAGATTCCAGCTTGGATTCTCATTGTTATACAACCGCTGAACTTTTTGAAGGTTGGCTACAAAACAAATTAATGCCGAGTGTACCACCGAATAGCTGTATTGTGATGGATAATAAAGGAATATGTTTGTGATAAAATTGCAAAGGAAACAGGACACGAAATAATTCGGCTTCCACCATATTATTGTAACTTTAATGCGATCGAGTTGATATGGCATAAAATAAAGTCTAATATACGTGCTTACAAGAATACACCCAGTTTAAACAGTAGTGTGATTCGGTTGATAAAGACAGAAGTCAAAAATGTAACCGTTGAGAACTGTATTCGATACGTCAAAAAAAATTGAAAACTCATATAGATGTATGTACATAAATATAAAATTGTTTAGAACCTATAAAAAAACTTATTATTGATTTGCAAGATAGTAGCGATAGCGAAATTGAACTAGATATTAATTAATAACTAAAATTGTAACAAATGTTCGCGAGAACACTGTACACTGTTTTAATATATTTGTGTAATTACTATATTGTGTATTATTCAGTACATAAAATATTAAAACTCTCTTATCACAATAAATTTTTAAACTCAACAATTATACAATCAGGAATAGTGCGGCCCTGCACTATGTCTTGTCATTAAACAGCCATAAATTAATCACTTTCGAATCTTGTTGAATTTTGAATGGGTGTAGGTAGCTAAGTCACTTTCTTATTCACATTTTTATTTTCTAGTACTGACTGACCTCTTTCAAGAAATGTCTTATAAATTTCTGCGACAAAGGAACTGTGAGGAACCTATAATTTGTTTATAAATTTTGTTATTGAATAGAAAATAACGTTGTTTTATACAATTACAGAGAATATAGTAAATAATTTGGAAAAAAAAACTGATTTTTGGAAAATATTCAATTGCTAGCATAATTAATAACAACAATATAAAAATGTCAAACTTCAAAGAACAACAGTTAATCAAACAAATAGAAAATAAAAAACAGGCTAATCATTTGATTTTATGTGAATCCGATGAAAGCAATAAAATCACCAATCTGACAAGAGAAGTATACATAGAGAAAATAAATGCATAAATTTAATAATTAATAGAGGGCTTTCAAGAGTTAAAATCAGACCCCACAAAAAAATTTTAAATTAATTAAAAATATCACAAGAACTTATAATCGAACTTATTTAAATATTAAACAAATATAAATCACATAAATAAATCTGAATATTATGTGGACTGCCCACATTACACAAAGAAAACATATGAAACCTATCTGCACCCGCTTATAAATTTTGAGAGCAATTAAATAATAATGCAGGTACATTTATTAATTTTACCTTCAAAAATCCACAAAAAATTCATAGAGAGCTAACAAAAAACTTTCACGGATACATTTACCCTAAACCTCTTAAGTGGACTCTTTTGATGTCAAAAGTCTTTTCATTTCAGAGCTAGTCAGCGAATTGAAACACATCTTATATAGAGAAAAATTGAAAATAGCTCTTTAGAAGCAACAAGTAAGACTATTTTACTGGAAGTTATCTAGACATGTATATATATATATATATATATATATATATATATATATATATATATATATATATATATATATATATATATATATATATATATATATATATATATATATATATATATATATATATATATAAATATATGTATATGTATATATATATATATATATATATATATATATATATATATATATATATATATAACAAAATTATTTTTTATTCAATAACAAAATTGATAAATAAATGAAAGGTCTCTTAGTCTCCTCCCAGAAATGTATATGGCGCATTTTAAAAGTAACCTATTTCCAAGTTACAACAATAACTTAATTAAGTAGTAAGTTAAAGCAGTTTTTAGATCTATGATCAGTATATAGAAGTTAGCTGTGCAGATCGAAATGAGTACGATATTTTTTTGGAAACCTACCTATACTGATACTGTATTTTGTACTGATGCCAATCAGTCATCGAAAGCAAAAAATATCAGCTTTCTATGGCATGGTACATAGATTATTTACTATACCGTTAAGACCTCAGGAAAATGAAAAATAACTAAAAATTATAAAATAATAGAGAAGAAGAAAACCAAATTTATGTGAAAAATTAGGCTTGTATGACATTAAATGTAATAGTTGTGGTGCAATATTTATAGGACAAACTAGCAGGTCAATAAACGAAATACTAATAGAACATAAAAATTCAATTATGCGCAATCAGAAAAACAAAGGTTTTTCAGAATATTTTGCAGATTCTAATCATTTTTTCAATAATGAAGATAAAAAGTCAATTCATAACTGTAGAAAAATTAAAGTTTTAGATTTTCTGGAAATCTTATAACTTGAAAAGGCAATAAAAAGCAACATGTTACAATTACCCAACTAGGTTTTGGAAATTATCTACTCCTTGACAATACCTCAAATTTTACACCTCGGTTGTAGCAGATATTTTTGTGTAAATTGGTTTAAAGTAAGATTTCTTGAAAAATAATCGAGTAAACCGAAACAGAGATAGAAAATAAAATTTGTAAAACAAGTGTCCTTTTAGCTGTTAATAGTACTTATTTTGCTCAATTGCGTCGCCTGTAATATCCCTTGATTGTCAATTTTTTCCACTGTGCCATATATTTTTACCATATTTATTGCAAAATTATATAAAAACAACACTATGTTTTAAATTCCAATATATTTAAAGTCACTTGACAATTGTTTCACCATACAATGGCTTCTGAAGAAGCCATTGTATGGTCCGGTCTGACATGTCAGTTACGAGTAGAGATACAGAACCAAGGTTCTTCGAATTTTATGGGATCATATTCCATTATTTTTCCACAAAAAGGAATTTACTGGTTTGGAGTTGCTTGCATCATTTATTTAATAGTTTAGAACTGTAATGTACTATTAGTAGCGCATACAAGGACCACCCACTTCAAATTGGCTGTACTTATGCAATAAGTTTAAGAAAATATTTTGATTTTTTATTTCCTGTTATTAATGTTACTTATCTAAATTCTCGAAATAGATTGAAAATCTTTCCTGGAGTAGTTTTTGTTTGACTTTGCGTATGTTTGTTATCTTATGTATGTCAGTAATGCCGCACCATTCTGAAAAAGCCATTGTATGGTGAAACAATTGACTTTAAATATATTGGAAATTAAAAACATAGTGTTGATTTTATATAATTTTACTATGAATTTCCAACAAGTATCGGCTAACACAATCAAAGACATATTGATTACTGTGTCAAATGGATGATTTATTAGGAGAAAAATAATTCTATGAATCATTTACTTCGTCTTCTTTTGGATATAAAACGTCTGAAGATCACAGTGGATTTTAGGAATTTTATTTGTGCTTGAATAAAATAAATCCATATTTTTATAATTTAATTTATGCTGATTTTCCGGATTCTGCATAGTTATGATGAATTAATTATTATCTCTCTCTTCAATAAAAATATACATTTATCAGGTTCGTGACCTTAAATCCTTAGCATATCTATTCTAAGAAAATTTAAGTAAACACTTGAAATTTCGTTCAAAAAATTCATACCTCGTGGAATGGAATTTTCATAACACCTTTATTTGAAGGTTATTTATTATTAAATTTGTTTACATAAGGACTTCAAAGTCATTTAAAATTGCGCTTATTGCTGATTTTATTTCTCTGTAAAGTTAATTTTACAATTTTAGACATTGACCACGAATTTTAAAGTCAATTTATAGAATTTAAGCCGGCGCGGCGGTCGCCACGAACAAATACTACAAGTATTTTTAGAAGTGTGGAAAACGGCAAGATTTTACCCTTTAATAATTTCTGTTATATTATATGTCTTTTTAATATATAATGGTTACTTCAAAGAACCAAAATAATTTTAGTTTACTATATTTTGAACTAAGCATCCAGTACGTTGAGAATGATGATGACTGTAAATCACGGCTCCTGATGAAGCTAACATGGTCAGCGAAAGGCGAGTCGAGTGCAAAAGTAAAGTGTTTAGTTAGTGGTGATATATACTAAGTAGATTCCTCCAGTACTTATTTTAAATTCATTAAAATTATTATTGAATTTGTTTTTTTATTGTTCGTTTATTTTGAAATAAGCATTCCTTTAGTTCTTATTTTAAATCTTTTAACATTATTATTGAAAGTAGAATACGTGATAGTGCTGCCAAGGGTGTTATTGCATCTCTACAATATAACCTATGTATCGGACCAAGCCAAATATACTTAAATAAATTAATAAATAAGTATACTGACTTGTCGATATTTGAACTCGAGACATTCGGCACCGTAAGCCGTTCAATGGCATGTATTTATTTAAATTTACGAATTTCTGCCTTATATACTAACATACTGTATAGTTTAAATAACCGGTCAAGTGCAAGTTGAACTTGCGCAATTAGTGTTCCATACGTTGATTGCTTTTAAAATAAAAAATTTTGTTACAGAGGTATAAAATGATCAGTGACTTCACAAAACACACCCCAAATGAGTTTTCAACAAAGTTTGTTTCCAATCTTTGCTTAAATCTGAAATTTTTGTTTTTTATATACCAGGTAAATTATTAAAGGTAAGGCACTCGTGATAATTTTCGTTCAATCTGCACCCCGCGAAGAATATTCCAGAATTTTTTCAAAATTTTTTGATAAGTACTTTTCGAGATAAGGTGGGGGACAGCAATTTTTTAAAAATAATACAAAGGAAAGTGCGCGCAAGTATTACATTATATATATATTTTTTACTCGTGTTTTCACAAGCTTTCATTTGACACCACACTCGATGACCTAGTAAAAATTTTTTTTTCACTTCCGATTTCATCCCCTAACACTAACCCCTTAAGTCAAAATTTAACTCTCAAAACTACATGGCTCTGATGAGGCCATCAATTCCTATATTATTACGGAATTTCAACTTTCTATGTAAAATAGTTTCGGAGAAAATCGGGTGTGACAGACAGACACCGAAGTGATCTTATAAGTGTTCCGTACGGAACACTAAAAATACAAACCTATCTGTGAGTATTCATTTCCTACAGTACAAGGTTCAGAGTCACGGTGCTCTCTGTTGGCTAATGTTGAACGGTGGGGTAGTATATCGGCTTATTACTATATGTCCTAACCACTGCGACCCTTTGCCAAGAATGAAAGAATTATTCTAATGAAAGACAATAATCGGTATGATTCTGGCTTATAATTTTTATTTATCGTTGGAAAACTGAAGCGAAAAACCGGTCTGACATGTCAGTTACGAGTAGAGATACAGAACCAAGGTTCTTTGAATTTTATGGGATCATATTCCATTATTTTTCCACAAAAAGGAATTTACTGGCTTGGAGTTGCTTGCATCATTTATTTAATAGTTTAGAATTGTAATGTACTATTAGTAGCGCATACAAGGACCACCCACTTCAAATTGGCTGTACTTATGTAAAAAGTTTAAGAAAATATTTTGATTTTTGATTTCCTGTTATTAATGTTACTTATCTAAATTATCGAAATACATTGAAAATCTTTCCTGGAGTAGGTTTTGTTTTACTTTGCGTATGTTTGTCAGTAATGCCGTACCATAAGGGCGCGGCGTGGCACAATACTGGTCTAATGTATTGCTTAGACAGTAACAATATATTTTGAGGAATTAAATAAGAGCTGGTAGATAGGAGTGGATTTAAGTTTTGCAGAACTAGGAATGCTTTTTGTAGTATATAATAGACATTAACTATAAAACGGAATGACGTCTCCAGGATAACCCCCCGATATTTTAGTTTCTCTTTGGGAATTATTATTTTGTGTTTGATTTCTACTGGGATGCTTATTTAAACATCTGTAACTTTTGTAGATATAACGAAACATTCGTACTCATTTTCAGTGACCTCCATCTTCCGTGTCACAAATCAAAGAATGATTCTATTTAAACTGTAATCTATTGGAGCTTTTGTTGCATTCGCACTATACGACCTGAACTAAGGTATCGTCTGCGAATAATTCGAATTTTATATTTGATAACGTTCGAAAAGTAGCTGGGATTAGACTATATAATTTAGGTGTATTTTCAACTCTTATTTTGAAGATTCTGCACCTAATATACGATTGCTTAGAGGATAGACCGTCGTGCCAAACACTGTTGAAGGTTCTTTTAATCTCAAGAGCCAGCAGAACTGCTCCCTATTTTTGGTTCCCATATTGTTGAACAATATCAATTGCTATACTATACTATGACAAAATTGAAAAGATTGCTTTTCAAAAAAAAAAATTATACTCTCTGAAAATTGGAGCAGCATTACAGCTTTTGTGAATCCGTCCAATAAATCACTACTTTTTGAATATTTTTTGTTCGGAGAATAGTCGTAGCTAGACTAGTTCGGAAACTACATTCCGGCTATTTCAGAAGGCAGAACAAAAATGAATTAAAATTTCTGTCCTTGATAATGTTGACATGGTCACGAAGTATTTCTCAATATCTTCTCTATTACCTTTTACAAATGCACAAAACATTTTATACGTTATGGAAAGAAAGTGATAGCGTTGAAACAATACTTCCTTACTTTACTCACTTTGCAAATATCTACTTATATCTAAGTAACTAGTACAATATGATTATAAATATTTCCAATAATAGTTATTTTTGTATCTGGTACTCAAAGTACTATTTTAATGGTCGTGAGTAAAAAATTCGGGAACACCGAAAAGGTTTTGTGGACGAGTTGCAAACGATATTTTTTGTACAAACATTCTGTATTTTTTAATGTAAATATAAGAAACAGTTAATTTATTCAATAACAGAGGTAAATTTTTCTTTAAAACAAAGCAAGTTATAACCGTAACTATGGAAACAATAAAGGTTGATTCTATGGTTTGAGAACAATATATGTTTTTTATGGTAAGTTAATATAAATTGTTGAGAACAACGATGAGTTTACCAGAACCCTACTAAGTATAACAAATACGGCAGATTTGGTCTTTCTAAATCTTCTGCTAAATCCAAGTAAAAATATGAAAATACATATCAGCCATTCAACAAATGATATGATATAAAAAAACCGGTCGAGTGCAAGTTGAACTTGCGCAATTAGTGTTCCGTACGTTGATTGCTTCTAAAATAAAAAATTTTGTTACGGAGGTATGAAATGATCAGACACTTCACAAAACACACCCAAATGAGTTTTCAACAATGTTTGTTTCCAATTTTCACTGAAAAGTGATGACCTTGAAATTTTTGTTTTTTTATATACCAGATAAATTATTAAAGGTATTGCCTTTTTTCAAAATTTTTGATCAGTAATTTTCGAGATAAGGGGTGACAGCGATTTTTCGCGATTTTTTAAAAATAATACAAAGAAGTGTGCGCAAGTATTACATTATATATATATATATATATATATATATATATATATATATATATATATATATATATATATATATATATATTTTTACTCGTGTTTTCACAGGCTTTCATTTGACACAACATCGATGACCTAGTAAAAATTTTTTTTTTTTCATTTCCGATTTCACCCCCCCAAAACTAACCCCTTAAGTCAAAATTTAACTTTTAAAACTACGTAGCTCTGATTGGGCCATCAATTCCTATATTATTACCAAATTTCAACTTTCTATGACAAATAGTTTCCGAGAAAATCGGGTGCGACAACCAGACAGACGGACAGACATACGGACAGACATACACCGAAGTCATCTTATAAGTGTTCCGTATGGAACACTAAAAATCAAGGGAATATTTTATTGACACATTTTACGAAAAAGTCTAGGAAAGTTAAACTTTCTACAGTATATTCCAAGCTACAATCAACACTAATTTACTACTAATAAAGCTGTTATTAGAAAGTTTACCACATGCGATCCTAAAAATGTCCGTTGGAGAGTGTCTTAAAAAGTTCAAGCTGTTAACATGAAAGGAAATGAATTAGTTTATAACAGATTCAGATAATTATAGTTAATGCAAATAGTTAAGATGTTCCCATATTTTAAACTGTTTTAACTGGGAGTACTTCCGGTGCTTATTGCCGCTAAAAACTCGATGGCATAGAGACAGGTACTCTATCTTGGAAAAGTTCCTGGTAGAAGAAGAAACATACAATGCATTTTTACAATTTTCAATTTAGATTATAGTAAGTTTTACCGAAAATGAGCTGCGTTTCGTTCAGACCCTACGACTAGCCAATATTTGTTTTAAAAATAGCTAAAATAGAAACCCGTCAACCAAGTTGTTGGAATTAATTTAAATTGAAGCAATGCCTAGGCTAATAGTAGAGCACCAGAAGTTACCAGACCTATACTGGTCATTGCTTACGGATAATATCGGTTTACTTCTAGCGAATATTGGGGGCGATATAGTATATTTGATTTCAAAAACTATTGCTAAAGGATATAACGAAAATTAAATAAATAATAAAATTAATTTTTTAAGTGAAATTCTAAACCCACTTTCTAATTTAGAAGTCGTCCCATCTACTTTAAAAGTAAACGACTTTCTACATTTCGAGTTGCAAGAGTTCAAGAGTAATTATATTGGTTGTATAATTAATATTAATGTTGTAACTAATAAGTAAAAAAAAAATATTTTGCGATATTTAATTTTAACCAAGCTTAAAAACAAGAAAATGTAAAATTACGTTATATATTTAGTTTATATATATATTAGCCGGGCCGCGGCTCCGCTCGCGTGGACTTGATTCACTACTATCGTCACTGCTTATTCCTTATGTTACCCAACG
Source organism: Pachyrhynchus sulphureomaculatus (assembly GCA_019049505.1). Classification (NCBI taxonomy): domain Eukaryota; kingdom Metazoa; phylum Arthropoda; class Insecta; order Coleoptera; family Curculionidae; genus Pachyrhynchus; species Pachyrhynchus sulphureomaculatus. The sequence goes on from CM032449.1 coordinate 65,925,604, forward strand.
TAATAAAATATCTCCCATTATTTCCCCTTATCTCCCAATATTTCTCCTTATCTCCCATTATGTCTACATAATTTCCATTAAGTTGGGAATGTGGAATCTTTGGCACAATGATACTACTCAGTATATATCACCACTACACCAAACACTTTATTTTTGCACTCGACGCGCGTTTCGCTAACCATGTTAGCTTCATCAGGAGCGATGATTAACTCAATCATCGCTCCTGATGAAGCTAACATGGTTAGCGAAACGCGCGTCGAGTGCAAAAATAAAGTGTTTGGTGTAGTGGTGATATATACTGAGTAGTATAATTTCCATTATCTAGCCTTATCTCCGCTCATCTCCCATTATTTCTCCTTACCTCCCATTATTTCTCCTTATCTCCCATTATTTCACCTTATCTCCCATTATCTAGGCTTATCTTGACTTATCTAGGCTTATCTCGACTTATCTCTCAATATTTCTCCTTATCTCCCATTATCTCGCCATAACTCCCATTATCTAGACTTATCTCTGCTCATCTCTCATTATTTCTCCTTATCTCCTATTATTATTACTTATCTCCAATTATCTTACCTTATCTCCCATTATCGAGGCCTATCTCGACTTATCTCTCATTATTTCTCCTTATCTCCCAGTATCTCATCTTATCTAGGCTTATATTGAATTATATAGAACATATGTAAAAATTTATAAAAACACGTAAATCGGTTAAGTGGTTCTTAAGTGATAAGCTCACTAACAGGCAGACAGACAGACAGGCAGAGAGACAAGCAGACAGACAGATAGATGCTGCATTTTGTATATATTCTAGATAGGAGATTATAGATAACCTGGCCAGAGAACGTATGAATTAAAAAAAAAAACACGCAAATCGGATAATATATATATATATATATATATATATATATATATATATATATATATATATATATATATATATATATATATATATATATATATATATATATATATATATATATATATATATATATATATATATATATATATATATATATATATATATTATATTCTTTGCTACATGATATTGTTCCATATTTAATGCTTTAGGCAGTGTATTGCAAGAGAACGCGCTAGCAGCAAACTTTTCTCCGACTTGATTCACTATAATCGTCACTGCTTATTCCTTATGTCACCTAACGTAATAAAATATATCCTATAACCTGGCTAGAAAATATATGTATGTTTAAAAAAAAAGCACGAAAATCGGATAAGTGGTTCTCCAGTGATAAACGCACTAACGGACAGACAGAGAGACGTTGCATTTTATATATATTATAGATATTCTTTGCTACATGATATTGTTCCATATTTAATGGTTTAGCATGTTTAAAAAAAAGCACGTAAATCGGATAAGGGGTTCTCCAGTGATAAGCGCACTAACGGACAGACAGACAGTTACGTTGCATTTTATATATATTATAGATGTAATAAAATATATATCTATAACCTGGTCAGAGAACATATGTATGAATTTAAAAAATCACGTAAATCGGATAAGTGGTTCTCGAGGGATAAGCGCAGTAACGGACAGACAGACAGACAGAGAGACGTTGCATTATGTATATATATATATATATATATATATATATATATATACATATATACATATATACATATATATATATATATATATATATATATATATATATATATATATATATATATATATATATATATATATATATATATATATAAATATATATATATACATATAGATTATTATTATTATTATATAACCTGGCCAAAGAATATATGTATGAATTTAAAAAAAGACACGTAATTCGGATAAGTGGTTTTCGCGTGATAAACGCACTAATGGACAGACAGACAGACAGAGAGACATTCCATTTTATATATATTATAGATTATAGATATTCTCTGCTACATAATATTGTTCCATATTTAATGGTTTAGGCTGTGTATTGCAAGGGAACGCGTTAGCGGCAAACTTTTTTCCGACTTCATTCACTATTTTACGTCACTGCTCATTCGTTATGCTACCTATCGTAATAAAATATAGCCTATAACCTGGCCAGAGAACATATGTATGTTTCAAAAAAAAAAGTACGTAAATCGGATAAGTGGTTCTTCAGTGATAAGCGCACTAACGGACAGACAGAGAGACGTGGCATTTTATATATATTACAGATATATATATATATATATATATATATATATATATATATATATAAACACATATATATATATATATATATATATATATATATATATATATATATATACATATATACATATATATATATATATATATATATATATATATATATATATATATATATATATATATATAAATTTATAACAAAAGATTTCTCATAATAGTTACTGGTTTCGTCCGTATGATATAATATCAGAATAATGTTATAAGTAAAAATAATCTTATCATTTTCTAGGTATCCTAATAGGTACTTAAAGAAACAATAATTTTTGATTTTTTACAAATACAAATAAACAACACTTAATTTAATTCAAATTATTGAGATAATATTATTTATTCAATAATACTGCTAGATTCAGTCCTTCGTAATTATTTTTTTTCACTAAAAGAGCATTATATTCGTGAAAAAATCACCCTTTTAGATTTTTGTGTGGCTTCATTGGTTCCTAGAACATAAAACACTGTTTCCAGTTTCAATCGGTCTGTCTCTCTGAAGGTTTGTTGCCGTCTTGGCACGATAACTCTCAAGCCAGAGCATAAAACGTCTTATATTCGATATACATGTAATCCTGGAAGTAGAAGAGAAATTAGTAGTTTTTTTGAGCGACAACGTTTAATGGGAAGGGGTACAAAAGATGAGATAGATTAATTTTGTAGAGTATCAATACTCTAGTAAATATTTTTTCTGTTTTTTTTTTATTGAAAGTAATTAAGAAATATAATTACTTATAGTCAAACTTATAAGAGCTTGAAGCTGTAGGGTGAAAGTTATAGGGGTTGCTTTGTATACATCTATTATACGTCCTGTTCGGGATTCTTGATATCGAGAAATCTGACTATTTTTTTATTTCTTCAATATTTCCAATTTTAACAGAAATATTATATAACTGGATATGATATATTGCCATTAATATCCAACCATAAAGTAGCTATCATTTAAAATATTTAGTTTTAGAAGGCGGATTAAGTTATTTACCAGAGGGAAAAGATAAAAAATCAGTAATTATTTTAAACTGTGTGTTTCCGATATAAGAACTAGGTAAACCACTTTACCGATTTCTTAAATTACTTCTAAGTATCTGTATCTAAAAACAAAATTATAAAAATACGATGGCTAATTCAAATTAGTATGAAAATTTGTTGGAAAATATGTTCCTGTCTATTTCATTAAATTACAAAAATCGTAGTAACATATTTTGCACTGGCGCAATTCAGGGTACTTTTTTAAAAAGATTAAATTACTGTATATCCCACAGAATGTATCAAAAATTTCGATACTTATAATAAAATTGTCTATTGTTTCTTCACGTGAATTTACCAGCTGTTTCAAGAAATTACCACCGCTAGTTTTTCAGGATTGAGCATTATTTGTAACTTTTATTTCTTAAATTTTATTAGAGATGTTATTTAGGAAAATAAGTCAGTATTTTTGAAGCTAAAATTACTTATACATCGTATTGAAGTTTTAAGATGATCGGTATGTTTTTTCATCATAATTAGTGCTTTAGTTAGGACTAATCTATGTCTTATTTGATGTATTGTTGAATGTTTTTAATTAATATATTAAAAAACTAAGCCGATAACACTAAAGATAGAGAGATACTTGACAATTCAACTAAACTAAAATATATCAAATATCAACGAAATGAAAAATTGGCACTGTCATTGCCTGTATTGGCTTAGAAGTAAGGCATAGTCTCGTACTTATATTAATGATCGATGTTACTACATGGTATGAAAGATTATTTATTCTAACTTAACCTTTTTAGTGTTCCGTACGAAACACTTATAAGATCACTTCGGTGTCTGTCTGTCTGCCACACCCGATTTTCTCCCAAACTATTTGACGTCGGAAGTTGAAATTTGGTACTAATACAGAAATTGATGGCCTCATCAGAGCCGTTTAGTTTTGAAAGGTAAATTTTGACTTAAAGGGTTAGTTTTGAAGGGTGAAATCAGAAGTGAAAAAAAATTTTTTTTACTAGGTCATCGAGTGGGGTGTCAAATTAAAGCTTGTAAAAACAGGAGTTCAAAAATATATATAATACCTTACATGCGTACACTTTTCTTTGTATTATTTTGAAAAAATCGCGAAAAAATCTCTGTCCCCCCCTTTATCTCGAAAAGTACTGATCCAAAAATTTTGAAAAAACTATGGAACATATTTCACGGGGTGTAGATTCAACGAAAATTATCATGAGTGCATTGCCTTTAATAATCTATCTGGTACATAAAAAAAACAAAAATTTCGAGGTAATCAGTTTTCAGTAAAGATCGGAAACAAACTTTGTTGAACACTCATTTGGGGTGTGTCTTTTAAAGTCATTAATCATTTTGTACCTCCGTAGCAAAAAATTTTTTTCAGTAGCAATCAACGTACGGAACGCTAATTGCGCAAGTTCAACTTGCACTTGACCGGTTATTTACAATAGTGATCCTATACTAACTTAACCTGGCCATTTTTCCGCATTATCTCCAATTATTTCGCCTTATCTACCATAATCTCGAATTCTCCCGTAATACAGGGCTTATATCTCTTTATCTATCATTATTCCGGCCATTCTCTAAATATTTCTCCTTATCTCCCAGGATCTCCAACTTTCTCATATTATAAAGGCTTATATATTGCCTTTTCTGTCATTTTTCCGCATTATCTCCAATTATTTCGCCTTATCTACCATAATCTCGAATTCTCCCGTTATACAGTGGCTTATTTCTCTTTATCTATCATTATTCTTGCCTTGCTTATTTTAAATGATTGTGACCTAACCTAACGTAAGCTTACAAACTTCTGTCATAGTGGGTGGGGTGGGTCATCGTGTTCATCAGAGAGCGGATCTGCGAGTCTCGGGTATTGATGACGTGCATGCGAGTGGATCAAAAAGGCTTACCTAATGATTGGGTTGTGGTGTTGGGACGCCTTGGCCAGGAACTTTGCTTGGATATTCCTCATGTGTGCTTTTATGATCAGCACACCGAGGTCTCTATGTAGTTGGTTGTTTATAATGAACCATGGGGCTCCCTTGATCATCTTCAAGGCCTTATTCTGTACTACCTGGAGTTGCGCTCTCCTTGTCTTGGAGAGCTGGCACCGTGTGAAGCAGGCGTAGGTGAGACCTGCCTTCACAATGGTGTTGTAAACCATTAGCTTCGTTCTGGTGGACAACTTGCTAGAGCGATTTATAATTGGGAAACTGAAAATGTAGTTTATTATATTTATATGAACGACTGATCCTTGAATTTGATAATTGTGATGGTTGTGATTGAAACTGTTGATAACCGTTTGTTCCAATAGATTCGGATGTTTCCAAAATGATAAAAGCTTTTATAAAATGTAAACAAATGAAAGAGGATATTTGTGATATTAGTGAAATAAGGTATTTTTACATAAATAATCCACATTTTGTAACATGAGCTTCATTAAATAACTCTGTTGCGGAGTTTTCGCAACATGTTTGAAAGGTTTTATTTACGGCTGACGGGTGTCCTTAGAGAGCAGTCGACGAATTTCTTTCTAATACCTTTATTATCAAAGCCGGTATGCCAGATGCTCCATATTGTCGCCTACTTTCATTTTCATTTACATTAACGATCTGCTGTAAATGACCAGAAATCCAGTCTACAGCTTTGCAGATGATAATACGCTTATTTCTTCATTCACTTTGAATGCTCGAACATCGACTACTCCTGCAAATATCTGCAGAGAGCAGCAACTCCAAAAGCACTTGGGATATTTTCATCGGGAAAAGGATCTGCACAAGTTGGAATAACTTGCTCTTGGAGTAACTGTAAATATTTCTGTCCTGTAAGATTTCCATCGATAAAAAAGGAACCAATGATATAACGTCCACAAATCCTTGCCCAATTTGTGCAAGTCTTTTTCCCGATATAATTTGGATACCCCTAACAGGAATCTGTGGTATTAACAGGACGGAGCACCTCCTCACTGTGAAATCAATGTTCGTAGATGATTTTTCCTAATCGATAAATAGGCAGAAGAGGTGCTTGCAATGAGTCCCGACCTTACACCACACTCTTTTTGTATGGGTCATTTGAAAACCAAAGTTTACCGAAGCCGACCTGATACTGTAGAAGATTGACAACAAATAATTCAATATGAAGTAGCACAGATCACCCCAGATTTTCTGCAAAACTCTGTTCAGGCTGTTTATGACAGATTGGGTTATTACCTCGCTGTTAACGGTAGGCATTTTGAGCAATTGTTACCTTACAAATAAAACTAGAGTATTTATTAATAGTTTTTATGTATTTTTTTATTTTAAATTTCAAGTGACAATAATTCCAAAACAGTTCAATTTAGACATATGGCATGTTAGACAAATAATATCTAGAATTTTTAGTAGAACTCAAATTAAAATAATATACAGAGCTTTCCACTAAAAAAATCAAGGTGGCGTAATTTCTTCGAAGTGACAGTTCAAAAGATTTTATTGTCAACATCACGTAAGAATAAAGTATAATCATATAAGAATAATCTACTATTTAAAATACTTTATTCTTAGGTGCACTGTTTAGACTTACTAGCAATCGAAATAGTAGATTATTCTTATGTGATTATGTTGCCGTGCGATTGCCCAGTCATTATATTTATTATAGAAGTAAAGATGTCTAATACTGATACGGTCACTATAAATGTTGGTAGGTAACTAATTAGATAACAATTTACGACAAAGTTTTTGAATACGTGCTTCAATAAATACTAACTAAAATAACTGACTTGGTTTTACATGAGATCTCACAACTTTTTGTGGTGGAAGGACTGCGTTGCGAGACATTTTTTTACATTTTATGTTTTTGATGGGATCTCATTTCTTTTTGTAGGTAGTCCTCTTTTTTTTCTTCTCGGGTAATATTTCTTGTACGTCAGCTATGGATTTTCTTAAAGCTCACTCCCTGTTTCTACTGGCTTTTCTCAAAGGCTATGTTGTAACAATTTTTGACAAGTCTGGACGATAAGTCCTTCTAAGTCGATTATATTCAACGATTGCGGACTCCTGAGTTTTGATACTACCGAAGTCGACATTAATTAGATGTAATCTGCCCAGACTTGTCTCTCTCGAAAGTGCCACGTATGCTTGACCGCATGTGAACACTGAAGAACCGATGGCCATCAGTGCACTGTTTAAACTTAGCCCCTGACTTTTGTGTATGGTAATAGCATAGGCTATACGTATCGGAAACTGTTCGCGATGAACATAAACTCTATTAATAATTTAAAATTTAGTTTTGACTGGACCAAGCGCATACAGATGTTCATTATTAAATGTAATATGTATTTTTTTTTAATTTTATTTGTATTTTCAGGATCAACCTTTACTCCTTGTACTATACCGATAGAACCGTTGACTAAGCCAAGACTCACGTCAATATTTAGTTTTAGCATGACTTTTGCACCTATTTTAATAACTATATTCTCTTCTAGTCCTGCTGTCATGGAAGCATCATCTTCATACTTTTTATAATTAAAATATACTTAAAGTATTTGATTTAACAATTTGTTAATTCCACGAAGTAGGTAAGTATATATTTGATAAATGAAAAATATTATTAAAGATAATATATTAATTAATAAATAATACAAATTATTCATAATTATGGATTTTTTAGTGATTAATTAACTTTATATGACGTATTATTTACTGGGACTCACGGATGACCTTGCATTATGCTATGTATGGCTGAGCGCTGCGCGCTCTCCGCGCTCTATTTCAAAAACGGCTAAGCGTATAAAAAAATATTTAAACAAAATTTGTAGAAAATTCTATGCCCTACAATTTTTATAATAAATGCAAATATCATTGAAACCATAGGAAGCGAGATATTTGCGAAAAACCGATTTTTGTGACCTTTGACCTTGAATATCTTAAGACGGTGACACGACATTTTATGAGACTTTTGAGAAAACTTTTAGAATGCCAAAATAAAGGTTTATACAAGTTTACAGCTTATTATCTCTCATTTCGAGGTTGACCTTCTTTTTTGGCGTAAGTGACTGTACAATTTAGAAAACGAGACTGAAATTTCGGGATGTTTCAGTTTTTCCTTTCGTTATAGGCTAAACACTAACTAAATTCAAAATTTGAAGTTTGTGCGTCTGGTAGAAGTACCTTAAAATTTTAATGATCGGTGAGTGTGTCAGCGACAAAATTAAAGAACTTCGACTGGCGATAGCTCGTAAACAATAAGGTATAAATAGTAGTAGAAATTAGGAATATAGCGAGTACAGTATGTCTTCTTGGTCACTGAAAATTCAGGCTTCAAGCATGATCCACAACGAAGTTAGAGGGGGGTCGAAAGTGCCGTGAGTGGCTTCGAGAAAAGGATGTTACGGCTGTGCTTCCTGCTCGACTTGGCGGGGGCACTGCCCCCAGATATATATATATATATATATATATATATATATATATATATATATATATATATATATATATACATATATATATATATATATATATATATATATATATATATATATATATATATATATATATATCCTTATTGTATTAGTTCACATTAGGAAGTTTTACTTGGGATAGTGTACTATTTAACTATAATCTATTTATGCTATATTACATTACTTTAGCGAAGTGCTTCAAGCTTACTAATTGTAATCCAGCCGTTACCTCTCACCGACATAATATTAATGATTTGTCGCCATTTCCGACATAAGCTTATATCTTTTTATATACGATTTTATCATATGTGTGTATGATACCTTTATAGTTCTCTAGATAAGAGTCACACATATCAACAGCGCGCCAGTACGAAATACCCAAAAAATTATGCATTACAGGATGTTTTTAATCGCGCGTCAATGATCCCTTGAAAAAGGTGCATTAATGTTCGAAGACTACAAAAAAACATTATTGTTAAATTATTAGCAATGGGAATTCAATATTTTCTCAACTGACAGATGTTTGAAGTTGAAATTTTATAAATTTGTTTAAGATGACACGTAGGCTGAAAAGTTTTTGGTCTAGTTACGTAAAACATATTTTTTTTGCAATATTCGACTTTATTCATCAACATAATCTCCTTCAAGAGTGATACAATCAGTCCAACGTTTTTCTAACATTTCTATAATTTTCTTGTAGAAGGATTTGTCTTTGCCTTCAAAATAGGTCTCAGTGTCGGCGATAACTTCTTCATTGGAGCCAAATCTCTTTCCCGCGAGCATTTTTTTGAGGTTTGCGAGTAGATATTAGTCGCTGGAGAATACGGTGGATAAAGAAGCGATTCGAGCTTCAATTCATGAAATTTTGCCATTGTAACCATTGACTTGTGGCACTGTGCAATGTCTTGATGAAAGAGTACTTTTTTCTTTTTCATTTGAGGCCGTTCCTTTGCGACTTCTGCTTTCAAACGCACCAATAACTTTTAACTTTTTTTTTTGATTTTTTTATGGGTCTAGCACACGTGCTACAGGAAAGTCCCTAAAGCGCTCCAGGAGCGACATGTGTGCGAAAAAAGCGATTCACGTTGTTCTTGAATCGCTATAAATCGTACTCGGTGGGAAACACAGCCCTAGGCAAATTATTCCAAAGGGATGATGTTCTCCATATAAAAGACTGCTTGAAAAGCGTTGTACACGGAGTAATAAGCTGAAACTCATACGGATGTGAAGTATTAGCGCGACGTGTATTTCTAACATGCGGGCTACATCCTTCGAACACTTTCCATGAAAATACTTGTAAAACAAACTAAAGTCGTCAACCGTTCTTCGATGTTCCAGCGAATCAAGGACGCCGATCAGTTCCGGGTCTTCAATCAGACGAACAGCTTTTCTCTGAACAGAATCCAACAAATGCAGTGTGTGTTTGGGAGTGTTGGTAGAATTTGAGCTTTGTAAAGAACTAACAGTTGCTGTGGAGTGTAAAGCTTTCTGGTTCGAAATAATATTCCCAACTTTTAAGATCTCTTTGCTAAGCCTGCAACATGTTCAAGTCAGGACATATTTTCTCCTAAATTAACGCCCAACAAATTAAGTGACGATGTTACAGGAATAGAGTGCCCCGACATAACCATGTCGGGTTCAGCAAGGTTAAATTTTTTAGAAAAAACTGCCGCCTGGGTTTTTTTAGCGTTAAATTCCACTTGGTTACTGTCACCCCAAGATAGAACTTCTTCCAGGTCTTTGTTAAGTTGAACGACCTCCTGCTGTCTGCGGATATTCGCCTGAGTAGCCGGTGTCTGAGCGTTCAAAGTGAATGAAGAGATAAGCGTACTGTCTTTTCCAGCAGATCGTTAATGTAAATGAGAAAGAGAGTAGGAGATATTATAGAGCCTTGGGGCACACCAGCGTTTATAGTGAAGGTGTTAGAAAGAAATCCGTGGATCGTCACTCGTAAAGTGTTCAATGGCGTTATTCCAAACAGGTGTCACATAAGTCAGAAGATCTCCTATTGATCTATGTTTACGAAAGCCATATTGGTGATCGCTAATAATGTTGAATCCTTCAAGATATTTTAGAAGATGCTGATTGATAATCTTTTCCATGAGTTTCGATATTATTGAAAGCAGTGCGACTGGTCGGTAGTCATTTGGCAAGATCTTCTTGCCTTTTCTAGTTATCGACTGAACTGTAGCACATTTCTAGCAGGAAGGAAATATTCGCTTTCTGTAGGATAGGTTGAAAAGTCTACAGAAAATTGCAACAGCTTCCTTGCATTTTCGGTCAAAGCTAGGCATTTCTTCGAAAAAGGGATGTAAGCTTCCATACCAGCCAAAATATACCAGCCACTTTATATAATATTCGCAATTGATGGTTTTTCCCTTCTCAGAATAGTCGATGAAAATTATTCCATGAACATCTCAGAATACAGAGGCCAAAACCTTCCCAGCCGACTGTTATGTGTTTAGTCGCTTCGGACCGCTTTCACTGGGTACTCTCCATTCAGTTGACTGCTGATTGGATTTCGGTGTGAGTGGTGGATTCATGTTTCATCATTGTCAGATATCGCGTGAAAAAATCCTTTTTATTGCTTAAACAGGTCCAAACAGTGCTCAGAATCATCAACACGTTGTTGTTTTTGGTCCACTGTGAGCAAACGAGGTACCCATTTTGAACAGAGGTTTCTCATGCCCAAATGTTTATGCAAAATATAACCAACACATTTTTTTGGTATCTTTAGGGTGTCAGCTGTCTCACGGAATTTTACTTTACGGTCATCCAAAACAATTTTGTGGATTTTTTGATTTTTCCCGGTATAACCACCTCATTTGGGCGTCCAGAGCGTTCAGCATCATTTGTGTCTGTACGACCGCGTTTAAATTCAGCATACCAGTAAATAATAAGTCATTTTCCAGGGGCAGGGTCCCCGTAATACTTATCAAGCCATTGCTTTGCTTGAACGGTATTTTTTTCCATCAAAAAACAGTGTTTAATTAACACACGAAATTCGATTTTTGCCATTGTTTTGAAAGTATCAAAAGTAGCGTCACTAAAACCACTATAACTTGTAAACTAATCGTCGAAATGTCATGAAGTTTTGACACGTATTGTCTGTAGGTTGGTACTTCCTAAAAATCGTATGGATTTTTGAAAAGGGCGACATCTATGTGTCAAATCAAAAACTTTTCAGCCTACATGTTATTTCTCGTAAAGTTACTATTTGGCATATTTTGTCAATTGTTCCAAAATCAGTTGATCTCTAACCTGTACACCATAAATCATTAATATTAACCGCTTTCAAATAAATATTTTATGTTGCTTATTTTGCATTACGGTTTTATTTATGTATGTTTCGAGTATTAAACAAAACAACAATAAAAAAAGCAGGAAACTAAATCTTTATTATAAAATGTCATTTAATACTATTTTAAAATATTTCTAATAAAAGTTATTATTAACACATCCAGTTAACTCAGTAAGTTCTGTAGGGCAAGTGACTTGTTCAAAGTTTACATCTGGATTGTCAGCATTTTCGAACCAACCAAATCTCCAGTGACAACCAGGTTGCAATATTTCTGGTAATTGACTGCATTCGGCATCAGAGCTTACTCCGCCATCCTGTGCACCCCAGCCACTCCATGGAGCGTTCCATTGAGTATGACAACCACGAGTCTTTTGTCCAACGCCACCTGTAATATAATTTAAAAAAAAAAAGGAAAATATGTATTACTCACATTTTTTCTATTAGTTCCACCAACAAAATATTTTTTCTTTGCAGTTATTATATATTAATAACTTTTTAACGCTGATTTTAATGAATGGAATAACATATCCTGTACCTGGCATTAGCCGATATGTGAAATATTTTTTTCCGCAAATAATTTCATAATTAGCGACTAGCTAATTTAAATATAGTCAATGAATTTTTGAAAATCGAATTCAAAAGAAAAGCTTATTTCAGTAATATTCAGTATAGGGCTTTAAAATTACCGATAAGAATTAAACTTTATCAATAAATTATCAAAAACGGGAAACAACTATCGCCAATCAATTCTTCCTAAATCCGTTTTTTTTTTTTTTTACCTTAGTCAATAATGGCATGAAAATTGGTCCACTTTTATTTGACATATTAACCTAAGAGAGGAGTAAATATAACATTATAGTTTGCCATAAAACTCAAAATAAACTAAGTTCATTATTTACAAACTTTAAAAGCCATATCCCCACAATGAATGAATATAATGTTGTGGTATGCAATACCGTGTGCGGATTGTCCAAAGAAATATATTGGAATGACTTCTCAGTTACTAAAAAACAGACTGAATGGACACAAATATACTAGGAATGCTTCCACTGCCCTTAGTAAACACGAAGCAGAAGAAAAACATTACTTTAAATTTAATGAAGCCAAGGTCCTCTGCAAAGACCGGAATTATGCCAAACCACAAATCAAAGAGACAATTTTGACACCAATACAAGTAATATTTCCGATAAAATTACCGCCTTAAAAACCTTAATCTAGAAATATACCACCCTCTATATTTTCTGTGTTTTTTTGTACATTTCTAGCAAGAAATATCTATCACTTATGTCCGTAAATTAACATAAAGGAGGGTAGCATGGTGACTTCCTGGACAAATTATCGGGAACTTTTTCTGTTCTATTAAAAGTACTGGGTTTTAATATATTTGTTGGGCACGCCCACTATTCAAGTACCGATCTTTTACGGGTTTTGATCTATCGGAAACTCATCAACTACAGATCAAAAATCTTTGTACGCAGTTGGTTGGTTGTAGGCGGTTTATGCGATTGTTCCGCTTTGTGCACTGCAGCCTCTTGGCTTATTGTGTCATACTCTGAACAGTTTACGTCTATTCTGAGGTAAAGCTGCACATTTAATTAGGATTTGCATAGATATTTATCTTCATCACATAGTCTGCATGTCGTGCGACCACTGTGAGTAACCATTTTCTGTAAATGTTTCCTAAGCTGATAGTGGCTGGGAATCAATACCACCACTTGGTTGGTTTGGACCCTCGTTAAACAAAGGACGTCAATTGTTAGTTTCTTTGAGGGCTTTTAATTAGATCCCTCGAATGTCTTTAGCCAAATGTTGCCACCAACGATCTAAATATTGCTGATATAACCATCTGTTGATTATCATTTTTATCACCTGTCTTGGTATACGGTCCTGGATCGCTGTATGGTTTTGCAGCTCCGAATCTTGCTAACTCGACCGCTTTTTATTACCTTATATCCCTGAATGTCCTGAAAATCACAGAAGTTCAACCCTGTTATTCCTGGGGGATAGTTCTAAGAGGTCACGTTTACACTTTAGACATTAGAGTATGTCTAAAGGAATAACACGCTTGTATTGGGTGAATTTCTATCTGGAAACTTGTTGTATTTCTTCCTGGTGGAATGCTAAAGTTCCACTTGGATTTTTCTCCATATATGCTAGTCTCTACTCTGCTCAAAGTTTTTGATCCTTCTGTGTAATATACTAAACCCGTTGTCTTCGTCGGAATCTCCAACTCCATTCACTGATTTGGATCTAACCCAATTTTATAAGGATTTTCTAAACTAGGCGACGTTTTCATATAATCAGATTCTATATCCAACACTTTGGAATCGATTAGATCCATAACCCTTGTCTGCCCAAATTGTACAGGTCGATGTTTTGTGAATCGCAATTGGTCCAAATTTTGTTAAATTTGAGGAACATATATCCTTTAAACAAGCAATCTCTCTCACTCACATACACAGGGAAAATAACTAGAACAATTTCCAAACATTTAATAAAAAAGAACAATAATATAGCATTCAAAACCAGTAATTCCTTAGGGAGTATAATTTTGAATAACAAAACCAAATCTAAGAAATCCTTAAAATCAGGAGTTTATCTATTAAATTGTCATCTCAAATAGATTTATTCTTTCAATATCGAGGAAAAACTTAAGAACATATAAATCTCTGCTTAGTTATGATATATATATATATATATATATATATATATATATATATATATATATATATATATATATATTTATGTATATATATTTACATATATATATATATATATATATATATATATATATATATATATATATATATATATATATATATATATATGTATATATATAGATACATTTATATATTTATATATATATATATATATATATATATATATATATATATATATATATATATATATGTGTGTGTGTATATATATATATATATATATATATATATATATATATACATATTTATATTTATATGTATATTAGGGGGGTCACAAGGTATAGGGGGAAAAAATATTTTCATCGTAATGCCGGCGATACCACCCTAAAATTTGCTACTTGTCTAAAAAATAAGATATGCACAGTTTTAATTCAATTAGATAACGTTAATCCGTGCTTCATCGAGGTTAAAGCTGAAAAATTCGATATTTTGCGAAAAAATCGTAGTTTTTCCTTCATAAAATGAAAACCATTCGTCCTAGAAACCTGACTCTTGTTTCATTTCATAGAATATGGTGTGCTAAAGATTTGCTCCTATCACTTTTTTGTTAAAACTCTTTTATTTGAAGATATTCATCATCCAAGACCGAACATGATTCGAATCCTCAAATTCGACCTTTGACCTATTTAGAAAACGAAAGTGAAAAATGGCAACAAAGTTACCTAACTTAAATATTTTTGACCATATTTTGTTTCCTTTTTATTATAAACAATTATACAAATAAACTATTATACAATATATAATAAGACATAAAATTGTCATTTGTTTTAACTTTATAAATAATTTTACGAATTGCAAGATAGTAGGTACCTTCGTAATATTTAGTTCTACTCTTAAAAAGATTGGTTTTTGTAACAAAAAAGCTATTGCTAAGGACTCTTTTATCAGAGAATTCTTCCTGGAGTGTCATAAACCATACCTCTTCTTTTGTGTTCCTTGTTTGGGACGCCCAGGGAGAAGTTAGAGAGTTTTAGTTTACGTTTGCCTTTCAAGCAGTGAACATTTCAACAACGTTGGTTTAGTGACTTTTCTCTGAGGTTCGAGTTCAAGGCAGTGTGGTGTGGTGTATTTAATCGGCCACATGTCTCATCAAGTCAGTGGTAGTAAATTACCATCTAATTGTCAAGTTTTACGCAGTTTATTTTATAATATACGGAACCAGAGAAGCTACAAGATTACAATACGGGAAGTTTTAATTTTTTGGGAGAAAGTTAAGATACGAACCAGACACCTAAAAGATTGTGTGGCAAAATTAGAAAAACGGTACGAAGAGTAGAGAAAATTGCAAAAAACGCTAAAAGATCTAAAAGCACAGCGCAAAATAAAAAAGTAGAAGCTTTCAAGTCAACCCTTGATGACCTTTTTGATGTTGCTCATCAGGATGCATTAAAGCAGTTTTTCTTACTTCAGAGAAAAAAAGGACGTCCTGGCTGCATGGGAGGCATTAACATGAATTTCGTAAAAGCAGAATAACGAAGAGAAAAGAAACAAGTAGCTGAGATGGCAAGATCGAAAAAATTAAGAAACAAAGTAGGTTAGTGGAGCTTTTCTCTCTCTCTTTAATGTTTTCCCTATCCCTTTCCTGTTGAGAGTATTTAGCTGGATGCTATTTTTTGTGAGTACTTTGCTTGTTGCTTATTACCGCTTATTTTTTTCCTTTTGTTTTTAGAAGATCAAAATTTAATTGTACAGTTTAAATCTTCAATAAGCAGCAAGTCAGAGGAAGAGGAGCATGAAGTGATGGAGATGATTCTTCCAGACACAGAGGATACAGGATCAGAAATAATGAAAAGGAAGTACACTAGAAAGAATAGATTATTACTGAAAAATTATCATTATTGTTAGATAGGTGTAGTATTTCTGATAAAGATGCAGTTCGAATAATATCAGCTACTGCAGAGGCGTTAGGATTTGATCCACAGAATTTAATTGTAAGTAGAAGTGTAATACGACTTCGCAGACAGCGATTCCGGAAACAAAGAACGGAGCTTATCAAATATAGATTAAAAAATTCTGAATAAGAGGGAGCTGTTGTGCACTGGAATGGAAAATTGCTTGCAGATATTTTGAGAATAGAAATGGTAGCGGTTTTCATGAGTTGTGGGAATGAAGAACTGCTGATAGGAGTTCCTCAGGTTGAAAATAGTATGGAAATTACTCAGACAAAAACTGTATTTTTTTTGAGCACTTGAGCAGTGGGGGGCAGTTGAGAAAATCCAGGCAATGTATTATGATACCACTGCAGTAAATACTGGCCGCCTCAGAGGAATCTGCGTTTTGCAAGAGCAATTATCTTCTGTATTTAGCATGTCGCCACCGTATTTTAGAAGTCATTCTCAGATCAGTTTTTGATTTAAAAATAGACACAACTACTGGCCCTCAGCCAGATATTTTTAAAAAGTTTCAGATTGGGTGGTCGAAGCTAGACAAGACGAAATACAAAACTGCCATTGAAGATAAAAATATTAGATATAGAATAGATAATTCAGACCAAATATCAAATTTTCTTATCGAACAATTAAAGAATCAATAGCCAAGAGATGATTATAAAGAGTTCATCCAACTTTGTTTAATTTCGTACTTCTCCAAAATACATTTTTTTAGAGTATTCATCACGCCAGATGGATAGCAAAGGCCATTTATTCTCTCCCAATATTTCTTTTCAAAGATCAATTTTCATTAAAAAATGAATCACAGACATTTGTTTATTTATAATCAATATCAATCAAATTATGTAAAACCGTATTTCAACGCCCCCAAACCCACTTTGGCCCCCCATCCAAGACCTACAATTATTAAAATCTTTTGGAAAATAATTGATAAAGAACTTGCAGATAAGGCACTATCTAAAATAATAAATCATCTGTGGTATCTCAATTCAGAGCTAGTCACATTTTCATTTTTAGATGAAACTTTAGAAAAAAATATGAAAACAAGCATGGCTGCAAAATGTTTAAAATTAATTTTCGTTGGAGAAAAAAGTTACGATGATAGAGATGTAAAAATAAGGCTCAATCTCGAACAAATGGATGATTTATTGGACAAAAAAAATTATTATTTTGTTTCTCATCAAACTTTTTTCAAGAGATTTGAAATTGATATAAACTTTTTAAATACTGATCCCGATGAATGGTGTGACAATTCACACTACTTAAAAGCTAACAAAATAGTAAACAGTTTTATTTAAAAGCTAACAAAATAGTAAACACTCTGTTACAAGTATCTGAATCTAGGAAAATTTTTCCCGACTCTTCAAAGGCCACCTTATTTAAGCCATTACCACTTTGATCTGATAATAAATTGTGATTGTAAATAATAACTTCTTTTCTTTATATTGCTTCCTTTTTTATAACTAAACTTTCAATAATAAAATGCATTTGAACATTATTTCTTCTCATTTTTATACCTTTTTACTTTTCTTTTCTCTCAAATCAATTTTCAATTTGGATTTTGCTCTATTTACTTTTGGAAACAGTTTTCACTAAACCCTTTTTTATGTAGACATTGAAAAAATAAATAAAGTAAAATCTAGAGAGTTGATGTAATTGAATCTTGCAATGTTTTTAGACATTTTCATAAAAAATCGATTTTCATAAAAAGTCGAAACTTCAACTTTAACGAAGCACGGGTTAACGTTAGTCAATTGGCAACTTTTAGGAGGGTCCCCCCAAAATATTCGGACATTGATTTTTTGTGACCTATATTATAGGTACTATAGGCTTTAGAAGGCCCATAAGATGAAACTGAAAGTATCGTGTCCTAGAAGTTTAATAAGGAAATTAAATGTATGCATAAATTAAAGATACTTTTTTTCTTGCTACGAAAAAGGTTATATTACATTTCTTGGTCACAGAAACTGGCTATTCATCATTTTTTATGTCATATATGTCACGTTACAGACATAAAGTACTTTTTTTCTTGTAAGTTCTTCATTTTCAATCTTCCAGGTTAGGTTTTACGAGTTTTTAGTTTCAAGTTTAGGTCTGTAAGAATTTTTTATAATTTTCATATCATCGAGTGCAGTCAAGGATGCCCGATATTGTCTTCAGACAGCGTATCATAAAACGTATTTTGAAGAAGCTAGACACCAAAAAGGCTTCTGGCGCTGATGGAATACCTGCCATAGTTCTCAAGAACTCTGCGAGGGAACTAACACCAGTTTTCTGTAGACTTTTCAATCTATCCTACAGAAAGGGAATATTTCCTTCCTGCTGGAAATGTGCCACAGTTCAGCCGATACCTAAAGAAGGCAAGAAGACCTTGCCAAATAACTACGGACCAATCGCACTACTCTCAATAATATCGAAAATCATGGAAAAGGCTATCAATCAGCATCTTCTAAAATATCTTGAAGGATTCAACATTATTAGTGATCACCAATATATCTTTTGTAAAAATAGATCAACAGGAGATCTTCTGACTTATGTAACACATGTTTGGAACAACGCAATTGAACACTTTGGAGAATTCTACAGAAAGGGAATATATCTGTCCTGCTGGAAATGTGCCACGGTTCAGCCGATACCTAAAAAAGGCAAGAAGACCTTGCCAAATAACTACCGACCAGTTGTACTGCTTTCAATAATATCGAAAGTCATGGAAAAGGTTATCAGTGAGCATCTTCTAAAATATCTTGAACGATTCAATATTATTAGCGATCACCAATATGGAGACCACTTTGGAGAATCTCGAGCGGTTGCTCTTGACACATCCAAGGCATTCGACCGTGTTTGGCACGATATGCTGTTGGCTAAGCTACGTTCTTATGATATGTCTAAAAAGTTCTGTTTGTGGCTCTCATGTTTCCTCAGAGAGCGTTCTTTACGAGTGGCAGTCGACGGATTTCTTTCTAACACCTTCACTATCAACGCCGGTGTGCCCCAAGGCTCCATACTGTCTCCTACTCTCTTCCTCATTTATATTAACGATCTGCTGGAAAAGACCGAGAATCCAATCTATCAGCTTTGCAGATGACAGTACACTTATCTCTTCATTCACTTTGAATGCTCGGACATCGTCTACTCAGACGAATATCCGCAGACAGCAGGAAGTTATTCAACTTAACAAAGACCTGGAAGAAATTCTATCTTGGGGTGACAGTAACTAAGTGGAATTTAACGCTACAAAAACCCAGGCGGCAGTTTTTTCTAAAAAAGTTAACGTTGCTGAACCCGACATGGTTATGTCGGGGCACTCAATTCCTCTAACATCGTCACTCAATCTGTTAGGCGTTAATTTGGGAGCAAATATGTCCTAGCATGAACATGTGGCAGGCATAGAAAGGAGAGCTTCTCAAAAGTTGGGGATATTATTTCGAACCAGAAAGCTTTACACTCCACAACAACTATTAATCCTTTACAAAGCTAAAATTAGACCAACTATGGAATACTGCTCCCATGTTTGGAGCTCCGCTCCCAAATACACTGCATTTGTTGGATTCTATTCAGAGAAGATCTGTTCGTCTGATTGGACACCCGGAACTGACCGGTGGCCTTGATTCGCTGGAACATCGATGAACGGTTGGCGACTTGAGCTTATTCTACAGGTACTTTCATGGAAAGTGTTCGAAGGATGTGGCCCGCTTAATTCCTCCCAGAGCGGTGAATGTTAGAAGTACACGTCACGCTAATACTTCCCATCCGTATGAGGTTCAGCTTTGTTACTCCTAGTACAACGCTTTTCAAGCAGTCTTTTATATGGAGAACATCATGCCTTTGGAATAGTTTGCCCAGGACTGTGTTTCCCATCGAGTACAATCCACAGCGATTCAAGAACAACGTGAATCGCTTTCTCCGCACACGTGTCGCTCCTGTAGCGCTTTAGGGACTTACCTGTAGCACGTGTGCTAGACCCATAAGAAAAAAAAAATAATTAAGCAGAATTTTATATTTTCTTAAGTTTTTCTTCGTTATGTAAAGAATAAGAATAAGAGATTAAGGTTCGAGCCATAGATGTCGTTTAAATTTAATAAAAGTTGGACAAGTTGTTATTCACAAAAAAAAATCAGGGGGGTAACTCTTAAAAAAAAATTTCGGCCCACTAAATACTCAAAAATAATTAATGTTTTGGTTGCATACTTTCGTTTTACCTTAGATATATTTAAATTTATTATAAGGACGACGCCATTACATCATAATATACATTTTGAAATTGCTGGACTTTTTCAAACTTTTTATATATGTAAAAGGTCGAACTTAGAAAATATAACATAAAATAGGCAGATAAGACAAGCAAAGAATTCTGTTCGCTGGAAATGAGATTCCCTTTTAACTTGTCCAACTAAATAATCTAAGTATGACTGTCTAAAAACTATAACTAACTAATTCAGATGTATTTAACTTATTATCTTATGTAAAATCATTATGAGATCTATGTATCGTTGTATTTTTTTTTACCTCCGGGAATTTGTATGTCGAATTGATTGTAGTGTAAATCTGCACCGGTGTTAACATTTTGAACAATTAAGGTTTTTCCACTAAGAGCATTTGTAAAGGTTAGTTTAAGGCAAATACAACACTTGCTGTTATCGACACCACCAACAAAGGAGGCAGCTACGAAACCATAGGCAACTGTATCATTAATGGCCCAGGGTTGAAGGTTGTTGCATATATAGGAACTGCCACCTATAAAGACCAAGAAATTATGAAGTTTTAAACATACTTGATTTTAATTTTGCCGAAAAGGAAACAAAAAAATACTCTTATAGGGTTAATAAATTTTGAAATAATTTAATTTTAATAGTACCTATTTATGGAAATCATAAAGTAATATGGTCTGATCATTATTTTGATAAATGAAATTATCTTGTTTGTGTACTTAAATCTGTATATGAATAAATATGAAAATTTCCGAAAAATCAAATTATACTTCTTTTTGAAATAGTTACCATCTTCACATCCAGATTGAACTGAAGCATTTAGTTTAGTAACTCCATCAGCTGCACAGGAATAAACTGGGTCCAATGAACCAACATTTTCTTTCCATGAACATGAAAGTTTACAACAGTCCCAGTATCTGGTAGTGATTCCAGTTCCGCTAAGACCAATCACTGTTCCCACTGTCAAAAAAACAAATCGTTTTGAATACAAAAAAAGACTGTTTGTATATATTTGTTATTTCTTCAATATAAAAATTTAAGTTAATTTATAATATTATTATTTCCGTTTTCATATTTTACTAACGTTTCATGTCTACTTAAATTTTTTTTTATGGGTCTAGCACACGTGCTGCAGAGCGCTACAGAAGCGACATGTGTGCGGAAAAAGCGAGTCACGTTGTTCTTGAATCGCTGTAAATTGTATTCGGTGGGAAACACAGTCCTGGGCAAATTAGTCTAAAGGGATGATGTTCTCGATATAAAAGACTTCTTGAAAAGTATTGTACGAGGAGTAACAAGTTGAACCTCATACGGATGTGAAGTATTAGTGCGACGTGTATTTCTAACATGCACCGCTCTGGAAGGAATTTAGCGGGCCACATCCCTCGAACACTTTCCATGAAAATACTTGTAGAATAGGCTCAAGTCGCCAACCATTCTTCGATGTTCCAGCGAATCAATGCCGCCGGTCAGTTTCGGGTCTCCCATCAGACGAAAAGCTCTTCTCTGAATAGAATCCAATAAACGCAATGTATGTTTGGGAGCGGAGCCCCAAACATGGGAGCAGTATTCCATAGTTGGTCGAATTTCAGATTTGTTAAAAATTAACAGTTGTTGTGGGTGTAAAGCTTTCTAGTTCGAAATAATCTTCCCAACTTTTGAGAAGCTCTCCTTGCTATGCCTGCAACATGTTCATGCCAGGACATATTTTCTTCCAAGTTAACGCCAAACAAATTGAGTGACGATGCTAGAGGAATGGAGTGTCCCGACATAACAACGTGAATGAAAATGAGAAACAGAGTAGGAGACAGTATGGAGCCTTAGGGCACACCGGCGTTGATAGTGAAGGCGTTAGAAAGAAATCCGCCGACTGCCACTCGTAAAGAACGCTCTCTGAGAAAACATGAGAGCCACAGACAGAACCTCTCAGACATACCATAAAAGCGTAGCTTAGCCAACAGTCCATTGTGCCAAACACGGTCGAATGCCTTGGATATGTCAAGAGCAACCGCTCGAGATTCTCCAAAGTGTTTAATTGCGTTGTTCCAAACATGTGTTACATACAAAGTCAGAAGATCTCCTGTTGGTCTATGTTTACGAAAGCCATATTGGTGATCGCTAATAATGTTGAATCCTTCAAGATATTTTAGAAGATGCTGATTTTTTTTTTCTATGGGTCTAGCACACGTGCTGCAGGAAAGTCCCTAAAGCGCTTCAGGAGCGGCATGAGTGCTGATTAATAGCCTTTTCCATGACTTTCGATATTATTGAAGGTAGTGCGACTGGCCGGTAGTTATTTGGCAAGGTCTTCTTGCTTTTTTTAGGTATCGGCTGAACTGTGGCATATTTTCGGCAGGAAGGAAATATTCCCTTTCTGTAGGATAGGTTGAAAAGTCTACAGAAAACTGGTGTTAGTTCTTTCGCACAGTTTTTAAGAACTATGGCAGGTATTCCCTCAGCGCCATAAGCTTTTTTGGTGTCTAGCTTCATTAAAATATGTTTCATGATTCGCTGTCTGAAGACAATATCGAGCATCTTTGACTACACTATGGGAATAGTAGGTGATATTTTTCCTTGGAAATCAACAGTAGAATGTGAAGCAAAGAGTTCAGCTAACAATTTTGCTTTCTCAACAGGTTTCGTTGCAATAGAATTATCTGGCCGTGTGAGTGGGGATATGGTGGATTTGGTGAAATTTTGACTAACTGCCTTAGCGACTGACGAAAAGGACCTGGAATTGTTGGGACAAGCGAGAAGTTTGTTTCTAAATCGTTGATTATGTACCTCCTTGGCTTCGTCGATAACTTTTTTGCATCTGTTCCAGACACGAACAAAGGTGTTACGATTTATGGTGTTAGGACCACGCCATTATCGGTAGGCAAGGTGTTTAGAAGCAACAGCTTCTTTACATTTTCAGTCCTACCAAGGCTTGCCGTTGGAAGGGCATTTCTTCGAAAAAGGGATGTAAGCTTCCATACCAGCCAAAATAATATCGGAAACCCCCCTGGCGCAGTCAGATGGGTCGTCGGATCGAAAACAAACGTCTAACCAAGGGAAAGTTCGAAAATATTCTATGAGCAGATTTGTAGTGCCAAATCTTGTGCGGTGACCGAATAAATCTCGGGACTGGTGGTTAAAAACAGATCAAGAAGACTAGCGATCTCCCCATCTCGATCAGAGATCCGTGTTGGTTCATCAATAAGCTGAGTTAAGCCACAACTGACTAAAAATGATTCGGCTGCACGACCTTGTTCGTCGGTAGTATTTGAATATTTAAACCAGTTGATGTTGTGGACATTAAAGTCGCCCAAGATAGCAATTTCGGCATTTGCATAGTTAATTTACAAATGATCGATAGTGTCTGCAAGAGAAGCGAAAAATGTTCTAAAGTTAATAACACTTGGTGGTCGATAGAGGATACAGATGAACCTTGTGTTTGTTGAGTCGTTATTTTTAACCACATAGCATCAAAATATGGGGGCTCCAGAGCCTCTTCTCACTGGCAAGAGAAGTCACTTCTGACAAAAAGACAGATTCCAAAGTTACGCCTAAATCGGGAATAGAAGTCATACCCAGAATAAAGATAGTTGACTGTGCTGGTGAATGAACTGACCTTGGTTTCACAGAGAACGAGTACATGAGGTTTATTTGATTGCAGGTGTTGGTGCACAAATGATAGTATATTTACATCTTACAGTGCAAATAGAATACTTTATTCAGGTAGTCCGTACATAATTAACATAAAACTACTATAATCCCTTAGTAGTTATCATCATGTAATATACAGGGTTACAGGGAAAGTCGTCCTAGATAATTAAGGACGTTGTAGTTTAGGTCGTTTCTAACCGATTTGATTCTATGACATGATGTCCCAAACTTAACCGTTTTCGAGATATTAAAGTTTAAAGATTTTCTAAAAAAACATGTTTTTTTTGCTTTTATATCGATTTTTTTTATTAGAGTTTCTCGAGTGCGATTTTTTGGTTATTTTTAGTTAGTCTGTATGTCAGGTATCAAAAATCATCAAAAAAATTTGAACTAGTTACTAACAGTTTCAAATGGCAGCTTGTTAATGTTTCTAAATTACGAATTTTTACCAAGTGTTTCCTACTTTAAATCAATAAAGAGAAAAAAAAAATGTATGAAAGTTATTCTGCAAATTATTTTAAAAACTTTTACGTCTTTTTAGCTATCAAAAAAGGTATCATAATAGAAGTTTAATAGGAAAACTGTACACAGAATAACACCTAAAGCGGGCTCGGGTAGCAAAAGGTAAATTTTTAGTTCTAGGTGAAAATACGAAAAATACACAAATAAAACAAAAAAAACCTTGCAATTTAATATTTTTTATTAATTATAATTCATGTTCTATATGGTCGCCCCTTTTTCTAACACAAATTCTCATTCTTTTTCTTAAATTACTTTTCACAACGCTGGTTGTGAGGTGCCGCCTCATTTCGTCAGCCGCATCAATTATTTTTTGTCTTAGGACATCCACGTTTTCGATAGGAGTCATCTGGTCGTATACGAGACTTTTCATGTGACCCCACACATAAAAATCCATCGGTGTTAGGTCTGGGCTTCTCGCCGGCCAAGGTATGGCCTCTTCCAATCCATTTGTTGGGATAATTGTCATTGAGCCATGCACGAACACTTCCTCTGTAGTGAGCTGGGCAGCCATCGTCTTGAAAGTACATGTTTTGTCTCAAACCAACAGGTAGGTCTTCCATCAAATTAGGTAAATCGTTCCGCAAAAAATTGTCGTATTCCTCGCCATTCAAATTATCTGGCAGGAAGAATGGCCCAACCAAATAATTTGAAATTATACCCATCCACATATTTAAGCTGAATCTTGTTTGTGATCCTTTCGTTCTTTTTTTGTTTGGGTTGCCTTCCTCTTTAGAAGCCCAATAGTGGGCATTGTGGTAGTTTGTAAGACCGTGTTTGTCGAATTTCGACTCGTCAGTCCATAGTATTTTCTTAAAAAAAGATGCATCTTCGACATCGGTATTGAGCATAAATCTGCAGAATTCTAATCGTCGCAACGGATCCCCTTCTTCAATGACTTGCACGGGCGTATAGTGGTAAGGGTGTTGCCCAACAGTATGCATTACAAACCATACCTTCCACTGCGAAATAGCAAGCTGTTGTGCGACAACATTTGTAGATGTGGTTGGGTCCACCTCAAAGAGACGTCGTATTTCGTTTTCTTCGTCTTCGTCAAAGATACGCGGTGGTCCCATGTCAGTCCGCCGTCTTTGTACGGAACCAGTTTCTCGTAGTGTTCGATAAGTTCTATCAAATACACTAACATCAGGTACACGACGACGAGTAGGATATCGCAGTATGTATTCATCACGTGCACGCGACGACACTCCTTCCCAAAATCCGTAACACATTAGGATGTCAGCATATTCCTCGTTGGTATACGAGTTACGAGCCAATTCACACAGTCAGAAGATGAAACACAGATATTTTTGAAAAGCACGGTATAGCACATCTACCACGGACGAATCGCATGAGCAGACTAAAAATCATTCAATAATGTTTAGTGAACAGAAAATGTCACTCGCACAGAGAGTATCCCGACCGGAAAAAATGCTTACCCAACCCTTTTTATTGTTTGAAGGTGCAGGTAGTAAACCGGTAATTGGTAGTATCTAAATTCTATTATTATGTTACTCTAGATTTGGGCCTACTGAAATCTCATTTTCTTGTTGTGAAAAGTAATTTAAGAAAAAGAATGAGAATTTGTGTTAGAAATAGGGGCGACCATATAGAACATGAATTATAATTAATAAAAAATATTAAATTGCAAGGTTTTTTGTTTTTATTTGTGTATTTTTCGTATTTTCACCTAGAACTAAAAATTTACCTTTTGCTACCCGGGCCCGCTTTAGGTGTCATTCTGTGTACAGTTTTCCTATTAAACTTCTATTATGATACCTTTTTTGATAGCTAAAAAGACGTAAAAGTTTTTCAAATAATTTGCAGAATAACTTCCATACATTTTTTTTTCTCTTTATTGATTTAAAGTAGGAAACACTTGGTAAAAATTCGTTATTTTAGAAACATTAACAAGCCGCCATTTGAAACTGTTAGTAACTAGTTCAAATTTTTTTGATGATTTTTGATACTTGACATACAGACTAACTAAAAATAACCAAAAAATCGCACTCGAGAACCTCTAATAAAAAAAAATCGAAATAAAAGCAAAAAAAAAAACCATGTTTTTTTTAGAAAATCTTTAAACTTCAATATCTCGAAAATGGTTTATGACATCACGTCATAGAGTCAAATCGGTCAGAAATGACCTAAACTATAACGTCCTTAATTATCTAGGACGACTTTCCCTGTAACCCTGTACATACTAAAAGTTTTTCGATTTCCGGGCCCGCTAAATTTATGTTGCTGTTTAGAATTGGTAATTATTTGTAAATTACGAAATAATAGTAGTATATATATATATATATATATATATATATATATATATATATATATATATATATATATACATAAATTTATGAAGAGAAAGACAATATGTAAACTCGCTTAAACTCTCGTGAATCTCTAAACTCTATACATAGATTTTTGCAAAAATTTTACAGTTTTCGTCGATCTATCTGTTAACCTACCAGTAGATATGTCTGTCTATTTATTGGCTTATTTGTGTGTCATTTTATTATATATTAATTACCAGTTTAATACACATATCTCCTTTGAAGTAGGAAGGGAATCTCTAGTTTTTAAGCAATATCAGTTTCTTAAAAGGAGTGGAATTCTAATCATTTTGTAGTGTAAACAGTGTTATAGGAATATTTCCTTGTTTTTAAGTGACTGGTTGAAAACGATTTTTAGAAAATGTTGTATTTCCTTGTAAGGATTCTTGGAGTTAACGAATCCTTAATTTGTAAACTTTAATTTATTTCTAAACTCGAACCCTAACTACGATAGTTTATAGCGGAGGGGGCATGGATATGACCTCAAAAATATTTAAACATTTGACTATTTCCTTGTTTTTCGTTGCCATTAATTTAATGTGTATTTGTATTTGAGGTTTATTTTGTTCCATCGCTTCAGGATTTTTCTCTAACCTCAAAAAAACACCTAGAAATGGACTAAAATGCTGTTTACTGGGAAAATAGAGACTCAATGCGTATTATCTCCTCCACCCCATATTAAATTACCTCTCTTTAACATCTACCTGTCGGAGTTATTCTCAAAAACAAATTCCATGTGTTTAGTTTGTATACATGTTTGTGGACATGTTTTTACCCTTAATTGGACCACTAGATGGCCACCTCCTAGTGATTGCGAAACTTTCGCTACTTGTATAAGTAGCATGTATGATAATGCTATTAAACTTATAAGATACAATATATATATATATATATATATATATATATATATATATATATATATATATATATATATATATATATATACCCTGCTGAGTATTAACTTAAATTGAGATATCTTTATGTATTTTGACCCCCAAATTACAAATGTACCACCTACAGTTTTATTATGGACTGCATAAAAATCAGTAGATTTTCAAGCAGTTAGAAATTAGTATTTGTTAAGTTGCAAAAAGCTTTGTCTATTCCAAGAGTTCATCCTCAATTTTTATGCGTTCGTTTAACTGTAACTAAACTAAATTAACTATCTCTTAAAATAAAAAAATCTGTTTATTTTATTGAGAACGTTAAGACCATGTTTGTGTCGATTCAGTATCAAATAAGGAAATAAGCGCAATCCGCATTTTCTTAGTGCTCTGAGCTTAGATTTATTATTAAATCTAAAAAAATGATATATTTCATCAAATGTTTAGTAGCATAAAAATAACTATTATGAAATTTTTATAGGCTTAATTTTTTAAATTTATATTGTTGTTTCTCCTAAAAATACTGCAGGCGGCAGAAAAGTCCTGAGGGAAATGATACGTGATTCTGGATGGGTAACGCTAAAATCACTAGGTGCACCTCACTTAGCCTGTAAAGTATTCGAAATTAGCAGAAAAAAATATGGCCTTAATAAAAAAAAAATTTTATCTTTTGTGTCCGACATTTTGTATCGTCCACTTTAGATTTGACAAATTTATATTTTCAGATCCCTAATCGCAACAACCAGTAAAACCTCTAAGATGGGAATTTTACATAACTACATCTCATTTTATAACTGTTGTGTTCGCTAAGTTATATCCTATATTTTGCAGCCGGCATCTTTGATTTGAGAATTTACATATTCTGACCCCAAAATTTCAATCAATTATCTCAAGAGCTCCAGAGAAAAAAAATTTAATCCAAGAAACTACTCTGAAGGATTTTTGAACTGTTTAAGCATTTATGGTCAGAGCGAATTTTTTGAAGTTAGAAAGGAATTCAGAGCACAGAGTGCAATTTTTACGTTGATTTTGAACTCAGCATCCCAAAAAACATAGGAATTTGATATTTAGTCCTATTTTGCCATTAAACAGAATTTTAGTCCATTTTTTAGGTGTTTTTTGAGGGAAAAAATCCTGATATGATGAAGTAAATTGAACCTCAAATGCGTGTTCAGCGAATCAAAATACATAGGACTATATTACTCAGTTCTTTTTCCAAAAGTCCAATCCGTGTACTTTATACAAACTACTGATATGCAGAAAATAAAAAGGTACAAAATTTAAAGTCGCCGACCGATTAGGTGGCATTTGTATATTTAATAAACATTTCGCAGAAAGATACAACGAAATGTATCTCTGGCTTGTGAAAGCCTAGAATTTAAAATCATACCTGTTATCCGTCGAGAGCTGTTTAAACATGCATCTTACTGCAATGTTATTTTAGTACTTTAAAAACAAACGTGCTTGAGACACGGTATGAGATGTAGGTATCTTACCCTAATTTGTCCAAAATAGCAATGAGTCATTTACTCATTTAAGCCACGTCGGTACCTCTTCTCAAAGGAAGGAGCCACTGACATGCAAGCTAGGAATAGACTTCACGGGAGGAGGTTAAGCAAACTACCGTTTTTAGGATCTGTTGATGCTAAATACTAGCAGATGTAATTTTCTCAATAAAATATGTTGATTTACATACTTTTTTTTTTTTTTTTTTTATTAGTCTAGCACACGTGCTGCAGGGAAGTCCCTAAAGCGCTCCAGGAGCGACACGTGTGCGGAAAAAAAAAAAATAAAAAAAAAAAAGCGATTCACGTTGTTCTTGAATCGCTGTAAATTGTACTCGGTGGGAAACACAGCGCTGGGTAAATTATTCCAAAGGGATGACGTTCTCCATATAAAAGATTGCTTGAAAAGCGTCGTACGCGGAGTAACAAGCTGAACCTCATACGGATGCGAAGCACTAGCGCGACGTGTATTTCTAACATGCACCGCTTTGGGGAGGAATTAAGCGGGCTACATCCTTCGAACACTTTCCATGAAAATACTTGTAGAACAGACTCAAGTCGCCAACCGTTCTTCGATGTTCCAGCCAATCAAGGCCGCCGGTCAATTCCGGGTCCCCAATCAGACGGACCGCTCTTCTCTGAGCAGAATCCAACAAATGCAGTGTATGTTTGGGAGCGGAGCCCCAAACGTGGGAGCAGTATTCCATAGTTGGTCGAATTTGGGCTTTGTAAAGAATTAACAGTTGCTGTGGGGTGTAAAGCTTTCTGGTTCTAAATAATATTCCCAATTTTTGAGAAGCTCTCCTTGCTATGCCTGCAACATGTTCATGCCAAGACATATTTGCTCCCAAACCAACGCCCAACAAATTGAGCGACGATGCTAGGGGAATGGAGTGCCCCGACATAACTATGTCGGGTTCAGCAACGTTAACGTTTTTAGAAAAAACTGCCGCTTGGGTTTTTGTAGCGTTAAATTCCACTTGGTTACTGTCACCCCAAGATAGAACCTCTTCCAGGTCTTTGTTAAGTTGAACGACCTCCTGCTGTCTGCGGATATTCGCCTGAGCAGCCGATGTCCGAGCGTTCAAGGTGAATGAAGAGACAAGCGTACTGTCATCTGCAAAGTTATTTATAATATATGTAATATAATATATACAAATATCGGGAAATATCGATATTATCGGCTTGAGACGGTCGATATTATCGATTATCGATATCTGCCTGCCGTTGATATAAATATCGATATATTTATCGATATTGAAATCAACTTGTATCCCTAACTGGTACTGGTACTTCGAGTTTTGTTCTTTCGTTTGTCGATTTTGGCTCGGCTGATGTGCTGTGATACTACGAAATGCGTTTCGAGATGGATTGATAGATGAGAGATCAGTGGTCACTTCCGGCACATGGACAGCATTTTTAGAAGCTGATATAGATTTTTAATAAACGTTTCACTGATATCTCAAACAATATTCCATCTTCCTATCTATGAAGCATTTTCTATGCTATCAACTTAGTTGTGTAGACTCTAGAAGGTACAACACATCATACAGTCAAATACAATTTTAAAGAGGATAACCGTCTAACTTTGTATTAATAAGTTATATTACATGTAGCATTTACACGGTGAGAGCCTTAAAAGTAGCAAGTGAGGAAAAAAGTTTCTCAACGACTGAACCGACTTATGTCAGTAAAATCTAAAATGTTTATTTTGATTGTACGAGTGACGTTGGCTATAAAATTTTTGAAAATAGAATTTCTTGAAAATTGGGGTTTACTATAATTTACTCTTTAATTAAAAAATATATAACTAATTAATTAACATTTTTATACAAAGCTATTCTAAAAATATGCACCTTTTGTTCCCAATTGTAGTTAGATAATTGTCATAGATTTTGATTAAGAACCATTTTCAAGTTTAGCACGTATCTGTATGGACGAAGAATTCAATAAATAGGTTGTGATGAAGAAAAAAAAACTTAAAAAGAACTGAAAACTTTATTTGGTGACAAACTAACGCCTACGCGTATTGATTCTTTGAAGTATCACCTTTGGCGTTAATGGTCTGTGAGTAATACACGTTATACAGTTTGTGATATAAACGGTAATTGTTATCAAAACAAGCAGAATTATTTTTCTTGATTGAAGTACAAATTTATTGCATTTATTATCACGTTATGGATGTCCTGTTCAATATCCAGGACATAGCAATAGGTTCGATTTAGAATTCAAGGATAATTGAGATCCAATAGGAGAAAGCATGAAATATGCTGGTTTTTAAAATACATTTGGTACCAAATAACACAATTTTGAAAAAAGTGTAATTTTAAACTTCACTACTCTCAAAATAAAGATTAAAGTCTGAACAATTTTGAAAATATTGGACTATCTGAGTCATTCTATAATCTGAATACTTTTCCAACCATTTTGCTGCTTTTGCCGTCGCGTCGTTTAGTTGACTTATACCTTAATAATATTAAATATTACTAAATTTTAAGCTATTACATATATGTATATATATATATATATATATATATATATATATATATATATATATATATATATATATATAGACAGTATTTTAGTATAGCTGAAATTTAACTTATCAGTTTGGTCTTTAAATTTTTTATAATTGTCATAATACGATAGCTATAAATTCTATGGTATAGTATTTAGTTTATGTGATTACTAGTAGATTTTAAACTGAGCTTAATTTATTATTAATTGAAATACAATTAGTAGTTGTACGAGAAACTGTATAACACGTGCCCCTTTTCTACTCACATATGATTAACCCTATTGGTGATTATTTCAAGGATCTAAAATGATGTGTCTTACTTAGTTTCAAATTTAGAACATAAACTACTAAAAGTAGGAAAGAAGCCATCGTATTTTTGAGCGATCATTTCAAAGTTTGTATTGTACAATTGTATTATACAATTTTTTTCTCGTTTTTGATCAAGATATTACACAGATTTTAAGCACTTGTATTTATAGTCAAACATAAAAGGAGTTAAAGAGATAGAGTAGTTGTTTCGTATATGCCGTGTTATATGTTCTTAGTTGAGGACTTTTTGAGAATTTTTTTAAAACAGTATGAAAAAATCTTGTAAAGTAACTTTTTTACGACTACAATACTTTTCTTTAGTAACGGAAGTATTGTATTTGCCCACGTAAAAAATATATTATAATTTTTTATATTTTTTTAAAATCAAATTATAATTTGAGTTTATTTCAATGCTTAAACATTTTACTCTTTTAAATATCCTAATAAGTACTCCTTACCTAGCGTGGAAATGATTTGAAGTGCTACAACAGATTTCATTAGTTTAGCGTATTATTAAACCACTAAGCGTTGTATAACTATTGTTATAAAATCGGCATTTAAGAGGGTTTAAATAGCCAAAAGTCATTTAAAAAAGGAGATAAAGGTGTTTTTAAAATACTCATGTTTTTTTCATTATATACGGAATTCCAATTGAACCACATGATTTTTAAGAGCTATCTATGATAGATTTTATCTTTAGTAAACAGGAGATATGCTTAAAAAATCTCTTTAGTGACGACCGCCTGCACTCTTATCGACTTAGATAAATAAACCTACATTTTTTCATCCCCCGAAACTAACTCCTTAAGTCCCAATTTAACTTTCAAAATTACACGGCTCTGATGAGGACCTCAATTCCTACATTTCTATTCCAACTTTCTATGTCAAATAGTTTCGCAGAAAATCGGGTGTGACAGACGGATGGACGGACAGGCAGACAGACATCGAAGCGATATTATAAGTGCTCCGTACGGAACACTAAAAAGTATATAAAACATAACATAATCTCAAAAAATAAAATCCGGTACCCAAAAAACAATATTAGTGAAAAAGGAAGTTTTTATATGATGACAAAACGCGTTTTGTTGTTTAACATTATATAAAAGTACGGAACACTTATAAGGTCTCTTCGGTATGTCTGTCTATCAGTCTGTCCGTCTGTCATACCTGATTTTTCCGATAGTTAAAATTTACCACCAATATAAGAATTGATGGCCTCATCAGAGCCGTTTAGTTCTGAAAGTTAAATTTTAACTTAAGAGGTTAGTTTTGGGGGGTGAAATCGGAAGTGAAAAAAAAAAAAGTTTTTACTAGGTCATCGAAATTGAAATTGAAATTGAAAAAAAGTCAATTGAAAGCTTGTAAAAACACGAAATTAAAAATGTATATAATGTAATACTTGCGCACACTTTTCTTTACATTATTTTTAAAAAATATGCGAAAAATTGCTGTCTCCCCTCATCTCGAAAAGTACTGATTAAAAAATTTTGAAAAAATTCTGGAACATTCTCCATAGGATGATTGAACGAAAATTATCATAATTTATCTGATTTATAAAAAAAATAACCAGTCAAGTGCAAGTTGAACTTGTGCAATTAGTGTTCCGTACGTTGATTGCTTCTGAAACAAAAATTTTGATCAGTCACTTCGTAAAACACACCCTAAATGAGTTTTCAACAAAGTTTGCTTCCGATCTTTACTGAAAACTGATGACCTAGCAATTCTTGTTTTTTTTTTTATACCAGATAAATTATTATAGGTAATGAATGCACTCGTGATAATTTTCGTTCAATCTATACCCCGTGGAAAATATCCCAGAATTTTTTCAAAATTTTTGGAACAGTACTTTTTGAGATAGAGAGGGGAGACAGCGATTTTTCCCGATTTTTTGAAAATAATACAAAGAAAAGTGTGCACATGTAAGACATTATATATATTTTTGAACTCGTGTTTTACAAGCTTTTATTTGACACCCCACTCGATGACATAGTAAATTTTTTTTTTCACTTCCGATTTCACCCCCCGAAACTAACCCCTTAAGTCAAAATTTAACTTGCAAAACTACATGGCTATGATGAGGCCATCAATTTTTATATTAGTACCAATTTTCAACTTTCTACGTCAAATAGTTTTGGAGAAAATCGGATGTGACAGACGGACAGACAGACAGACCGACGGACAGACACCGAAGTGATCTTATAGGTGTTCCTTACGGAACACTAAAAAGCAAAAATTTCTAGGTCACTAGTTTTCATTCAGTAAAGATCGAAAAAAACTTTGTTGAAAACTCATTTGGGGTGTGTTTTGTGAAATCATTGATCATTTTATACCTCCGTAACAAAATTTTTTATTTTAAAAGTGTACGGAACACTAATTGCGCAAGTCCGATTGGCACTTGGCCGGTTATTTTTCGTAATTGTAGCAGTGAGATACTAAAGCTGGATGCAGCATAAGTATTTAAAAAAAAAAAAACAAATATTGTAATCGGATCAAAATTGAGTTGTAAGGCGATTTTTTTTTTATAACACTACATTATTTCCTGTTAAGTGGCCAACCAAAAAACGAATATGACTTTATCATATTCAATTGTAAAAATATCATCAGGGAGGTCCCCGTTATAAATAGATTTTTCACCGGTGGCGACCATCGAATGGTAGGAGCTCAAATAAATGTCAAGGTAAGGAATGGTTAGAAAATCTTCACATTCGCATAAAAAATACGAGGTCTTACAAACGAACAAAAATATTTCGATGGAGAAGATCAATGCAGCTTTCCAAAAC
>CM032449.1:65963329-66013329 GCA_019049505.1 Pachyrhynchus sulphureomaculatus
GCACGACTGACCAATTTATGTGAGTAAAATCCTAAATGTTTATCCTGATTGTACGAGTGATGCTAGCCATACAATTTTTGAAAAAAGTATTTTACGAAACTTATGAGTATAAAATCCAACGAAATTATATGCCAATTACAAAAATATATAATTTGTAGGAGTTTACTATCATTTACGGTTTAATTAAAAATATATTTAACTAACTAATTAACATTGTTAAACTTTTATATATGGCTATTTCAAAAATGGACACATTTACGTCATTCCCAAAAACTCTATCTGATGTATTTTTAGTGTTCCGTACGGAACACTTATAAGATCACTTCGGTGTCTGTCTATCTGTCCGTCTGTCCGTTTGTCCGTTTGTCCGTCTGTCCGTCTGTCCGTCTGTCACACTCGGTTTTCTCCGAAACTATTTGTCATAGAAAGTTGAAATTTGGTAGTAATATAGGAATTGATGGCCTCATCGGAGCCATTACTAGGTAATCGAGTGTGATGTCAAATGAAAGCTTGTGAAAACACGAGTAAAAAATATATATATAATGTAATACTTGAGCGCACTTTCCTTTGAATTATTTTTAAAAAATCGCGAAAAATCGCTGTCCACCCGCCTTATCCCGGAAACTACTTATCAAAAAATTTTGAAAAAATTCTGGAATATTCTCCACGGGGTGTAGATTGAACGAAAATTATCACGAGTGCATTACCTGTAATGATTTATCTGGTAGATAAAAAAAAATAGAAATTTGAAGGTCATCAATTTTCAGTAAAGATTGGAAAAAAACTTTGTTGAAAACTTATTTGGGGTGTGTTTTGTGAAGTCAAGTCACTGATCATTTTATATCACCGTAACATAAATTTTGACTTAAGGGATTCGTTTTGCGGGGTGAAATCGGAAGTGAAAAAAAATTTTTTTACTAGGTCATCGAGTGTAGTGTCAAATGAAAGCTTGTGAAAACACGAGTATAAAATATATATAATGTAATACTTGCGCACATTTTTCTTCATACTACTTTTAAAGAATCGGGAAAAATCGCTGTCCCCTACCTTATCTCGAAAAGTACTGATCAAAAAATTTTGAAAAATATTCTAGAATTTTCTCCACGGGGTATAGATTGAACGAAAATTATCATTACCTTTAATAATTTATCTGGTATATAAAAAAACCAAGATTTCAAGGGCACCAGTTTTTAGTAAAGATTGGAAACAAACTTTGTTGAAAACTCATTTGGGGTGTGTTGTGTGAAGTTACTGATCATTTTATACCACTCTAACAAAATTTTGTATTTTAAAAACAATCAACGCACGGAACACTAATTGTGCAAGTTCAACTTGCACTTGACCGGTTTTTTTTTTAATATTATTAATTCGTAGTTAGAGGATTGTCATAGAAAAACCATTTTCTACTTATACACACACAGTTTAGCAAGTATCTGTATGGAACGAGAACCAAACTTTATTTAGTTTCAAACTAACGTCTACGCTTATTGATTCTTTCCTTTTGCGTTGATTATCTGTGAGTATTACATGTTATACAATTGGTGATACAAACGGTAATTGTGATTAAAACAATGAAAAACTTTACATACGTTTATTTTTCTTATCTGAAGTACAAATTAATTGTGTGTATTATCGTATTTTGTACATCCTGTTGAATATGGGGGACATAGTAGAATGTTCGATTTAGAACCAAAGGCTAAGTCCGTTTTTAAAATACATTTGGTAACAAGTAACCCAATTTTGAAACAAAACATAATTTTAAACTTCACTACTCTCAAAATAAAGATAAAAGTCTGAACATTTTCGACAGTATTGAACTTTGACACTTTGACAATCTGGATGATTCTATAATCTAAATATTTTGCCAACCATTTTGCTGCTTTTGCCGTCGTTTAGTTGACTCATACCTAAATAATATTAAAGCTATATATATATATATATATATATATATATATATATATATATATATATATATATATATATATATATATATATATATATATATATATATATATATATATATATATATATATATATATATATATATATATATATATATATATATTTATATTTAGTACCTTCGAGTATTTGTGTAAAATGGAGATTTTTAGATTTTAATGGTTCCGCCGTACAGCAATTCAAAACGTGATATCTACTAAAATCGTATTTTTTTAACTCTAAATTAAGCGAAAACACAGCGAAATTTTTTTTTAGCAAATTTCCGTAGTATTTAAAAAAATTATCATTTTGACCTTTTATGACGTTTCAGATACCTTTTAAGTGCCAGAATTGGGTGCTGCTATTTTTTTTAACTACGAAAAATGGATTCCTCATTCAAAAGTCTATAGGTTTCTAAATGTTTAGAGTGGGATCATAAAAACTCTTAAAATAATAGCCATTTTACTAGAAATCCCAAATTTTACTTTTTTTATTTAAATGCAGAAAAAGTAATTTTTAAACTGAATTTTTTAAAATACATTTGGTATCAAGTAACTCAATTTTGAAACAAAACATAATTTTTAACTTCACTACACTCAAAATAAAGATAAAAGTCTGAACATTTTCGACAGTATTGAACTTTGACACTTTGACGGTCTGGATGATTCTATAATCTAAATATTTTGCCAACCATTTTGCTGCTTTTGCCGTCGTTTAGTTGACTCATACCTAAATAATATTAAAGCTATATATATATATATATATATATATATATATATATATATATATATATATATATATGTATATATATATATATATATATATATATATATATATATATATATATATATATATATATATATATATATATATATATATATATATATATATATATATATATATATATATATATATATATATATATATATATATATATATATATATATATATATATATATATATATATATATATATATATATATATATATATATATATATATATATATATATATATATATATATATATATATATATATATATATATATATATATATATATATATATATATATATATATATATATATATATATATATATATATGTATATATATATATATATATATATATATATATATATATATATATATATATGCATATATATATATATATATATATATATATATATATATATATATATATATATATATATATATATATATATATATATATATATATATATATATATATATATATATATATATATATATATATATATATATATATATATATATATATATATATTATATATATATACATATATATATATATATATATATATATATATATATATATATATATATATATATATATATATATATATATATATATATATATATATATATATATATATATATATATATATATATATATATATATATATATATATATATATATATATATATATATATATATATATATATATATATATATATATATATATATGTATATGTATATATATATATATATATATATATACATATATATATATATATATATATATATATATATATATATATATATATATATATATATATATATATATATATATATATATATATATATATATATATATATATATATATATATATATATATATATATATATATATATATATATATATATATACATATATATATATATATATATATATATATATATATATATATATATATATATATATATATATACATATATATACATATATATATATATATATATATATATATATATATATATATATGTATATATATATATATGTATATATATACATATATATATATATATATATATATATATATATATATATATATTTAGTACCTTCGAGTATTTGTGTAAAATGGAGATTTTTAGATTGGAAAAAATTCTGGAATATTCTCCACGGGGTGTAGATTGAACGAAAATTATCACGAGTGCATTACCTGTAATGATTTATCTGGTAGATAAAAAAAAATAGAAATTTGAAGTTCCTCAATTTTCAGTAAAGATTGGAAAAAAACTTTGTTGAAAACTTATTTGGGGTGTGTTTTGTGAAGTCAAGTCACTGATCATTTTATATCACCGTAACATAAATTTTGACTTAAGGGATTCGTTTTGAGGGGTGAAATCGAAAGTGAAAAAAAATTTTTTTACTAGGTCATCGAGTGTAGTGTCAAATGAAAGCTTGTGAAAACACGAGTATAAAATATATATATATATATATATATATATATATATATATATATATATATATATATATATATATATATATATATATATATGTATATATATATAATGTAATACTTGCGCACACTTTTCTTTGTATTACTTTTAAAAAATCGTGAAAAATCGCTGTCCCCTACTTTATCTCGAAAAGTACTGATCAAAAAATTTTGAAAAATATTCTGGAATATTCTCCACAGAGTATAGATTGAACAAAAATTATCATTACCTTTAATAATTTATCTGGTATATAAAAAACCAAAATTTCAAAGTCACCAGTTTTCAGTAAAGATTGGAAACAAACTTTGTTGAAAACTCATTTGGGGTGTGTTTTGTGAAGTCAATGATCATTTTATACCACCCTAACAAAAATTTTTATTTCAAAAACAATCAACGTACGGAACACTAATTGTGCAAGTTCAACTTACACTTGACCGTTTTTTTTTATTTTTGCTTCGTTTTCATTTAATAAAAAAAAAAATTTAACAGACAGACTGAAATGCTGTACATCGGAACCATTAATATCTAAAAATCTAAAATTTTACGCAAATACTCGGAGATGCTAAGGGTACATTCTTACAAGGCTTGGATAAAAAAAATTTCTATGTACGTTTGAAATGGACGAACACATTATATATATACATATATATAAATATATATATATACATATATATATATATATATATATATATATATATATATATATATATATATATATATTATATATATATATATATATATATATATATATATATATATATATATATATATATATATATATATATATATATATATATGTATATAATATATATATATATATATATATATATATATATATATATATATATATATATATATATATATATACCTAGGCAGTATTGTAATTTAGTGTAATTTATATTAAACTTAACAGTTTGGCCTTTAAATTTTTAATAATTGGCATAGTGCAACAGCTATAAATTCTATGGTCTAGTGTTAAGCTTTTGAGAACAGTATTTTTATTTTTATTCCTGTTTAAGTACCTTAACAATTTTAAATTGAATTAAATTCGTTATTATTGGAAAAATTACAACTTTACTAGATATTTTAGCTCATTACTTTCCTCGTTAAAATTAAGAATTATAGGTGCTAAAATGACTTTTCAGATTTTTTGCAGTTCTTTACATCTCAAAGCCCCCAGATCATAAAAAACGTTTCCTAATTCCTTCCGTCTATGTGTCAGTGTGTTCTATAAAGCTCAAGAACAATATGAGATATCGATTTAAAATTTAGTACTTAAACTACCAAAAGTAGGAAAGAAATCGCGGTATTTTTTGAGCCATCATTTCAAAGTTTGAAGAGTTTTATAAAAATTTTTATCTCGTTTTTAATTAAGATATTACACAAATTTTAAGCACTTGTATTTATAGTCAAACATATATGGCGTGAAAAGGGTGGAGTAGGGGTCTGAGGAGTTGTTTCCTATATGCCGTGTTATTTATTATCTTTTTTAGGGTTCTTAGTTGAGCACTTTCTGAAAAATTCTTTGAAACGATATGAAAAGATCTCGTATTGTGATTATTTCACGAATACAATAATTTTCTTTAGTAAGAGAATTGTATTACCTCATGTAGAGAATGTAATATAATTTTTTATAGTTCTTTGAAAATTGAGTTATAATTTGATTTTATTCCAGTTTTTAAACGTAACTACTCCTTACCTAGAGCGGTAATAATTTGAAGTGCCACAACAGATTTCATTAGTTTAGCGTATTATTAAGCCACTTAACTTTGTATAACTACTGTTATAAAATCGGCATTTAAGAGGGTTTATATAGTCGAGACATTTGAAAGTCATTCAAAAAAGAGATAAAAGTGATTTTTAAAATGACTTTTATTTTTTTATTACATCCGTGACTGTAATCCAGCCACATGGGTTTTCAAGGGCAATCTATAACTGATATCGTTATTAGTATCATTAGTTACATTAAAATAGTTAACAGGATCTTAGCTGCCACCTGCGCTGGTACCGACGTAAATAAATAAACCTACCTTTTTTGTGCTTCTCTAATATCAACGTAAATTTCCACTAGAACATAATTTTAAAGAATTCTTACACCTTCTTGAGTGAATAACTTTTGCGAGAAAAGCGATGCGTGGGACGTGAGCGATACGAGTATTCGGCAACGAGAACCATAATTTCCGTGACAATTAAAGAGATTAGTTTTAGGCCATTTTAGTGAACTGAACTATTAGTGTTAGTTATGTAATTGACATAAACTGACTTAGCAGTAAGCCTGAATTTACTGTTCTTCGTAAAGTATTGTAAATTTAAATAAACTTTCGGTTTTGATAGAACAGATAGGTATAATTCTTCTGAATTTTTCTTGTAGCAATTGACAAAATGATGCTGACGTTACGTCTATTATTCTGATGGTGTTTTCAGAGCGTGTTCTAAAAACTTGCTACTTCTGAATATAAAACGGATCTGAGTTAATTCGGCTTGCAATTTTTTTTACATTGGTAGATAAACGTGAGGAGGGTGAGCGGGGCATCACTGATGATCTGTTTCCAGACTAGTAAGAGGTAAAAGCCAGTGT
Source organism: Pachyrhynchus sulphureomaculatus (assembly GCA_019049505.1). Lineage (NCBI taxonomy): Eukaryota > Metazoa > Arthropoda > Insecta > Coleoptera > Curculionidae > Pachyrhynchus > Pachyrhynchus sulphureomaculatus. The sequence continues at coordinate 65,970,104 of CM032449.1, forward strand.
CACGATTAATGTTGTTATCATATTTAGATATTTCAAGTAACTCCCGAATCTTGACATTATTAATGTATGGAAGGACTACAATTAGAAAAGATTAATCTGCTTGACTTCTACTCTTCGAAGATACCACATACATCTCCCCCGTGTCTTCGAAGACTAGAAGTCACGCATGTCAGGGGGGGAATATAGTCCTTCCATACGTTAATAATGTCACAGGTCACATTTCGAACACTTGAATAACACGTTCCTCTACGTGCTCGTAACTCTCACATCTTAGATTTATTTGAAATAAAACCGTCCTCGAACACCACGAATCTACAATATTCCAGGTAGCTGTGGTAAAATCTATATTAGCGAAGCACACATATAAATAGGTACTAAATTTAAATAATTAATCAAAGGGCAGTACGTCTTCGTAACTTTTCCATTTCAGCACTTGCATAACACCAGCATGAAACAGACCACCAGATTATCAGTCAAAGAACCAAATTCTTTTTTCTATCCTATAATCCTAACAACCTTAAAGATGATACTGGTCTTTACCTCTCTAGGAACAGGTCATTCATGAAGCGTCGCCCACATCCCTACTCTGAACCAGTATTACAAAAAGGCTTGTACAATCTGATTTAACTTAGTTTCTGGTCTGAAAAAGACCAGAAATTCGGCGTACGGCTTTGTAGATAACAGTACGCTTATCTCGTCATTCACTCTGAATGCTCGAACATCGGCTACTCATTCTAATATCCGCAGGCAGCAAGAGGTTGTTCAACTTAGCAAAAACCTGGAAGAAATTCTATTTTAGGCGACAGTTTTCTCCAAAAAAAGTTAACGTTGCTGAACCTGACATAGTTATGTAGGGGCACTCCATTCCTCTAGCATCGTCACTTAATTTACTGGGCGTTAATTTGACAGCAAATATGTCTTGGCATGAACATGTTGCAAACATAGCAAAGAGAGCTTCTCAAAAGCTGGGAATATTATTTTAAAATAGCAAGCTTTACACTCCACAATAACTGTTAATTCTGTACAAAGCTCAAATTCGACCAACGGTGGACTACTGCTCCCATGTTTGAGGCTCTGCCCCCAAGCATACCCTACATTTGTTGGATTCTATTCAGAAGAGAGGTGTCCGCCTGATTGGAGACCCGGAACTGGCCAGCAACCTTGAATTGTTGGAACATTGAAGAAACCAGCAAGATAATCAGCTAAACGCCAATTACTTTTCCCATCGACGCAGGAGAAATCTTGAAAAATTATATTTAAACATATTGCTTCTTAATCTTTTTAAGATTTCCTCTTTAAACTTTAAACAATAAAGCAAATTAAAGTGATTACTGATAACTTCAAGAGGGCTGTTTTTATTTGTACGTATCATTTTTACAATTATAACATAACAAACAAAAGACTCTATGGCTTGGTTTTATTTTGAAATGTAAGGGGACCTTTTTCCAATTACCAATTATTTTGAATCATTAAGGATAATATTTCACTAGAACCAAATATGATTCGGACATTAGTTATTATTTATTATTACTAGCCGTGCCCGCGGCTCCGCTCGCGTGGACTTGATTCACTGTTATCGTCACTGCTTATTTCTTATGTTACCTAACGGTAATTTTTTTTTTTTTATTGGTCTAGCACACGTGCTGCAGGGAAGTCCGTAAAGCGCTCCAGGAGCGGCACGAGTGCGGAAAAAGCGATTTACGTTGTTCTTGAATCGCTGTAAATTGTACTTGGTGGGAAACACAGCGCTGGACAAATTATTCCAAAGGGATGACGTTCTCCATATAAAAGATTGCTTGAAAAGCGTTGTACGCGGAGTAACAAGCTGAACCTCATACGGATGCGAAGCACCAGCGCGACGTGTATTTCTAACATGCACCGCTTTGGGAGGAATTAAGCGGGCTACATCCTTCGAACACTTTCCATGAAAATACTTGTAGAACAGACTCAAGTCGCCAACCGTTCTTCGATGTTCCAGCGAATCAAGGCCGCCGGTCAATTCCGGGTCCCCAATCAGACGGACTGCTCTTCTCTGAACAGAATCCAACAAATGCAGTGTATGTTTGGGAGCGGAGCGCCAAACGTGGGAGCAGTATTCCATAGTTGGTCGAATTTGGGCTTTGTAAAGAATTAACAGTTGTTGTGGGGTGTAAAGCTTTCTGGTTCTAAATAATATTCCCAACTTTTGAGAAGCTCTCCTTGCTATGCCTGCAACATGTTCATGCCAAGACATATTTTCTCCCAAACTAACGCCCAACAAATTAAGCGACGATGCTAAGGGAATGGAGTGCCCCGACATAACTATGTAGGGTTCAGCAACGTTAACTTTTTTAGAAAAAACTGCCGCTTGGGTTTTTGTAGAGTTAAATTCCACTTGGTTACTGTCACCCCAAGATAGAATTTCTTCCAGGTCTTTGTTAAGTTGAACGACCTCCTGCTGTCTGCGGATATTCGCCTGAGCAGCCGATGTCCGAGCGTTCAAGGTGAATGAAGAGACAAGCGTACCGTCATCTGCAAAGCTATAGATTGGATTCCCGGTCTTTTCCAGCAAATCGTTAATGTAAATGAGAAAGAGAGTAGGAGACAGTATGGAGCCCTGGGGCACACCGGCGTTGATAGTGAGGGTGTTAGAAAGAAATCCGTCGACCGCCACTCGTAAAGAACGCTCTGTGAGGAAACATGAGAGCCACAAACAGAACCTGTCAGACATACCATAAGAGCGTAACTTAGCCAACAGTCCATCGTGCCAGACACGGTCGAATGCCTTGGATATGTCAAGAGCAACCGCTCGAGATTCTTCAGAGTGTTCAATTGTGTTGTTCCAAACATGTGTTACATAAGTCAGAAGATCTCCTGTTGATCTATGTTTACGAAAACCATATTGGTGATCGCTAATAATATTGAATCGTTCAAGATATTTTAGAAGATGCTCATTGATAACCATTGGTAATAAAATATATCCTATAACCTGGTCAGAGAACATATGCATAAATCTAAAAAAAAACACGTAAATCAGATAAGTAGTTCTCGAGTGATAAGCGTACTAACGGATAGTCAGACAGACATACAGAGACGTTGCATTTTATATATATTAAAGATTATGGAATATTATTATTATGATTATTCTCGTTTTTCTTTCTCACATTTGGTCAATGTGGTTCCATGTTTGGCTGACGGGCGCAAACCAAGTCAGCACAAACGCATTACTATTGTGTATTAAGGAATGACCTGACAATGTTACATGTTTTCAAAATCACTGACTTCTGAATGTTTTTGTGTATGTTTGTGTTGAGTCCTAATTGTACTAAGTGTGGTGTGAATGTTGTTGGTGTAAGGCCTGTGGCTGATATAATGAGGGGGACAATGATGACTTTTTCTTGTTTCCATAGCCTTTTTATTTCCGTTGCAAGATCTGTGTATTTGGAAATTTTCTCTGTGTATTTCGTTTGGATGTTTGTGTCGTTGGGGACAGCTATGTCAATTAGATAGGTGACTTTTTCTTTTTTGCACTGAAAAGTAATATCGGGTCTATTGGCGGAGACCGTTTTATCTGTATGGATACCGATGTCCCAGTAGAGCTTGTAATCTTCATTTTCAAGTATGGATGTTGGCGTGTATTTGTAGTAGGGATCTGTGTTTTCTATGAGTTTGTATGTTGTGGCCAGTGCTTGGTGAACTACTTTGGCAGCTGAATCATGCCTGGCTGTGTACTCTGTTCCGGCCAATATTTTACATCCGCTCGTTATGTGTTCGATCGTTTCTTTCTGCTGGTGGCATTTCCTACATCTGTCCTCTGCAATAGTCGGGTCTTTGATGATATGCTTTTGGTAGTTTCTGGTTAATATGACTTTATCCTGGATGGCAAGTAAGAAGCCTTCAGTCTCAGGGAATAGCTGCCCATCCTGTAACCAGGTGTATGATTGTTTTTTATTTACGTGGTCTTGTTCTATGTGGTATCTGTGTTTTCCGTGGAGTGTTTTCTCTGACCACGTTTTCATCTTTTCCTGTTGTAATTGGGTGTGACTGTGTGTGTCTGCTGAGTGGTCTGCCCGGGCTAAGTCGAGAGGTGTGTAGTTTTTGTCTGCTTTCACTGTCGCTGTGTGGAGGCTGGTTTGCTTGCTGTGAAAGAATTTCCTAAGGGTTTGTATTTGTTTTGTGTGTAATGATCTGATGTCTATAATTCCTCTTCCTCCTGCCTTCCTCTCGATGGTAAGTCTTTCTTTGCATGCGTTGGGGTGTAATTTCCTGTATTTGGTGAATTGAGATCGTATTATTATTATTATTATTATTATTATTATATAGCCTGGAAAAAGAACATATGTATGAATAAAAAACACATAAATCGGACAAGTGGTTTTCGAGCGATTAGCGCACTAACAGACAGAGAGACGTTTCATTTTGTATATATTATATTTTTGATACTTGATATTGTTCTATATTTAATGATTTAGGTTAGGTATTGCAAGAGAACGCGTTAGTGGCAAACTTTTTTCCGACTTGATTCACTATTATCGGCACTGCTTATTACTTATGTTACCTAAAGTAATAAATTATATCCTGTAACCTGGTAAGGGAACATATGTTTGTTTAAAAAAAACGCACGTAAATTAGATAAGTGGTTCAGTGTGATCAGCGCACTAACGGACAAACCGACAGACAGAGAGACGTTGCATTTTATATATACTATAGAAGATAACCTTACCAGAGAACAAATGTATGAATTAAAAAAAAAAACGTAAATCGGATAAGTAGTTCTCGAGTGATAAGCGTACTAACGGACAGACAGTCAGAGAGACGTTGCATTTTATATATATTATAGAAGATTATAGATAACCTAGCCAGAGAACAAATGTATGAATTAAAAAAAAACACACCTAAATCGGATAAGTGGTTCTGGAGTGATAAGCGCGCTAACGAGCAGACAGAGAGACAGGCAGAGAGACGTTCCATTTTAACATATATACATTATAGAACATTATAGACAACCTGGCCAGAGAACAAATGTATGAAAAATGCAGTTAAATTTTCATGAACTTTGAAAATTATTGTTTATAGCTTGGAAATCGATTTAACTACTTTAAAACAGTGCTAACATAGTGTAGGCGAGTTTTCTCTTGCCTAATTTTGATCATAGGGCCACTTTTCTTCTATTTTAGTGCTTCTTTACATTTCAGCGCTTCCGGCCCACTATTTCTTAAATATCTCAGCTTCTGTTCGTCGTTATAAAATTGTCTAAAAAACTGCATAGATTGCATTAAAAAATATTAAGTATATAACCTAAAAAAATATATTTACCACGGCAAATTTAAAAATGGTTTTTTTACGGGTAACTTCCGTTCAATTCGATATTACGGCTTCGAATTACAGGAAAATATAGCTTTTATATTAACAAAAAAGTATGCCAAACTTTATTAAAAAATATTAAGAGGATTGGTCAAAATTCACTTTTTAGTTCAAATCTTATTATGGATTTTTTTTGTGAGCAAAAGTTGCTTTTCAAGATGGTTAAAAGGAAAAATAAAGAATATACAAAAGACTACCTTATTTTTCAATTTTTTATTAATAAAAATTCAATTTTTTCGCTTTTGCTCTAGAAAAGGTCTAGTTCATTCTTTATATTTCTATTCAATATTTTATCTTAAATATAACATAAAAAAGTGATTTTAAAATAAATACTACCTATTTCATAATAAAATTATGGTTTAGATAACAGAATCTTTTATTGCCAAGCTATTAATATGTTAATACATTTACTAAAATTATCACAGATACAACATTTATAATTTAGAAAAACCACATATATAAAATAAATAATAAAAAAATATATCCTCGCAGAGTTTAGATGAGAATGAGCTTATTGAAGATTACGATCAGTCAGAATCGTTGGCAGATTGATTTGCAGAACATTTTTCCAGTAACTCTGATCTTTATTAATTTTAGATCGTTCTATCGATGAAAATGAATTAGACAGCGCCAATCTTTTACTCGTACCAATATGAATCCGATTCAAATAATCAATCGGATTATTTTAAATATAACAGAAAACAAGCTCGAGCACACACGCTATAGAACACTAATGAGTTTTTAAGATTATACGAGTATATATTGTATCTGTGATAATTTTAGTAAATATATTAGTGTATTAATGGTTTGTCAATAAAACTAGACCAAAGCAAAAAAAAATGAATTTTGGGTACCGAAAAAATTGAAAAATAAGATAGCCTTTTGTATATTCTTTATTTTTCCTTCTAACCATATTGAAAGCATAGGATTTTGTGTATTTTTTTTTTAAAAAAACTTCCTAAGACCGTTTGTTCACAAAAAAAAATCCATAATATTTGGATTAAAAAAATGTGAATTTTGACCAATCCTCTTAATATTTTCTAATAAACTTGAGCACACTTTTAATATAAAAGCCACATTTTCTTATAATTTGAAGCTGTAATATGGAATTGAACGGAAGTTACTCTTAAAAAACTATTTTTTCATTTCCGTAGTAAATACTTTTTTTTAAGTTATGTACTTTATATTTTTTAATACAATCTAAGCAGCTTTTTACGTAATTTTATGACGACTAAAATGACTTTTCTTTTGTCGCAAAACAATGAGATATTTAAGAAATAGTAAACTGTAAGCGAAAATGTGAAAAAAAAAATGCACTAAAATAGAAAAAAGTGGCCTTGTGGTCGAAATTAGCCTGAGAAAACTCGTTACGTTATATTGGCATATATATTTCAAAGTAGTTAAATCGATTTTCAAGCTGTATCTAAATATTTCCAAAAATCATGAAAATTTTAGGGCATTTGCCTCCACTATAAGCATCATCTTTTCCAAAGCTGCGGCTGTACATCGTATTTTAAAATTGTCGTTCTCTTTCAGATATGTGTAGTTTTCCTTAAAAAGAATAATTTAAATATTTAACGCACATATTGTATTTATAAACACCCCACATCCTTGCTTATTCGTCTACTAGTAAAGTCGCCCTGATAAATCCCAGTGGCCCGAAACGAGTATCCCTGTGTCTATATATTATCCTTATACTAATAATAATAATAATGTAGAGTGATAAACTAATTAGATAATATAACATTATTATATATTATTAAAAGACATCTATATACAACTGTTTTTTTTATGTTTGATTATTTTATTTATATACTAGGAACCGCCCGCAACTTCGTTCGCGTGGAAGTATTATTTTTTCAAACGTTTTTTTTTTTTCAAATTTATGGTTATTGGTTATAGCTTCTATACTATGTTTAATGTTTTATTATTTTCTGGTAACAAAATGTATTGGTTTTTATGAGTTCCGAATCTTGATAATCCGACTTATAATTGGTCATGAGAAAAACATTCCTGTCTCAAATCGATTCCCATGAGTTTGAAAGTTTGTCCCTGGAACTCGTGTATTGTGAAAGCAAACAATCACCGAAAACTGCAACCGCTTGAAGTGAATCGGTAGATCCGTTGGGATCATAGGAATATGATGAATAGACGCTATTTTTCTTATATTTTGCCTGTCAAGCCGCTGTGAGCGTTCAGCGCTCGACTCTCCAATTCCACATAATCTAGCCGCCCTCACCTCAGACGTATTTCTAGAAAGTTACACTTTTCTTTTAGAAATAATGTTGTCTTCAGATACTAATTAATCTTTAATAGCAATCAGCATGCACAGTTTCCTAAAAGTAAGAAAAAACCGTCAACAGCAAGTTCCATACCGTGATTTCTTTTAAAATAAAATTAAATCCTTACCCAGGCTAATGCAATTAGGTCCTTGACATGTATATATCTTAAGATCCAATATGTATTTTCACGTTTCTTCTTAGCCAATAATCTATAATAATTATAGAATCTTACTACCTGATACCCAATAAGTCAGTCTCGCTCAATCTAGAATCTATTAGTAAATGTGTAAAACAAATATTTACTACCTAAATATTTGTTTAATTACAAAAAAATAAAATAAAATTATTTTGCCTCGGTACAGCGACGCGCGATGCGATAACAGTAATGTACTGAAAACTATATTAAAAAACTTTCCACCATATTGTCATGCAATATAGTTTTTTTTTATTACCAGATAAAGCATGAATCGTAATGCACTCGTGATAATTTTCACTCAATATTTTTTGAAGACTGTTACAAAATTTCTTCAAAATATTTTGATCAGTACCTTTCGAGATAGGGTGGGGGATAACGATTCTTGGCTATTTTTTAAAAATAGTACAAAAATAATGTGAGCAAGGATATATTTTTCAACTCGTGTTTTCACAAGCTTTCATTTGACACCCTACTTGATAACTTGGTAAAATTTTTTTCACTTCCGATTTCCCCCCTCAAACCTATCCCTTTAGGACAAAATTTACCTTTTAAAATTACAAGGCTTCGAATAGGCCATCAATTCCTAGAGTTATGTCAAATTTAAACTTCCTATGTTAAATAGTTTCGGAGAAAATCGAGTGTGACAGATAGACTCACGGACACCGAAGTGATCCCATAAATGTTTAGTACAGGTACTTATACTTAAATTAAGGACGATTACTAAAATATTATTTGTTACCTAAATTAATCTCACACTATATAGAAATACACTAATAACAGTGAAAAAATGTAAATAAATGTTTTTATTGTTATTTAGTACCTATTGATACCAACAAAGTACCTACAGATTCTATAAAAAGAATGAAAGAATCCTAAAGCTATGAATAGCAAAACAATAAACATTTTCTTCTTCAAAAACATAACATCCAGTTATCGTGTCACTATACTTCGAGAAAATGAAATTATAGGCTTGGACTGCAAATGCAAGACAAACACAACACTCTGCGAGCACAATGACTGGTCTGTCGATCGCCTAGCCCTCGAAGCAATCTCCCACCACACCACAAGCGAGCAGCCCTGTGGCCGTTTCTTTTCCCAGCGCATCAGCTCTCTTTTGCACAACCTTGTAAGGTCTAGCCTATGTTTACCCCAAAAATCCATGCTACATACCAGTAAAAATTGTCTAAAATCGTATTGGTAGTTTCAGAGATTACCTCGAACAAACCACTAAACAAACATACAAACTTGACTTCTTTGTAATTTTATTATAGATTATAAATACATCAATGTTTATAATACATAAATAATACATTTAGGTTGTGAGGCCAATATTTAAAAAAAAAAATCTTTTTTATCAATTTGTATGTTGAATTTTTATGGTTGTTCTTAGTTAAATATATTTTTTAGCTTTATTATTACCTAGGTGGGTCTCCATTCCACACAATCTTGAGTCATTCGCGAGTCATACTCAAAACCCATGGCACACACATCCGACCTTATGTTGTCTCTGCAGCACAGGCGTGGTCTTCCCAGTGATCTTCTCCCAACCGGGCTTTTATTTCACACTAGTTTGGTGTATTTGTGGCACGGCTGTCTTTCTATGTTTCCCAGCCATCTTAACCTTCGGAATTTGATTTCCTGTACCAAGTCTGGGTCTTTTTATACATCCGTTAGTCCCACATTTTCCTCCTCCTGCATTGTCCTGATTGATTCTGTTGTACTGATCCAAATATTTTTCTGAGTATCTTCCTCTCGAAGCACCTTAGTTTCCTTTCATTTTGTTTCGTCATCGTCCAGTTTTCTGATCTGTATAGGAGAACCGATCCAGCCACAGTTTTTTGACGATCTTGAAAGGTTCCGGGAATGGAACACCGATTTGAGCGCAAATAATCATTTGGTCACACTCTGTATACGTCCTTTGAGTTCTTCTGTTATGTCGTTATATGCTATTATGGTCGCTGGCAAGTACTTGAACCTCGTTCGAAATTATCCTCTTCCATCGTTACATTCTATCCAAGCCTGTCTCTGTCAAGTTACCTACTAACATATATGTATTTTATCTTCTCTTTATCAATATATAAAGTGTGGACCCTATTTACACTTTACTGTTTGGTATGATGATGCAGGTTTTCGCTATATTAATTAATTTTCTGGATACAGAAAACTTGACCATTGTAACCCTAAGGCTACCCAACCGATACTACCGTATGCTTGCTTGAAATCAATAAAAAGTGATGCAGGCTTCTGTTGAACTCCCAACATTTTTCCGGCTTCATTCGGACGGTGAATATTTGATCACAGAAATAGGCTTCCAAGAAGTACATTAGCTACGACTTTATATGTAGTGTTTATGAAAGATATTCTCCTGTATTTTCTACAAACCATTTTATAGCCTTTCTTATGGGAAATATTATACTTTCCATCCATTCCTCTGGTACTTGTGCAGATTCCCATATAGTTTGTATTAGTTGGAATATATGTTTGTTTAAGGTTTCACCTCCATATTTTAGTATCTCTGATGGAATGCCGTCATTTTCTGCTAGTTTACGATTCTTTATTTTTTTAATAGCACTTCTGTCTGCAGAGAGAAATACCCCCTCTTGCTTTTTCTTCAACTCTTGAACATTCAACAGCTCGCCAAAATGTATCTTCCATCTATCCAGGATCCCTTTTCATCTGTTATTAGTGTTCCGTCCTCCTTTTCGTGATTATTTTTTGTTCTAGGTTTGAAGCTTCTTTTAAAAACTACTAGTTTCTTATAGAATTCTCTTGATCTGTGTGTATTCGCCTCTTCGATATTTTCCAGTTCTTTTCGTTCCTTTTCTCTTTTTTTCCTTCTGAACAATTTCTGGCTTCTCTTCGGGAATATTGGTATTTATATCTAATTTCATCTGTGTCACTTTGTAGCATTATACATCTTCAATTTTCTGCGTCGTGTTTCCTAACTGAAACAAATTTCCTGTTTCTCCACCATTCTAACCTTCGCTTTTACCAAGATATGGTCGGTGCCTCCATCCACTCCTCTCATACTTCTAACGTCTTGAATGTTACTAGTATATCTATGATTATATGGCCGAATCGTATATATTTATAATGAACATAAAGTATGGTCTTGTTCAATATTGTATGAATCTGATTAATGTAATAAGAAATAATATGCACTTTAAAACGCCTTTTATTTTATTTTTATATAGTTATCTTTATCCTTCTCCATTAAAACCCTACGAGATGCTGATTTTGGAACATTAGTTATCCAGAGTTTGATGGTTTAACAATATACTAGCAAAATTTGAACTTGTGTGGCTCATGAATGATCCTTTCGCAGACTAGGTAAAGACCAGTGTCACGACTAAGGTTGTGATCCTGTTTAGATATTTCGAGGGGTTCCTAAATATTGACATTATTAAAGTATGGAAGAACTACAATCCCAAGAGACTAATCTGCTTGTCAGTTTTCGGGGAGACCACAAATATCTTCCCACGTGTCTTCGAATACTAGAGTATACTCACAGGTCGTCTTTCGAAACTTCATTTCGTTCGTGTCTCTACGGGTTCTAAACTGCACCCAACTCTGACAACATCTTAGATCTCTTTAAGATAAAATTCTCCTCGAGCACCCGAGTCTACAATATCCGATATAGCTGTCGTACAGCCTATATCGGCGAAACTTGCAAATAAATGTGTACTAGAATTAAAAAACATTCCATTTTAGCACGTTCAGAACCGGTATGAAACAGATCATCAAATGACTAATTAAAGGTCCTTGCAACAAATTCTTTTCTCTATTCTAGGAGAAACTGAGGCCTCCGTCGAAATATCTAAACACCTTAACAACCTCAATCGTGATACTGGTCTTTACTTCTCTGGAAACAGATTATCCAGGAAGCCCCGCGTGTACAAACCAAATTAACTTATTGTTGTTGTATATTGTGAAGATGTCGATTCTTGGAACACACTTTGATGAAGTCGTCAGGATAATCGGCCAAACGTTAGTATCACTTTGTCAATCGACAGAGGAAAAATCTTGTAGAATTATATTTAAATACACTTCTTTCTAATCAATTTAGGACTTTCTGTTTGGATTTTAAACAATAAAGCGAATTAAAATTATCACTTGTTACTTCAAGAGCCCTTTTTTGTTTATTTGTACATGTCATTTTTACGGCTATAATAAACAAAACATTCCATGGCTTGGTTTGATTTTCAAATGTAAGGGGAACTTCTTTCAATCATCAATTATTTGGAATCATTAAGGATAATATTTTGCTAGAACCAAATTTACATATTGAGCACATATATTGTGTCTATAACCATCCACATCCTTGCCTATCCTTCTACTAGTAAGGTCATCCGATAGACCCCAGTGGTGCCAAACGAGTATCCCTGTTTCTGTATATTTTCCTTAGATTAATAATAATTTATTGTGATATTGGATATTATAACGTTATTATATATTGTTGCAACACATCTATAAATTGCTGTTTTTGTATTTGGTGGTTTAACAATATACTTGTGTGGCTCTTAAACTTATTTTCGTTCTTGGTAAGAGTTGTTATTAAAGTGTATAGTATTCTTCAAGATCTGAAAAAATGATATGGCAAATTGATGCAATAAAAACATTAAAGACCGTTAGGATCTTCGCACGTATCTGACAGTAACAGGGTCGTAACTGATATATATGTTTATATATATATATATATATATATATATATATATATATATATATATATATATATATATATATATATATATATATATATATATATATATATATATATATATATATATATATATATATATATATATATATATATATATATATATATATATATATATATATATATATATACCTCCCTTTCAATCAGAAGCTGCAAATGTTTACCCGTTGAGGCGTGTTTATTTAAAGTCAGAGGAGCGAGGCCACGAAAAGTAATTTTCATTGATGGAGACATCAGCTTTAACAAGCTGCCCTGAAAGTACCGCTTGGAAAATTGTAAATAATTCGATAGCGCCTTAAAAAACACGAAAAGACAAAGGTGTGTCGAAATGTATTGATTTCTGTCAAGGAGACTTAATCCGCCGCAAAATTTATGAAATGTATGCAGAACAAAAAGTTCCTGCGTTATTGTCACTTTCACGGAGACTGTCCGAAGATAGTTGTGACATAAAATGTTCCACTAGAACTTTATGGCGTATTCTACGTCGTTTGGGGTTTTTGTTCAAAAAAATAGACAAAAGGCAGGTTATAATGGAATCACGGCGCTTACAACAGCTCAGAATGGAATATCTTGAAAAAATAAATACAGCTAGATCGGAAAATCGAACGATAATCTACCTAGATGAGACTTGGTATGACACCCACGACACACCCAATAAAGAATGGATTAATAAATCCAAAAAATGCCAAACCAAAGCTCCATCAAACAAAAGTAAAAGAATAACTACTTTACATGCGGGGTGAGAAGAAGGCTGGATACCAGAATGTCTGTTTCTAGCGGCCAAGAATATTTCAGATTCCAGCTTGGATTATCATTGTGACACAACCACTGACGTTTTTGAAGTTTGGATTCAAAACAAATTAATGCCGAATATACCACCGAATAGCTGTATTATGATGGATATTGCATCCTATCATAGTGGCCAAATGAATAAGGTACCAAGCTCCACCAGTAGAAAAAAGGAAATACAAGCCTTTTTGTGTGAACGGGACATATATTTCCATGAACTTTATACAGTTAAACAATTGCTAGAAGTTTTGAAAAGTTACAATTTTTCAAAGGAATATGTTTGTGATAAAATTGCAAAGGAAGCAAGACACGAAATAATTCGGCTTCCACCATATTATTGTATCTTTAATGCGATCGAGTTGATATGTCATAAAATAAAGTCTGATATATGTGCTCACAATAATACACCCACTTTAAACAGTAATGTGATTGAGTTGATAAAGACAGAAGTCAAAAATGTAACCGTTGAAAACTGGAGAAACTGTATTCAACACGTCAAAAACATTGAAAACTCATATAGATGTATGTACATAAATATAAACAGTTTAGAACCTGTAAAAAAACTTATTATTGATTTGCAAGATAGTAGCGATAGTGAAATTGAACTAGATCTTAATTAATAACTAAAATTGTAACAAATTTACGCGAGCACACTGTACACTGTTTTAATATATTTGTGTAATTACTATATTGTGTGTTATTGAGTACATAAAACATTAAAATTTATCATAGTAAAATTTTAAACCCAACAATTATACAATCAGGTACAGTGCGACCCTGTACGATGCCTTGTCATTAAACAGCCATAAATTAATCACTTTCGAATCTTGCTGAATTTTTAATGGGTACAGGTAGCTAAGCCACTTTCTTAGATCGTGAAAAATACTATACCAAACAGAATAATATTTAGAGAGTAAAATTATATCAGATTATAATTTAATTTTCCGATAATATCACTTTCTCATTGTACGAGTATTATAACACACCTATTATTTTTAAAATTCCTATTTTCTAAGTTATGTTATGCTCTGTTTTGTAGATTATACGGTAAAAGCAAACAAGTTATGAGTGAAATTTAAAAAGAAAAATGAAAATATATGCTTTTATTTTTAATTTATATAAAATATTTCTAGTAAATGTTATTATTAACGCATCCAGTTAACTCAGTAAGTTCTGTAGGGCAAGTGATTTGTTCAAAGTTTACATCTGGATTGTTAGCATTTTCGTACCAGCCAAATCTCCAGTGACAACCAGGTTGCAATATTTCTGGTAATTGACTGCATTCGGCATCAGAGCTTACTCCGCCATACTGTGCACCCCATCCACTCCATGGAGCGTTCCATTGAGTATGACAACCACGAGTGAATTGTCCAACGCCACCTGTAATATAATTTAAAAAAAAGAAAAGGAAAATATGTATTACAGACATTTTTTCTATTAGTTCCACCAATAAAATATTTTTTCTTTGCAGTTATATAATAATAATTTTTAGAGGCTGATTTTAATGAATGGAATAACATTTCCTGTACCTAGCATTAACCGATATGTGAAATCTTTTTTTCCGCAAATAATTTCATAATTAGCGACTAGCTAATTTAAATAGAGTTAATGAGTTTTTGAAAATCGAATTTCAAAGAATAGCTTATTTCAGTAGTATTCAGTATCGGGCTTTACCGATAAGAATTAAATTTTAACAATAAATTATCAAAAACGGGAAAAAACTATCGCCAATCAATTCTTCCTAAATCCATTTTTTCTATGTTAGTCAATAATAGCATGAAAATTGGTCAACTTTTATTTCACATATTAACCTAAGAGAGGTTATGTATCACCACGGATTACAATTTAAAAATTTGACGATCTTTTCTTCCATGCAATTTAATGATGGAAATGTGATTTTTCTTTTAAATTTTTAACATAAATAACAGTTAAGAACATCAAAAATGCAAATTATTTACAATAAGAAGTAAAATGCACTCATAAAACGATCAATCCTTCGGTCGTTATTACATTTTACCGACAGTTTTGACACCAATACAAGTAATATTTCCGATAAAATTACCGCCTTAAAAATCTTAATTCAGAAATATACCACCCTTTGTATTTTCTATGTTTTTTTGTACATTTCTTGCAAGAAATATCTGTCACTTATGTCCATAAATTAACATAAAGGAGGGTAGCAAGGTGACTTCCTGGACAAATTATCGGGACTTTTTCTGTCTCATTAAAAGTACTGGGTTTTAATATAGTTTTGGGCACGCCCGCTATTCAAGTACCGATCTTTTATGGGTTTTGATCTATCGAAACTCATCAAATACAGATTAAAAATCTTTGTCCGCAGTTGGTTGGTTGTAGGCGGTTTATGCGATTGTTCCGCTTTGTGCACTGCAGCCTCTTGACTTATTGTGTCATACTCCGAACAGTTTACGTCTATTCTAAGGTAAAGCTACGCATTTATTTAGAATCTGCATAGATATTTATCTTAATCGCATAGTCTGCATGTCGTGCGACCACTGTGAGTAACCATTTTCTGTAAATGTTTCCTCAGCTGATAGTGGCTGGGGATCAATACCACCACTTGTTTGGTTTGGACCCTCGTTAAACAAAGGACGTCAATTGTTAGTTTCTTTGAGGGCTTTTAATTATGTCCCTCGAATGTCTTTAGCCAAATGTTGCCACCAACCATTTAAATATTGCTGTTATAACCATCTGTTGATTGTCATTTTTATCATCTGTCTTGGTATATGGCCCTGGACCGCTGTATGGTTTTGCAGCTCCGAATCTTGCTAACTCGACCACTTTTTATTACCTTTTATCCCTGAATGTCCTGGAAATCACAGAAGTTCAACCCTTTTATTCCTGGGGGATAGTTCTAAGAGGTCACGTTTACACTTTAGACTTTAATGTCTAAAAGAATAACACGCTTGTATTGCGTGAATTTCTTCCTGGTGGAATGCTAAAGTTCTACTTGGACTCTTCTCCATATATGCTAGTCCCTACTCTGCTCAAAGTCTTTAATCCTTCTGTGTAATATACTAAACCCGTTGCCTTCGTCGGAATCTCCAGCTCCATTCATAGATTTGGATCTAGCCCAATTTTATATGGATTTTCTAAACTAGGCGACGTTGTCATATAATCAGATTTTATATCCTACACTTTGGAGTCGATTAGATCCATAACTCTTGTTTGCCCAAATTGTACAGATATATATATATATATATATATATATATATATATATATATATATATATATATATATATATATATATATACATATACATATATATATATGTATATATATATATATATATATATATATATATATATATATATATATATATATATATATATATTTATATATATATTTATATATATATATATATATATATATATATATATAAATAAATAATGTTTTGGTTACATTGCCTTCTTTTGACCTTAGATATATTTAAATTTATTATAACAGGGACGCCATTACATTATAATATACATTTTGTTGGACTTCTTCAAACTTCTTCGAACTTAGAAAGTATAACATAAAATAGGCAGATAAGATATGCAGAGAATTCTGTTCGCTGCAAATGGTATTCCCTTTCAACTTGTCCAACTAAATAATCTAAATATGACTGTCTAAAAACTATAACTAACTGATTCAGATGTATTTAATTTATTATCTTATGTACTTTTGAAGCCTAAAATCATTACAAAATCTATGTATCATTATATTTTTTATTTACCTCCGGGCATTTGTATGTCGAATTGATTCGATTGTAAATCTCCACCGGTGTTAACATTTTGAACAATCAAGGTTTTTCCACTAAGAGCATTTGTAAAGGTTAGTTTAAGACAAATACAACACTTGCTGTTATCGACACCACCAACAAAGGAGGCAGCTACAAAACCATAGGCAACTGTATCATTAACGGCCCAGGGTTGAAGGTTGTTGCATACGTAGGAAGTGCCACCTATAAAGACCAAAAAATTATGAAATTTTAAACATCCTTGATTTTAATTTTGCCGGAAAGGAAACAAAAAATGCTCCCATAGGATATATAAATTTTGAAGTAATTTAATTTTAATAGTAGCTATTTATAAAAATCATAAAGTAATATTGTCTGATCATTATTTTGATAAATAAAATCACCTTGTTTGTTTACTTAAATCTGTATATGAATAAATATGAAAATTTCCAAAAAATAAAATTATACGCCTTTTTGAAATAGTTACCATCGTCACATCCAGAATGAACTGAAGCATTTAGTTTACTAACTCCATCAGCTGCACAGGAATAAACTGGGTCCAATGAACCAACATTTTCTTTCCATGAACATGAAGGTTTACAACAGTCCCAGTATCTGGTAGTGATTCCAGTTCCGCTAAGACCAATCACTGTTCCTACTGTCAAAAAAACAAATTATTTTGAATACAAAAAGAGACTGTTTGTCTATATTAGTTATTTTTTCAATATAAAAATTTAAGTTAATTTATTAATATTTCCGTTTTCATATTTTACTAAACGTTTCATGTCAACTTAATTTTTTTTTTATGGTTCTAGCACACGTGCTGCAGAGCAGTCATAAAAGCGCTACAGAAGCGTTGTCGAAAGCAGTTTATGGTCGCAAGAACCTAACGGCGGATTTACGGTGACCGAATAAATCTTGGGATTGGTTGTTAAAAACAGATCAAGAAGACTGGCGAACTCCCCATCTCGATCAGGGATCCTTGTTGGTTTGTCAATAAGCTAAGTTAAGCCACAACTGACTGAAAATGATTCAGTTTCACAGCCTTGTTCGTCGGTAATATTTGAATATTTAAGCCAGTTGATGTTGTGGACATTAAAGTCGCCCAAGATGGCAATTTCGTCATTTGCATAGTTAATTTATAAATGATCAATAGTGTCTGCAAGCGAAGCGAAACATGTTCTAAAGTTAATAACACTTGGTGGCCGATAGAGGGTACATGTGAACCTTGTGGTTTGTTGAGTCGTTATTTTTAACCACATAACATCAAAATTTGGGGGCTCCAGAGCCTCTTCTCGTTGGCAAGAGAGGTCACTTCTGACAAAAATACAGATTCCAAAGTTACGCCTAAATCGGGAATAGAAGTCATACCCAGAATAAAAATAGTTGACTGTGCTGGTGGATGAACTGACCTTGGTTTCACAGAGAACGAGTACATGAGGTTTATTTAATTGCAGGTGTTGGTGCACAAATGATATTACATTTACATATTACAGTGCACATAGAATACTTTGTTCAGGTAGCCCATATATAATTAGTAGTTTTCATCATGTAAAATATATATACTAAAAGTTTTTCCTTTTGCGGGCCCGCCGAAATAATAGTAGTATATATATACATATATATATATATATATATATATATATATATATATATATATATATATATATATATGTATATATATATATATATATATATATATATATATATATATATATATATATGTATGTATATATATATATATATATATATATATATATATATATATATATATATATATATATATATGTATATATATATATATATATATATATATATATATATATATATATATATATTTATATTATATATATATATATATATATATATATATATATATATATATATACATATATATATATACATTTATATATATATATATATATATATATATATATATATATATATATATTTATATATATTTATATATATATATATATATATATATATATATATATATATATATATATATATACATTTATATATATATATATATATATATATATATATATATATATATATATATATATATATATATATATATATATATATATATATATTTATATATGTATATATATATATATATATATATATATATATATATATATATATATATATATATATATATATATATATATATATATATACATATATATATATATATATATATATATATATATATATATATATATATATACATATATATATATATATATATATATATATATATATATATATATATATATATATATATAAATAAATATATATATATATATATATATATATATATATATATATATATATATATATATATACATATATATATATATATATATATATATATATATATATATATATACATATATATATATATATATATATATATATATATATATATATATATATATATATAAATATATATATATACATATATATATATATATACATATATGTATATTCATGTATATATATATATATATATATATATATATATATATATATATATATATATATATATATATACATATATATATATATATATATATATATATATATATATATATATATATATATATACACATAAATTTATAAAGAGAACGACAATATGTAAACCCGCTTAAGCTCTCGTGAATCTCTAAACTCTATACATAGATTTTTGCAAAAATTTAACAATTTTCGTCGATCTATCTGTCAACCTACCAGTAGGTATGTCTGTCTATTTATTGGCTTATTTGTGTGTCATTTTATTATATATTAATTACCAGTTTAATACACATATCTCCTTTGAAGTAGGAAGGGAATCTATAGTTTTTAAGCAATATCAGTTTCTTAAAAGGAACGGAATTCTAATAATTTTGTAGTGTAAACAGTTTTATAGGAATATTTCCTTGTTTTTAAGTGACTGGTTGAAAACCATTTTTAGACAATGTTGTATTTCCTTGTAAGGATTCTTGGAGTTAACGAATCTTAATTTTTAAACTTTAATTTATTTCTAATCTCCAATCCAAACTAGAATAGTTTATAGCGGAGGGGACATGGACATGACCTCGAAAATATTTAAACATTTGGCTTTTTCCTTGTTTTTCGTTGCCACTAATTTAATGTGTATTTATTTTTTATTATGCATGCAGGTAGTATAAAAGGTGAAGGACCAGTTAGTAGCTTCGATTATATAACACTGGTCGACAAAAAAACTTACCGGAAAAATACTAGGACCTGAGTAGTATATTCCTAGGTATTCCTGCTGAACACGAATTTGAGGTTTATTTTGCTCCATCGCTTCAGGCTTTTTTTTTAACCTCAAAAAACACCCAAAAATGGACTAAAATGCTGTTTACTGGGAAAATAGAGACTTAATGTGTATTACCTCCTCCACCCCATGCTAAATTACCTCTCTTTAACACCTACCTATCGGAGTTATTCTGAAAAACAAATTCCATGTGTTTGTATACATTGGACATGTTTTTACCCTTAATTGGACCGCTAGATAGCCACCATTACTACCTCCTAGTGATTCTGAAACTTTCGCTACTTGTATAGGTAGGATGTATGATAATGTTGTTATTAAACTTATAAGAATCAATTTGGAAGTTATATATATACACCCTACTGAGTACTAACTTACATTGCGATATCATTATGTATTTTGACCCCTAAATTACAAATTTACCACCTACAGTTTTATTATGGACTGCATAAAAATCAGTAGATTTTCAAGCAGTTAGAAATTAGTAATTGTTAAGTTTGCAAAAAGCTTGGTATATTCCAAGAGTTTATCCCCAATTTTTATGCGTTCGTTTAATTGTAACTAAACTGTTAAAATAAAAAAAATCTATTTATTTTATTGAGAACGTTAGTTTGTGTCGATTCAGTATCAAATAAGGAAATAAGCGCAATCCGCATTTTCTTAGTGCTCTGAGCTTAGATTTATTATTAAGTGATATATTTCATCAAATGTTTAGCAGCATAAAAACAACTATTCTGAAATTTTTATGGGATCCATTTTTTTAAAATTTAATTTATATTTTTGTTTCTCCTAAAAATACTGCAGGCGGCAGAAAAGTCCCGAGGAAAGTGATACGTGATTCTGGATGGGTAACGCTAAAATCGCTAGGTGCAACTCACTTAGCCTGCAAAGTCTTCGAAATTAGCAGAAAAAAAATATGGCCTTAATCAAAATTTTATCTTTTGTGTCCGACATTTTGTATCGTCCACTTTAGATTTGACAAATTTAATTTTCAGATCCCTAATCGGAACAACCAGTAAAATCTCTAAGATCGGAATTTTACATAACTAAATCTCATTTTATAACTGTTGTGTCCGCCATTTTATATCCTCTATTTTGCAGCCGTCATCTTTGATTTGAGAATTTACATATTCTGACCCCAAAATTTCCATCAATTATCCCAAGAGCTACAGAGGAAAAAAAATTAATCCAAGAAACTACCCTGGATTTTTGAACTGTTTGAGCATTTATGGTCAGAGCGAATTTTTTAAGTATTTTTTGAAGTTAGAAAGGAATTCAAAGCGCAGGGTGCAATTTTTACGTTGATTTTCAACTCAGCATCCCAAAAAACATAGGAATATATGCATTTAATCCTATTTTGCCATTAAACAGAATTTTTGTCCATTTATTAGGTATTTTTTGAGAGAAAACAATCCTGATATGATGGAGCAAATTGAACCTCAAATGCGTGTTCAGCGAGTCAATATACATAGGAATATATTACTCAGGTCTCAGTATTTTTCCGAAAATCTTTTTTGTGGATCCGTGTACTTTATACAAACTGCTGATATGCAGAAAATAAAAATATACAAAATTTAAAGTCGCCGACCGATTAGGTGGCATTTGTATATTTAATAAACATTTCGCAGAAAGATACAACGAATTGTATCTCTGGCTTGTGAAAGCCTAGAATTTAAAAGCATGCCTGTTATCCGTTGAAAGCTGTTTAAACATGCATCTTACTGCAATGTTATACTAGTACTGTAAAAACGAACGTGCTTGAGACACCGTATGAGATGCAGGTATCTTACCCTAATTTGTCCAAAATAGCAATGAGTCATTTACCCATATTAGCCACGTCAGTTCCTCTCCTCAAAGGAAGGAGCCACTGACATGCAAGCTAGGAATAGACTTCACGGGAGGAGGTTAAGCAAACTACTGTTTTTGGGATCTGTTGTTGCTAAATACTAGCGGAAGTAATTTTCTCAATAAAATACCTCAAACTTGATTTTGATTTACGTACTTATTTCTAACATATGTAATATAATATATACAAAAATCGGGAAATATCAAGATTATCGGCCTGAGACGGTCGATATTATCGATTATCGATATCTGCTTGCCGTCGATATAAATATCGATATATTTATAGATATTGAAATCAACTTGTATCCCTAACTGGTACTGGTACTTCGAGTTTTGTTCTTTCGTTTGTCGATTTTGGCTCGGATGATGTGCTGTGATACTACGAAATGCGTTTCGAGATGGATTGATAGATGAGAGATCAGTGGTCATTTCCGACGACACATGGACACCATTCTTAGTAGCCGATGAAGATTTTTAATAAACGTGTCACTAATATCTCAAACAATATTCCGTCTTCCTATCTATGAAGCATTTCGTATGCTATCAACTTAGTTGTATAGTTTCTAGAAGGTACAACACAGCATGTTATGGATATCCTATTCAATACACAGGACGTAGCAATAGGTTCGATTTCATCGATAATTCAAGGATAATTGAGATCCAACAGGAGTAAGCATAAGTCAGTTTTTAAAATACATTTGGTATCAAAGTTTGAAAAAAAAAGTGTAATTTTAAACTTCACTACTCTCAAAATAAAGATAAAATACTGAACATTTTTAAAAATATCGAACTAACCTAAACTAATACTTTGACAATCTGAATCATTCTATAACCTGAATACTTTTCCAACCATTTTGCTGCTTTTGACGTCGCGTCGCCGTCGTTTAGTTGACTCATACCTTAATAATATTAAATATTTCTAAATTTTCAGCTATTATATATACAGTGACTCACAGCTTAAATGATGCAGTCGCTATAAGAAAAGACTAACTGGTCTCAGTGCCTCTTTATTTATTTGGAAAAAAACAACTTATTGAAATTAAATTAGTAAAGAGTCTTCTAAAAAAGTATGAATTACTTTTTGTCTTAAATATGCCTTACTTAATCAACAATAAATAATTAATCAAATCATATGCAATTTTAACGTCACAGCTTAAATGATGCAAAATAACAACAGGGGTCAAAACTTATCGCATTTTGAAATTTACGAAGGCGGCGTTGCTTTGATTTCTTAGTGCAATTGTTTTTTATTTAGTTTGACATTTTTTCATTCAATAAAACGAAATTGTTTAAGAATGGGTCGTTGAACTACAATTTCTGAGCGAAATTTAATTATTACTCATTACAGGAATGGATACAGCTAAAGAGACATAGCCAAAATGGTAAATAAATGTCCGTCAACTGTTCAGCATATCATTGAACGTTACTAGAATGAAAATAGAGTAGAGAATAAGTCAAGGTTGGCTCCAAATAAGATCTTCAATGAACGTGAAGAAAGATGGATTTTAAGAGAGGTATCAAATAATCCAAAAAAAAAAGTGCGCCAAAGTTGTGCGCAGAGGTGGAAAGACAGTTTGGAAAAAGGTGTAACCCCGAAACAGTTCGACGGATCCTGCGAAATAATAATTTACATGGTTGAACTGCTAGAAATAAGCCTTTTATTAGCTAAAGAAATAGAAGCGTGAGATTGGAATGTGCCAGAGAGCATGTCAATAAAGACTTGAAGTTTTGAAATTCAGTAATATTTGCTGATGAGACCAAAATAAACTTATTTGGGATGGAAAAATATCAGTGTGAAGAAAGCCTAACGAAGAATTAAAATTGAAAAATATGAAAGCTACGGTAAAGCACGGTGGAGGTGGAGTGATGTTATGGGGATGTATGTCATCTGCAGGAGTAAGTAACATGCATTTCGTCGAAGGGAATATGAACCAATATGTGTACTTGGAAATATTAAGGCAGCATCTCGTCGCTAGTGCCCAAAAATTAGATATTGAAAACAATTATCGGTTCTATCACGACAATGATCCAAAGCACACGTCATTTCCAGTCCGCAGTTGGTTGCTTTATAACTGTCCAAATGTTATTAAAACACCAGCCCAGTCACCAGACTTAAATGTATTTGAAAATTTGTGGCTGACATTAAAAAATAAAGTAAATAGTGCCCCAATATCAAATAAAACTGAATTAAAAGTAAAAATTACTGAAGCATGGAACACTGTTTCCCCGGAGTATACTAGAAAGTTAGTTGAATCAATGTCCAGAAGATTACAAGTCGTTATTGATAATGAAGGAGGCCCCACCAAATATTAGCAGGCTTATTTCAAATTCTACAGTTTGTTTTCTCTAATAATTTTGGTATATTGAATTTTGCATCATTTAAGCTGTGACTGAGACTCTTTACTAATTTAATTTCAATAAGTTGTTTTTTCCAAATAAATAAAGAGGCACTGAAACCAGTTAGTCTTTTCTTATAGCGACTGCATCATTTAAGCTGTGAGTCACTGTATATTATATATATATATATATATATATATATATATATATATATATTATATATATGTATATATATATATATATATATATATATATATATATATATATATATATATATATATATATATATAGATATAGGCAGTATTTTATTATTGCTTAAATTTGACTTATCAGTTTGGTCTTTAAATTTTTTTTAATTGTCATAATACGATAGCTATAAATTCTATGATATAGTATTTAGTTTACGTGAATGCTAGTAGATTTTAAACTGAGCTAAATTTATTATTAATTGAAACACAAGTACAAGTACACTGTACAAGAAATTATATAATACGTGCCCCTTTTCTACTCACATATGATTAACCCTAACGATAATCCTTTCAAGGATCGAAAGTGATATGTCTTAGTTAGTTTCAAATTTAGAACATAAACTACTAAAAGTAGGAAAGAAACCATTGTATTTTTGAGCGGTCATTTCAAAGTTTGAACAGTATTATAAGAACTTTTTCTCGTTTTTGATTCAGATATTACACAGATTCTAAACACTTATTTATAGTTAAACATAAAAGGAGTTAAAGGGACAGAGTAGTTGTTTCGTATATGCCGTGTTATATGTTGCCATTGGAGGGTTCTTAATTGAGGACTTTTTGAGAAGTTCTATAAAACGGTATGGAAAAAACTCGTAATGTGACTTTTTTACGCCTACAATACTTTGCTTTATTAATGGAAGTATTGTATTGGCCCACGTAAAAAAATATTATAATTTTTTATAATATTTTTTTAAATCAAAATATAGTTTGAGTTTATTTCAATGATTAAATATTCTTCTCTTTTAATTACCCTAATAACTACTCCTTACCTAGCGTGGAAATAATTTGAAGTGCCACAACAGATTTCATTAGTTTAGCGTATTATTAAACCACTAAGCGTTGTATAACTATTGTTATAAAATCGGCATTTAAGAGGGTTTAAATAGTCAAGTAATTTGAAAGTTATTTGAAAAATAACTGGTGTTTTTAAAATATAATTTTTAAGAGCTCTCTATGAAAGAACTCTAAACAGCAGATATGCTTAAAAAAATCTCTTTAGTGACCACCAGCACAGTTATCGACGTACGTAAATAAACCTTCCTTTTTTCACTCCCCAAAACTAACTCCTTAAATCAAAATTTAATTTTCCAAATTACACGGCTCTGATAAGGCCACCAATTCCTACATTGATGCCAAATTCCAACTTTCTATGTCAAATAGTTTTGGAGAAAATCGGGTGTGACAGGCGGATGGACGGACAGACAGACAGACACCGAAGCAATCTTATAAGTGTTCCGTACGGAACACTAAAAAGTATATAACACATAACATAATCTCAAAAATTCAAATCCAGTACCAAAAAAAACATATTAGTAAAGAGGGAAGTCTTTATATAATTTTAAACAACAAAACGCGTTTTATGGTTTAAAATCATATAAAAGTATGGAACACTTATAAGATCAGTTCCGTGTGTTCGTCCGTCTATCAATCTGTCCGTCTGTCATACCTGATTTTTTTGAAACTCTTTGCCTCTAATATAAAAATTGATGGCCTGATCAGTGCCATGCAGTTTTGAAAGTTAAATTTTGGCTTAAGATATTAGTTTTGAGGGGTGAAATCGGAAGTGAAAAAAAAAAATTTTATAGGTCATCGATTGAAATTGAAAATATGAGATCAAAAATGTATATAATGTAAAACTTGCGCACTCTTTTCTTGGCATTATTTTTAAAAAATATGCGAAAAATTGCTGTCCCCCTTACCTCGAAAAGTACTAATTAAAAAATTTTGAAAAAATTCTGGAAAATTCTCCATAGGGTGTAGACTGAACGAAAATTATCATGATAATTTATCTGATTTATGAAAAAAAAACAAAAATTTCTAAGTCATCAGTTTTCATTCAGTAAAGGTAGAAAAAAACTTTCTTGAAAACTCATTTGGGGTGTTTTGTAAAGCCATTGATCATTTTATACCTTCGTAACAAAATTTTTTATTTTAAAAGCAATCAACGTACGGAACATTATCAACGTACGGAACATTAATTGCGCAAGTCCGAGTTGCCCTTAACCGTTTATTTTTGTTGTTGATTATAGCAGTGATATACTAAAGTTGGATGCAGCATGAGTATTTAAAAACACAAATATTGTAATCAGATCAAAATTGAGTTGTAAGGCGTTTTTTTTTTCATAAATACTACATTATTTCCTAGTATGTGCCCGACCAAAAAACGAATATGACTTTATCATATTCAACTGTAAAAATATCATCTGGGAGATCTGCGTTATAAATAGATTTTTCACCGGTAGCGACCATCCAATGGTAAGAGCTCAAATAAATGTCAAGCTGAGGAGTCGCTATAATATGGTTAGAAAATCTTGACATCGGCATGGAAAATACGCAGCTTTGCAAAGTAACAAAGATGTTTCAATGAAGAGAATCAATGCAGCTCTTCAAAACTTCACAATTGGGTCGGTAAACCGCAGTAACCGGAATATCGCTATAGTAGTGACAACTACGTTAAAACTATGCTAGAGAGGAGGATATTAAGATGATACAAAGATAAATAAGAAAGCAATGTAGGACATATCAGAAGGTACAACACAAAACAGATACAAAATAACCTTGAAGAAAACAGCAATCGAAACGTGTTACGGAAAAAAGTCGTCACAGGTTACAAAACAACTAACAAAACTCAGAACAGACACCGGTGGAGAAATTAAAAACAAGCATAAATTACTAAAAATGGTAAGAAAGCATTATGTAAAACTATACATTTTGGAGTTTTCTAAGCCGAGCTCGCAATGTACCAAAATTGTTGTCAGAAACGTGGGTTCAGAGGAAACACAGATTATATATATATATATATATATATATATATATATATATATATATATATATATATATATATATATAGATATATATATATATACATATATATATATATATATATATATATATATATATATATATATATATATATATATATATTTACATAACCTGAGCTTTAAGACACAATTTCGCGGCATGGCTAGTGAGTGGAGATTTCTAGTTGGGATTAACGAAAACTTTACCATACATAGGGTAGACACTTAAACGTATTGCGTGTGGTTGTCAGGTGGTGGATTCGGGAACGTTCAATCTGGCAAAAACCGATTATACTACATTTTTTCAAAAGCAATACAAACAATATTAATTAATTAGTATCGTCGAAAAAGTACACTAAATTAATAAACTGTTTAAATTAGTCAGTCAGCTCTTAGTACTAATGTATATAAATATTAATGTAAATATAGATAAGAAGTAGGCTAGAAATAATGAGAAATAAATTAAGAAATTGTACAATAAAATTATATATGTTTTATTTCCTATCATGTACCAAATAACAACTTTTATGTACACGTAAATAGAAAACTTATTTTACTGTGTTAGCAACATAAGTAAAATATTCATGAACGTAGCCAGAAATGGTACGTAAATGACTACAAAAAATGGTTCTCGTACTTAAAGGCTCAATAATATCGTAAGGCATCATAGGAAAAAATTAATAACGAAAACTCTATTTTTAGACTAGGCTAGAATTAAGCATAATCATCGTAAAATTGAGATAAGTTATAAAGAGATTTGAAATCTGAATTTGGTTATACCATAGAGATTGTAGCCGTTTTTTTTTTGACGAGTCTATTAACTACTCGCTTAAGTTGCAATGAAGTTAGAGAAACATTTGATGGATCTGAGAGGAGCACAGACTCTATTATTCGGCTTCCTAAAACTTCACAAAGCTAAAAGTCTGACTAAAACTAGTTTTTTTTCAAATTCGATATGAAATGGTTATTTGCTTTACTTTTTCTAAACAACAAACATGCTTAGAAGCAAATATTTATTATTTAATAAGGTTTTATAATCTGAGGACTGATGGCTCTTTAGACTTCTGCTCAAAGTGCCATATCCGATACGGACGTAGGCGTCTCTCTGACCTTTGCCTGTGGTTCGTGCCTTTTTTACGAACAAAGGAAACCTACAATTTAATGTCTGTTCCGAACAACTAAAGTGAGGGGTTTACTAGTCATGATATTACTGGTGGTTTGCCATTGCCGTCCCGAGAGAGGCGACTGTCCCATTGTAATTTTTTTTTTCTTTTTATTTTATTTCCCGAGCTCGATCGCCGGCGTAGAGGGCAGACATGTTAACATCTACGCTATGGCCACCTCTAATGCTACTTAGTAAGTTTTGATGATTGTTAGCTTTAATTATAAGGTAAATAAGTTTCACCTAATTATTTGATGACAAATAAATAATTTCTAACTAGTTACTATCATTCTCATCTCTATTTCAAATGTCATCGCGTTGAGAAGCCTCATCATCAGAAGCTGTCTTTTATTATATTCTGGCTGTGGTGTTTTGGTCGGAAAAACAAATCCAAAGCTTCTTGAGGAAACTATTTGTTTTAAATGATGGACGTAAACCAGAAATGGTGAGTCTGACGTGGGTATAGTATTTTTCAAGATCTAAGAAAGTGATTTGGCAAATTGATGCAATTAAAACATTAAACGACCATTAGGATCTTTGCACGTACCTGGCCGTAACAGAGTCGTAATTGATATATATATATATATCTCCCGTTCAATCTAACATTTTATTGGCTACTTCGTGTTTATAAATATAAAGAATGTTCTTCATTTTATCTGCAGTATTATACTGAAATAATATGTATTATAAAGTTCAATAGTGTCTTAAAATGTCCGAAGCTCTTTCGATCAGAAACCACAAATGTTGGCTCGTTGAGGCAAAAGTGATAGTTAAAAGTGTTTATTTAAAGTTAGTGGAACGAGGCCACGAAAAGTACTTTTCATTAATGGCTTTAACAACTATCTCTGAAAGTACAGTTTAGAAAATTGTAAATAATTCGATAGCGTCTAAAAAACACGAAAAGACAAAGGTGTGTCGAAATGTATTGATTTCTGTCAACAAGACTTAATCCGCCTCAAAATTTATGAAATGTATGCACAACAAAAAGTTCCTACGTTATTGTCACTTTCACGGAGGCTGTCCGAGGATAGTTGTGACATAAAATGTTCCACTACAACGTTATGGTGTATTCTAGGTCGTTTGGAGTTTTTGTTTAAAAAAATAGACAAAAGGCAAGTTATAATGGAATCAAGGCGCTTACAATAACTCAGATTGGAATATCCTGAAAAAATAAATACAGCTAGCTTGAAAAATCGAACTATAATCTACCTAGATGAGACTTGGTATGACACCCACGACACACCCACTAAAGGATGGATTGATAAATCCAAAAAATTCCACACCAAAGCTCCATCAAATAAGGAAAAAAGAAAAAGTATTATAGATGCGGGGTCAGAAGAAGGCTGGATACCAGAATGTGTGATTCTAGCACCCAAGAATATTTCAGATTCCAGCTTGGATTATCATTGTGATACAACCGCTCAAGTTTTTGAAGATTGGCTTCAAAACAAATTAATGCCGAATATACCACCGAATAGCTGTATTGTGATGGATAATGCATCCTATCATAGTCGCCAAATGAATAAAGTATCAAGTTCCACTAGTAGAAAAAGAAAAATGCAAGCCTTTTTCTGCGAACGTAACATATATTTCCATGAAAGTTGTACAGTTAAACAATTGTTAGAAGTTTTAAAAAGTTACAATTTTTCAAAGGAATATGTTTGTAATAAAATTGCAAAGGAAGCAGGACACGAAATAATTCGGCTTCTACCATAGTATTGTATCTTTAATGTAATCGAGTTGATATGGCATAAAATAAAGTCTAATATACGTGCTCACAATAATACATCCACTTTAAATAGTAGTGTGATTGAGTTGATAAAGACAGAAGTCAGAAATGTAACTGTTGAGAACTGAAGAAACTGTATTCAACAAGTCAAAAAAATTGAAAACTCATATAGATGTATGTATATAAATATAAATAGTTTAGAACCTGTAAAAAAACTTATTATTGGTTTGCAAGATAGTAGCGATAGTGAAATTGAACTAGATATTAATTAATAACTAAAATTGTAACAAATGTACGCTAGTACATTGTACGCTGTTTTAATATATTTGTGTAATTATGATATTGTGTATTATACAGTACATAAAACATTAAAATTCAACTGTCTTATCACAAAAAAAAATTCAACTGTCTATATCACAATAAAATTTTAAACCCAACAATGCACGACGCCTTGTCATTAAACAACCAGAAATTACTCACTCGAATCTTGTTGAATTTTGAATCGGTATAGGTAGCTAAGTCACTTTCTTAGATCGTGAAAAATACTATAATAATCTATTTATTACATCCACATTGTAGGACGCCTAGCAGTTCATGTAGCTTTATTTGGATTTGGATAACTTTAAGTTTACACTTCCTGCAGCAACGGATAAATGTTTTTTGCATGTACTTGAAATGACGTCTTGTATGCGGGATTAGTCGGCTTCCACAAACATTGCGTCAGTCTTCATTGTGTTCGGTCTTCTCGGAAATTTGGTACAGTCTTTGAAAACTGCAAAATCATCGATTTACCGGTATTATATTTATTATAAGCAGCTATCCATTCTCTTAATTGTTGTGTTGTTTGACGGTCACTATTTTCTTAGAAATCTTTTGTAGGTTGTCCTGGATTTTGTTTTGACCACAATTGTAACTTTATACAACTGAAAAACCATTTTGATGGATTGATCCTCTTTATTTGGTGCCGCTTACTTTACCTCAGCTTTAGGCAACGACTTCAATTCGTGTACAATTACATTATAGCAGCACATTCTTCAAATATTTTATTTTCGAATCAATTAAACGACCATGACATTGCTTAAAATAATTAAAAATATTTTTCTGCTGGTCTCCTTTGCCCTGTAGTCAATTTCGATAAAGAATTAAATAATTTGCATATATATATATATATATATATATATATATATATATATATATATATATATATATATATATATATATATATGCAAATCTATGAAGAGAAAGACAATATGTAAACCCGCTTAAGCTTTGGTGAATCTCTAAACTCTATATATAGATTTTTGCAAAAATTTTCGCCAATCTGTCAACCTATCAGTAGGTGTGTCATTTTATTATATATTAATTACCAATTTAACACACATATCTCCTTTGAAATAGGAAGTGAATATATAGTTTTTAATTTTCAGATCCCTAATCGCAACAACCAGGAAACCTCTAAGATGGGAATTTTACATAATTAAATCTCATTTTATAACTGTTGTGTCCGCCATTTTATATCCTCTATTTTGTAGCCGTCATCTTTGATCTGAGAATTTAAATATTCTGACCCCAAAATTTCAATCAATTATCCCAATAGCTCCAGAGAAAAAAAATTTAACCCAAGAAACTGCCCTGAAGGAGTTTTGAACAGTTTAAGCATTTATTGTCAGAGCGAATTTTTTAAGCATTCTTTTGAAGTTAGAAAAGTATTCTGATCACAGAGTGCAATTTTTACGTTTACTCTGAACTCAGCATCCCAAAAAACGTAGGAATATATACATTTAGTCCTATTTTGCCATTAAATAGAATTTTAATCCATTTTTTAGGTGTTTTTTGAGGTTAAAAAAAAATCCTGATGTGATGGAGCAAATTGAACCTCAAATTCGTGTTCAGCGAGTGAAAATACATAGGAATATACTACTCAGATCCCAGTATTTTTCCGGAAGTTTTTTTTTTTGTCGATCCGTGTAATTTATAAAGACTACTGATATGCTGAAAATAAAAAGGTACAAAATTTAAAGTCGCCAACCGATTAGGTGGCATTTGTATATTTAATAAACATTTCGCAAAAAATACCCCAAACTTGATTTTGATTTACATACTTATTTCTAATATATGTAATATAATAAATTCAAATATCGGGAAATATCGATATTATCGGCTTGAGACGGTCGATATTATATCTGCTTACGTTCGATATAAATATCGATGTATTTATCGATATTGAAATCAACTTGCATCCCTAACTGGTACTGGTACTTCGAGTTTTGTTCTTTCGTTTGTCGATTTTAGCTCGGATGGTGTGCTGTGATACTACGAAATGAGTTTCGAGATGGTTTGATAGATGAGAGATCAGTGGTCACTTCCGACACGTTGACAGCATTTTAAGAAGCTGATATAAAATTTTTGAAAATAGAATTAAAACTTACATTTAGTATAAAATTAAGCTAAATTATATGCTAATTACAAAAACTTTATTGGGATTTACCATAATTTACTGTTTAATTAAAAAAAAAGTAACTAATTAATTAACATTGTTAAACGTTTATATAAAGCTATTCCAAAAAAGTGCACCTTTACGTTGTTTCCAAAAATTTTATCTGGTGTATTTTTAAACATCAATTTGTAATTAGATAATTGTTATAGATTTTGATTAAAAACCATTTCCAAGTTATACACACACAGTTTAGCACGTATCTGTACGGACGAAGAATTCAATAAATAGGTTGTGATGAAGAAAAAAAAAGTTAAAAAGAACTGAAAACTTTATTTGGTTACAAACTAACGCCTACGCGTATTGATTCTTTCAAGTGTCACCTTTGGTATTAATGGTCTGTGAGTAATACATGTTATACAATTGTGGTTAAAACAAACAGAATTATTTTTCTTAACTTAAGTACAAATTTATTGCATTTATTATCACGTTATGGATGTCCTGTTCAATATACAGAACATAGCAATAGGTTCGATTTAAAATTCAAGGATAATTGAGATCCAACAGACACAGAGGCATGAAATAAGTCCGTTGTTAACACAATTCTGAAAAAAAATGTAATTTTAAAACTTCACTACTCTCAAAATAAAGATAAAAGTCTGAACATTTTTGAAAATATTGGACTAATACTTTGACAATGTGAGTCATTCTAAAATCTGAATACCTTTCCAACCATTTTGCTGCTTTTGCCGTCGCGTCGTTTAGTTGACTGATACCTTAGTAATATTAAATATTACTAAATTTTAGGCTATTATATATATATATATATATATATATATATATATATATATATATATATATATATATATATATATAAATATATATATATATATATATATATATATATATATATATATATATATATATATATATATATATATATATATATATAGGTGGTATTTTAGTATAGCTTAAATTTGACTTATCAGTTTGGTCTTTAAATTTTTTTTAATCGTCGTAGTACGATAGCTATAAATTCTGTGGTATAGTATTTAGTTTATGTGAATGCTAATAGATTTTGAACTGAGCTAAATTTATCATTAATTGAAACACAATTACTAGTTGTACGAGAAATTGTATAATACGTGTCCCTTTTCTACTCACATATGATTAACCCTAAAGATGACCCTTTCAAGTATCGAAAATGAAGTGTCTTTGTTAGTTTCAAATTAAGAACATAAACTACCAAAGGTAGGAAAGAAACCATCGTATTTTTGAGAGATCATTTCTGAGTTTAAACAGTATTATAAGAATTTTTTCTCGTTTTTGATTAAGATATTACATAGATTTTAAGCACTTGTATTTATAGTCAAACATAAAAGTATTTAAAGGGATAGAGTAGTTGTTTCGTATATGTCGTGTTATAAGCTGCCCTTTGGAGGGTTTTTAGTTGAGGACTTTTTGAGAAGTTCTTTAAAACGGTATGAAATAATCTCGTAATGTGACTTTTTTACGACTACAATACTTTTCTTTAGTAACGGATATATTGTAATTTTTTTAAAAACAAAGTATAATTTGAGTTTATTTCAATTTTACATTTTACTCTTTTAAATACCCTAATAACTACTCCTTACCTAGCGTGGAAATAACTTGAAGTGCCACAACAGATTTCATTAGTTTAGCCTACTATTAAACCACTAAGCGTTGTATAATTATTGTTATAAAATCGGCATTTAAGAGGGTTTAAAATAGTCAAGTAATTTGAAAGTCATTTAAAAAGGAGATAAAGGTGTTTTTAAAATACATATGTTTTTTCATTATATCAGCTACTTTAATTTAACCACATGATTTTTAAGAGCACTCCATGATAGATTTTATCTTTAGTAAACAGGAGATATGCTTAAAAAAATCTCTTTAGTGACCACTCGCACTGTTATCGACGTAGATAAATAGACCCTCATTTTTCACCCCCCGAAACTAAGTCCTTAAGTCACAATTTAACTTTCAAAATTACACGGCTCTGATGAGAACATCAATTCCTACATTAGTGCCAAATTCCAACTTTCTATGTCAAATAGTTTCGCAGAAAATCGAGTGTGACAGACGGATGGACGAACAGGCAGACAGACACCGAAGCGATATTATAAGTGTTCCGTACGGAACACTAAAAATTATATAAAACATAACATAATCTCAAAACTTCAAATCCAGTACCGAAAAAACAATATTAGTGAAGAAGGAAGTTTTTATATGATTTTGAACAACAAAACGCGTTTTGTGGTTTAACATTATATAAAAGTACGCAACACTTATAAGGTCACTTCGGTATGTCTGTCCGTCGATCAGTCTGTCCGTCTCTCATACCAGATTTTTCCGAAATTATTTGACATATAAAGTTAAAATTTTCCACCAATATAAGAATTGATCGCCTCATCAGAGCCGTTTAGTTTTGAAAGTTAAATTTTAACTTAAGAGGTTAGTTTTGGGAGGTGAAATCGGAAGTGAAAAAAAAAGTTTTTACTAGGTCATCGAGTAATATTCCTGTGATAATCCTATTCAAGCAATAAACCAAGAGTAAGCAGATATTGCGATAAAAGTGCGGGGTGTCAATTGAAAGCTTGTAAAAACACGAAATCAAAAATGTATATAATGTAATACTTGCGCAAGTGCAAGTTGAACTTGTGCAATTAGTGTTCCGTACGTTGATTGCTTTTGAAACAAAAATTTTTGTTAGGGAGGTATAAAATGATCAGTCACTTCACAAAACACACCCCAAATGAGTTTTCAACTAAGTTTCTTTCCGAACTTTACTGAAAACTGATGGCCTTGAAATTTTTTTTTATATACCAGATAAATTATTAAATTTAATGAATGCACTTGTGATAATTTTCGTTCAATCTATACCCCGCGAAAAATATCCCAGAATTTTTTCAAAATTTTTGGATCAGTACTTTTTGAGAAAGAGAGGGGAGACAGCGATTTTTCCCGATTTTTTCAAAATAATATAAAGAAAAGTGTGCGCATGTAAGACGGTATATATATTTTTGAACTCGTGTTTTACAAGCTTTCATTTGACACCCCACTCGATGACCTAGTAATTTTTTTTTTTTACGTCCGATTTCACCCCCCAAAACTAACCAAAAATTTAACTTGCAAAACTGCATGGCTCTGATGAGGCCATCAATTTTTATATTAGTACCAAATTTCAACTTTCTACGTCAAATAGTTTCGGGCAAAAAACAGGTCTGACAGATGAACAGACAGACGGACCGACAGATAGACAGATGGACAGACGCAGTGATCTTATAAGTATTCCATACGCAATACTAAAAAACAAAAATTTCTACGTCCTTAGTTTTCATTCAGTAAAAAACGAAAAAAACTTTGTTGAAAACTCATTTGGGGTGTGTTTTGTGAAGTCATTGATCATTTTATACCTCCGTAACAAATTTTTTTATTTTAAAAGCAATCAACATACGGAACACTAATTGCGCAAGTCCGATTTGCACTTGGCCGGTTATTTTTCGTAACTATAGCAGTGAGATACTAAAGTTGGATGCAGCATGAGTATTTAAAAAAAAAACAAATATTGTAATCGAATCAAAATTGAGTTGTAATGCGATTTTTTTTCATAGATACTACATTATTTCCTATTAAGTAGCCGACCAAAAAACGAATATGACTTTATCATATTCAATTGTAAAAATATCATGTCACCGGTGGCGACTATCGCATGGTAAGGAATCGCTATAATATGGTTAGAAAATCTTCACATTCGTACGAAAAATATGAGCCCTTACAAACGAACAAAGATGTTTCCATGGAGAAGATCAATGTAGTTCTCCAAAACGTCACAACTGAATCGGTAAACCACAATAACCGGGATAACATTAGAGTAATTACAATTACGTAAAAAAAAACTATACAAGAGAGGAAGATATTAAGATGATAGAAAGAGAAATAAAAAACCAATGTAGGAAATATCAGAAGCTACAACACAAAACAGATACAAAATGCCACGGAAGAAAACAGCAATCAAAACGTGTTACGGAAAAAGTTGTCACAGGGTACAAAACAACTAACAAAACTCAGAACAGACACCAGTGGAGAAATTAAAAACAAGCATAAATTACTAAAAATGGTAAGAGAGCATTACATAAAACTATACATTTTCGAGTTTCCTGAGCCGGACTCGCAATGTACCAAAATTATTGTTAGAAACGTGGGTCCAGAGGAAACACAGAATATATATATATATATATATATATATATATATATATATATATATATATATATATATATATATATATATATATGAAACCTGAGCTTTAAGACAAAACTTCGTGGCATGACTAGTGAGTGCACTGAGTGGAGACTTCTAGTTCGGATTAACGAAAACTTTACCATACATTGGGTAGACACTTAAACGTCCTATTGCGTGTGGTTATCAGGTGTTGGGTTCGGGAACGTTCGGTCTGGCAGAAACCGGGTATACCATATATTATCAAGTTTAATATAAATATAGATAAGAAGTAGGTTTAGGAAATAATGAGAACTAAATTGAAGAAATTGTACTATAAAATTATGACCGTAAGATATTTCCTACCATGTACCAAATAACAACTTTTGTAAACGTAAATAGACAACTTATTTTACTGCGTTACTAACATAAGTAAAAGATTCATGAACGTAGCCGGAAATGGTATGTATGTGATAGGAAAAAATTAGTAATAAAAACTGTATTTTTAGACTAGACTCAAAGTAAGCCTAATCGTCATAAAATTGAGAGAGAGATTTGAATTCTGAATTTGTTTATACCAGAGAGATTGTAGCCGTTTTTTTTTACGGGTCTATTTATTACTAGCTTTATGATTTGCAATGAAGTTAGAGAAACATTTTATGGATCCGAGAGCACAGACTCTATTATTCGGCTTCCTAAAACTGCACAAAGCTAAAAGTCTGACTAAAAATAGTTTTTTGTCAAATTCGGTTTGAAATGATTATTTACTTGACTTTTTCTAAACAACTAACATGCTTAGAGGCATCTCTTATTTAATAAGATTTTGTAATCTGAGGTCTGTTTGCTATTTAGACTCCTTCTCGAAGTGCCATATCCGATACGGACGTAGGCGTCCCTCTGACCTTTGCCTGTGGTTCGTGCCTTTTCTAAGTGTTCTACGAACAAAGGAAACCTACAGTTTAATGCCTGTTCCGAACAACCAAAGTGAGGGGTTTACTAGTCATGATATTACGGGTGGTTTGCCATTCCCTTCCCGAGAGAGACGACTATCACGTTGTAATTTTTTTTTCTTTTTATTTTATTTCTCGAGCTCAATCGCCGGCGTAAAACGCAGACACGTTAACATCTACACTATGGCCGCCTCTAATGCTACTTAGTAAGTTTTAATAATTGTTAGCTTCAATTATAAGGTAAATAAGTTTTACCTAATAATTTGATGAAATTTTGATAATTTATTTGTAATTAGTTGCTATCATTCTCATCTGTATTTGAATTGTCATTGCGTTGAGAAGCCTCATCATTAGAAACTTTTTGTCGCTTTTATTACATTCTGGCTCTGGTGTTTCGGTCGGACAAAGAAATTCTAAAGCTTCTTGAGGAAACTGTTTGTTTTAAATGATGGACATAAACCAAAAATGGTGAGTCTGAAGTGGGTAATAATCTATTTATTACATCCATATTGCAGGATGCCTAGCAGTTCCTATAGCTTTGTTTGGATTTGAGTAACTTTAAGTTTACACTTTCCGCAGCAACGGATAAAGGTTTTTTGCATATACTTGAAATGATGTATCGTTTATATGTAACAAACCACAAGGTTCATCTGTATCCTGTATCGACCACCAATTTTCGAACATTTTTCGCTTCTCTTGCAGACACCATCGATCATTTACAAATTAACTATCCAATTGCCGAAATTGTAATCCTGGGCGACTTTAATGTCCACAATATCAACTGGCTTAAATATTCAAATACTACCGACGAACAAGGTCATGCAGCTGAATCATTCTCAATCAGTTGTGGCTTAACTCAGCTTATTGACGAACCAACACGGATTCCTGATCGAGACGGGGATGAGTCGTCTTGATCTGCTTTTAACTACCAATCCGGAGATTTACACGGTCACCGTAAATCCGCAGTTAGGTTCTTCCGACCATAAACTGCTTTCGACATCGAGTATCCTGCCAATCAGTGACAGAGAGGCGCCTAGGCCGCAAAAGATTTGGCACTACAAATCTGCTAAGTGGGAAGATCTCATGGAATATTTTCGAATTTTCTCTCAGATGGACGTTTGTTTTCGATTCGATAACCCATCTGACTGCGCCGGGGATGTCTCCGATGTTATTTTGGCGAGTATGGAAGCTTACAACCCTTTTTCGAAGAAATGCCCCTCTAACGGCAAGCCTTCGTTTGACCGAAAATGCTGTTGCTTCCAAACATATTGCTTACCGACAATACCAGAAATCGTAACACCTTTGTTCGTGCCCGGAACAGATGCAAAGGAATTATCGACGAAACCAACGAATTAGAAACAAGCTTCTCGCTTGTCCCAACAATTCCAGGTCCTTTTGGGCAGTCGCTAAGGCAGTTAGTCAAAATTTCACTAAATCGACCATACCACCACTCACAAGGCCAGATAATTCCATTGCAACCACACCTATTGAGAGAGCGAACTTGTTGACTGAATTCTTTGCTTCACATTCTACTGTCGATTTCCAAGGAAAAACACCACCTACTATTCCCATATTGCAGTCAAAAATGCCCGATGTTGTCTTCAGACAGCGTATCATAAAGCATATTTTAATGAAGCTAGACACCAAAAAGGCTTCTGGTGTTGACGGAATACCTGCCATAGTTCTCAAAAACTGCGCAAGGGACTGTAGACTTTTTAACCTATCCTACAGAAAGGAAATATTTCCGTCCTGTTGGAAATGTGCCAATCATATCGAAAGTCATGGAAAGGGTTATCAATCAGCATCTTCTAAAATATCTTGAACGATTCAATATTATAAGCGATCACCAATATGGTTTTCGTAAACATAGATCAACAGGAGATCTTCTGACTTATGTAATACGTGTTTGGAACAACGCAATTGAACACTTTGGAGAATCTCTTGCGGTTGCTCTTGACATATCCAAGGCATTCGAGCGTGTTTGGCACGATGGACTGTTGGCTAAGAGACGCTCTTGTGGTATGTCTGAAAGGTTCTGTTTGTGGCTCTCATGTTTCCTCAGAGAGCGTTCTTTACGAGTGGCGGTCGACGGATTTCTTTCTAACACCTTCACTATCAACGCTGGTGTGCCCCAGGGCTCCATACTGTCTCATACTCTCTTTTTCGTTTACATTAACGATCTGCTGGAAAAAACCGGGAATCGAATCTACAGCTTTGCAGATGACAGTACGCTTATCTCTTCATTCAGTTTGAACGCTCGGACATCGGCTGCTCAGGCGAATATCCGCAGACAGCAGGAAGTCGTTCAACTTAACAAAGACCTGGAAGAAATTCTATCTTGGGGTGACAGTAACCAAGTGGAATTTAACGCTACAAAAAGCCAGGCGGCAGTTTTTTCTAAAAAAGTTAACGTTACTGAACCCGACATAGTTATGTCGGGGCACTCCATTCCCCTAGCGTCGTCGCTCAATTTGTTGGGCGTTAGTTTGGGAGCAAATATGTCCTGGCATTAACATGTTGCAGGCATAGCAAGGAGAGCTTCTCAAAAGTTGGGAATATTATTTCGAACCAGAAAGCTTTACACCCCACAACAACTGTTAATTCTTTACAAAGCTCAAATTCGACCAACTATCAAATATTGCTCCCATCTTTGGGGCTCCGCTCCCAAACATACATTGCATTTGTTGGATTCTGTTCAGAGAAGAGCTTTTCGTCTGATTGGAGACCCGGAATTGACCGGCGACCTTGATTCGCTGGAACAACGAAGAACGGTTGGCGACTTGAGTCTGTTCTACAAGTATTTCCATGGAAAGTGTTCGAAGGATGTAGCCCGCTTAATTTCTCCCAAAGAGGTGCATGCCAGAAATACACGTCGCGCTGTTGTTTCACATCCGTATGAAGTTCAACTTGTTACTCCGCGTACAACGCTTTTCAAGTAGTTCTTTATACGGGGAACATCATCCCTGGAATAATTTGCCCAGCGCTGTGTTTCCGACCGAGTACAATTTACAGCGATTCAAGAACAACGTGAATCGCTTTTTTCGCACACGGAGCGCTTTACGGACTTCCCTGCAGCACGTGTGCTAGACCCACAAAAAAAGCGAGATTAATTGGCTTTCACAAACATTGCGTCAGCTTTCATTGAGATCGGTCTTCTCGGATATTTGGTACAGTCTTTGAAAATTGTAAAAGCATCGATTTACTGGTATTATATTTACTTGATGAACAACCATCAACTTTGAAGTAGCTATCTATTCTCTTAATTATTGTGGTTTTTACGGTCACTACCTTCTTAGAAATCTTTTGTAGGTTGCCGTAGATTTTGTTTTGACCACAATTATAACTGAACAACCGTTTTGACGGATTGATCTGCTTTATTTGATGCCGCTTATTTTACTTCAGCTTTAGGCAACGACTTCAGTTCGTGGAAAATTACATTATAGCAGCATATTCTTCACATTTTTTATTTTCATATCAATTAAACGACCACGACATGGTTTAAAATAATTAAAAAGTATTTTTCTACTGGTCTCCTTTGCCCTGTAGTTAATTTCGATAAAGACTTAAATAATTTAATAAAACTCTTAAATTTAAATAATGATATTGTCTTTAAAATAAAAAGCATTAACGCAAAACGCCGTGTACATGCGGGCGACATCTTTTGTGATATGAGTAGCCAATTATCTTATCTACAGGTGAGTGCAGTAATTTTTCCTTGACATCAGCTGACAATATTACTAAAACACTTTGCCGTGAAAAAAGTGTTTAA
This sequence comes from Pachyrhynchus sulphureomaculatus, assembly GCA_019049505.1. Classification (NCBI taxonomy): domain Eukaryota; kingdom Metazoa; phylum Arthropoda; class Insecta; order Coleoptera; family Curculionidae; genus Pachyrhynchus; species Pachyrhynchus sulphureomaculatus. The sequence goes on from CM032449.1 coordinate 66,011,972, forward strand.
TTAGATAACAAATTAACAAAAATTAGACGAAAAAGTATTACATTCAAAACAAAAGAATTTACCTTCTGCTTGAAAATCTATATGGATTTTAAATACTTACAAAAACTCTTTCAACGTAAATGATTTTTTGCGGAGACGTAACGCGTTCTAAGACATACATATGATATATGATGTCACATACATCGAACTTTTTGGTGAAAATGTTTATTTACTCGTAAGCAAGTATCTTTTATCTCGACTTTTGGCCAGTTTTAGAGACTAAATACCCCTTAGCGCCGGGATGGTGCAGAGAAGCAATTTGAGTAAATGTTTCTCAACATAATCTAAAGTTGAATGAACTTTGATAATTTTATGATTCAAAGTTACCCAAATAAGGTGGAAACAATTTATTTTATTTTTCGTACTACCAATGGCCTACCAGATATTAAGCCCATAATTGTCAAAACTGTTTGTTTACTATATATTAATTTTCTTCCTTTTTATTGATATTGTTTTGTTAATTTTATTTCCAAGGGTGTACAAGTGCTATTTTCTAACGCATACGTATATATAATGCCAATTAGTGCAAATTCCTGTGTTTTAAATAAATGATAACTTTCACGAATAAGAGTAGTAAATTTTATAATAATATATAATTTATACGTTTTTACATGTGTTCGCTATTTATTAATAGTTCTTATTGTTATATTAGGATATTTCTGTGTTTATATTTTTAAGGAAAACCTATTTAACTATTTTTAATCGTCTTAATTAAAGTACTGTCTTGACTGACGTGCCTAAGTAAAAATGTTTATTTTAGAGTAAGAAAGATTCAATAAAGGACTAAAACTTTACAAAATAAACAAATCAATCATTTTTACTTGCCTTCTTCTTTTCCACTGTTAGCTACGTTTACATGATGGACACTATCTACTTTGAACAGAAAATAACACATTCAATTTAATGCGGCTTTGAAAGATTAAGAGTTTATTTTATTTACTATTGAAAGCGTCATCAATTACTTTAGAAAGTAGTTTATAATTATCAATTGCTTTCAAAAATTATTTCAAAAATGAATTACTAACTGCTGAAAATTTAAAGAAAGGAATTCAATAACCCATTAATTCATTCCACAATGCATTGCTCTAATGAATGTAATGAGATTGTTTTATGATGGCCCTATTACTTTTGTAATAATTCCATTTCGTTTATTGTAACTCGATTACTTTTATAGTAATGTACTAACTTGTATGTTAATTCATTAACTTTTAAAATAATTCAATTACATTCGTAGGAATACAAATACTTTTTCTAGAATTTTAAGTTTAGGGTAAGTCCGTTAATCCACTGACATAATTTAATCACATTCGAATTAATTA